>OX596224.1:9223967-9782437 GCA_951394215.1 Glyphodes perspectalis
ACGCGCGCGCGCTGTTTTGTGTACCACTCGCGTATCCGAGGGCAACGACTCGCGGGGGCGGTCGGGCCAACCCTGCTGATCGCTCAAAGCCTAGTTTTCATCAACTTTATTAGTTACCTAGGTACATTGCTTAGATACCTGTATGTAATTAAGATGTAAGTAGTAACCAAATACACCAATCATCTTTTTTTCCGATTCCGATCGACTGGGAATGCATTATGTGTCATAACCTCAGTTGAGGAACTAAGGTCATGTTGAGGACTCCCGGGTCCTGATATAATACCGCATTTATTGATTATTCGATGTCAGAAAAGAAAAATTTTACATGTGTTTGTAGAATGATGGATCTTACGCACGTAGCGCGACACCCCTACAGAAAAACTAATAGCAATAAAATTCATCCTTATTTACAGTTGCAAGGAATTTAATTTGGCGTATTTTTATATTCACTTATTTATTATTCAAAAGATGAAATTACGTGGTAATTAATAAACTATTGGTAGTAAATACAGTTATTCTTTCCAATTTACTCGAACCCAGTCAAATTTTTAGTCAGGATTTCAAATAAATGGAATTTTTTTCTTTATACAATTAGAGCATTCTCCAGCGCCTGAAAGAATACTCTGGCAATTTTCCTCTTTCTACTTTAAGAACGAACTTATTGACGATAAATAAACGTAAATTCATTATGGATACAACACGGACTAGTAAAAAAAGAAGGACTCCGCGCCACTAACTAGTCATTGAAGCTCCTCGGGTGCTCCACCTTGACTCGCAACTTATGCAATGACGGGCGTCGGGAGAGCTTTATATGATAAGACTGACTACGATCTAAAAGGCCCGTTTAATAGTTTTACATGCACTTATATACTATGGGAGTAAGCTAGATCATAGTTTCTAGTTGAGCGGATAGAGGTTTCTTGTGAGATGAGAAGATAAAACCAGTAAAACTGTTAACAAATATATTTGATTTTATTTGTTCAACAGCGATACAGAGAGTGTTTTCTTACAACTCATCAACATAAAACGAAAGATAAGTTATTATGACGAATATTACAAATTAGGGAATGGTGCGATGCAAATCACGAGGCATTGCTCATGTGATTATTAATTTGTCCTAAATATTTGGTACATACAAGGCTGCATGATGACAGCATAAAGAATGATACAATAATTTATTAAATGGATACAAGTAGGCACAATATTCCCCCTCTTTAAAAAAAATAAATAAATAACATTATATAAGATGAAGTAATATAAAATCTCTGAATTTAAATTAAAAATTGTAACACAAATAGAATCAGAGCGCAAAAAATTTAAAAGTAATAAGTTATTAAACAACAACAACAACATAACATCACGCCCATAATCCCCGAAAAGGTAGGCAGAGTCAAAGGGGCAGCATGCCCATTCAACCACATTCAGCCAAAAATAAAGTCGGGCCGGGTTAGATGGAAAATAGTGAAAAAGCAGTGACAAGCAGCTAACCTGTCGCCTACACAATCACACACCCAAAATTCGATATACCATTAGTCGCCTTTTACGACATGCTAGGCAAGAACCACAGTTGGCATATTCTTTTTAAGTCCCAAACCAACATGGGACAGTGGGCTAGGTTGGATGGAAAGCTGTGAAAAAGGAGTGACGAGTGGCTAGCTCGTCGCCTACTCAGTCACATACCCAAAAGCCCGTACACCATAAGTCGCCTTTTACGACATGCTAGGCAAGAACCACAGTTGGCACATTCTTTTTTTTTGTCCCAGATCGACATGGGCCAAGTCCCAGACCAACATGGGACAAGTTATTAAAAAAAACAAGAAATACATAAAAACGCGAATTAAAGATAATGCTTTCACTACACATCACTTTTCACTGTCGCACAAACACTTCCGAATAATTTGCCCTTCTGGCAGGCTGGGCTGGGGCACACTGCACCGGGTGCTCGGGCGCCCTGCGGCTGGCGCGTGGACCTCGGAACTCTCTTCGCAGCATGTTGGTGTACCGATTTTTGCAAAAACGGTATATCAGGATACATATAGTTAGAATTATTGTGCCAATAATGATCATCGTCAGCAAGTCCAATTTGTCATGAGTAATTTCGTGGAATAAAGTGGTGTCTGCTGTATTCTTAGCCCCATTTTGCGCTACTATTACTTGCTCGCGGCTATAACTTTTGCCCATAGTGAATTTCAATTTTATTTAGTAGTTAGCTGAATGAAAGTTGAATGCGTAATGAGTCAAATGATTAACACATTCATCCCGCCATAAATCGCACAGTAGGCTTAATTAGGCGTCCGGATCGAGTTCTAAGATTGTTTTGATTATAGCTTTCTATATTAGTTCTGGCATCAGATTCTAAGTCTGGAACATATGTGTTCGATTTATTTGATAGAACGGCCTGTATTTCTATGTAGCTCTGAACCAAAAACGCGGGTTTAAGTCTATCTATTGATATTGATTTAGCTTTATCTGATATCATGACTTTAAAAACTTTATTCCCGTGTTCTATGACTTTGTAGGGTCCAGAATATGGAGGTGTTAGCGGTTTGGTAACATGATCGCAGCGGACAAAAACATGTGAGCAAGATTTTAGCTCTGGATGTACAAAAATTCTATTTTGTCTATTTGATTTCTTGGGAATTGCGGATAAATTGCGTAAATGATTTCTTATATTATGCAACAGAGTCTCGTTGTCAGGAACATTTGGCTTTGACGGCTCGAATCTCCAGGAAGTTTGAGAGTTGTGCCATAGACGAGCTCGGCAGCGGAAATATGCGTATCGTCGCGTAAACTGCTTCGTAATCCCAAAAGTGTGGTAGGTAATTCGTGTAACCAATTCTCGGTATTTCCACGAGCCATTAACGCTGATTTCAATGTTCTGTGCCACCTTTTGACCATACCGTTAGCTTGTGGATGATAGGCTGTCGTATGTATTTTAGATATTCCTAGCCGTTTCGCTAAGTTGCTAAATAAATGCGATTCAAACTGTCGCCCTTGGTCAGTAGTAATTCTTGATGGGCATCCAAATCTAGTAATCCACTGGATGTAGACAGCTTCTGAGACACTTTCGGCGGTAATTTCTTTCAAGGGCAGTACTTCCGGCCAGCCTGTGGCTCTATCGATCATGGTTAATAAATATCTGTACCCTTGACAATACGTCAGCGGACCTACGCAGTCGATGTGTACATGTTGGAAGCGATTGCTATGCGGAAATGTAGCGAAAGGAGATACTGTGTGACGGTGAACTTTAGATTTTTGACAATCTAAACAAGTTTTCGTCCAATGATTAATATTCTTATTCATGGATTTCCAAAAATATCTGTTTGAAATCATCTTCCTTGTAGTACGCGTACCTGGATGACTCATTCCATGAATAGTTTTAAATGCAGTTATTCGAAACATCTTCGGCAAGTATGGGCGCGCTGACTGCGTTGATGTTTCACAATAAATAAGTCCTTTGCAGTTTGGATAGTGAAATGCTTTAAATTGTAAATTATCGGACCTTAATAATTCTTGCAGCTCCTCGTCTTTTTCCTGAGCAATAGAGAGTTTGTTATAATTCAATGGCGATGGCATTTCAATTTCTTCAATGCGAGAAAGAGCGTCTGCGACAATATTTTCAGATCCTTGAATGTGCTCGATTGATGTACAAAATTGTCCGATGTGGTCAAGGTGTCGAAGGCGTCGCGGCGTATCACTGGTACTCGTAGCTTGTTTATGCAGCGCAAAAACGAGTGGTTTGTGATCCGTAAAAACTGTGACTTGTTGTCCTTCGATCATAAAACGAAAATGCTTGTCTGCCATATACTGGATGACTTTTTTTACCGTCAGGAAAAAAGAACTGTGTAATGTGTACCTAAAATCATTTCTATACATGAGTGTGTTTATAAAATACAACTGATTTTATAAATTTTGGAATATCCAAAAAAAATCATAAATTTGAAATACATTAGTGCATGCGTATTATTTGTAGGAAATGTAGTAAAACGGTAGCGGTAGCGCGGCGCGGGGGACGCGCGGCCGCCGCCCGCCCCGCGTGTGCCTGAATGAATTGAATGTCGTTCATTTTAAATCCTTGCAAAAAAAAAACCAGCGAGACAAAAAATCGCTAATTTTTTTCGTGTTATTCATAGGATAAATTTAAAGTAAATTTCAATCCTTCCTTCATACTTTTACGGACTTAGGACCGCCAAAGATGCAGTAGGTTACATTATGTTACCTACATTTTGTTAAGTTAAAAGAAATCAGTACCTACATACGACTTATTAACTTATTTACAATACGCTGTATTGGAATGGATTAAGGCGTACTTAAAGATTGGAATTAACTTATTTACAAATCACACTGATTGTATTTACATTACTAATTAAAACTTACCTTTTAACGATATTTTAACAGTTGTTCAAAATGTTCTCCGTTTCTTTCCAAACACGAACTAGCACGTCGTTGCAAATTGTTTGTTAAACTGCAAAGAGTGTCTCTATCACTTTTTATAATATCGAAAGCGTCTATTATTCGCTGTTTTGTAGTCATTAACACTTTGTGCTTCCTCAGTGTACACTAGCCGCTTTAACTCGGCCCACAAATAAAAATCTAGCGGCGTTAAGTCCCGTAAACGCGCGGGCCAGTTCACAGGCCCGCCAAGGCCTATCCACCTATCAGGGAAAACAGCATCCAAATACTAGCGGTCAGATCGTTCGTAATGGGCAGGACAACCGTCGTGTTGAAAGTAGAGGCCTCGTAAATAAGTCAGGGGAACGTCATCTAACAGAGTGTCAATGACCGATTGAATCATCTGTAGGTATGTAGCATCTGTCAATCGTCCTTCAATCCAGACCGGACCAATAATACGATCGTGGATTATCGCAGCCCACACATTGACACTGAACCTGATTTGGTGCGAGTCTTCTTTTATTTTACGTGGGTTTCGGAAGCTCCACCAGTGTTTATTATGAACATACTAAATGCCTACGGGTAAAAATGGATTCGTCGCTCCATAGGTTAGGTTAGCCAGCGACAAAACTCCATGCGGGGTCCGGGATCAGACACGTGTAATGCCTGTACACGTGTAAAATGGTACGGATGCAGATTTGACAATCTTTGGTAGGTTCTCAAAATTAAATTTGTACTAGGAATCCGCGGAGCCAAAATACCACTGTTCCGCAAAAATTGTAGATGGCTCGGTTCTGCGTACATTTGTCACGCTGCTTCTACACTTTCACTACACTGAATATAACACCTAACCATTGCTAGGTTTTCCACATTTGAATATTCGTAAGTTTTTATAACGTACGTCTACGTAATTACGACGAGCGAACGATAGGTACTTCCGATACGGTCACGCGTATATCACAAGGCATGACAGGTGAGTGACTGAAGAAAGGTCAAAGGGGCCGCCTGGCCGGCGCGGGCGCGTGCGCGGGCGCGTGCGCGGGCGCGCGGGGTTGAAATCAGTAATAATAATAAGTGTGCGCTGCGCAACAAAGAAATAGATAAACACGAGCGAATTCATTCATGATGTTTAGCGCATTCGGAGTAGGGTGAATATGCGTTTGAGTTTTGGTGGTTTCGTATTTTTATTATCTTTTTTCCAATATTCGTTTTTTAAATGTTATGTAAGTCAAAATTAAGTTAGAATTAGATGGTTATGAGGATAGGTTATCTATTAAAAAAATAATTTTTTTTTTTTTAAAGTGATCATGCTATCGTCATCTATATCATTTACCTATCTCGCACTGTATTTTTGTTGTGCTTCGCTGAATTTGCAGGAGAAGAAACTCAAAGGTTGCCAATCTCCATTTACTTTCTGCTGAATAACTGCACCTGCACAAGTTGTGGAAGCGTCTGTCATGAGCGCGATGGGTGCGCCGGCGACTGGGTGTGAAAGCAGTGCTGCTTGACGAAGACTATTTTTGCACTTCTGAAAAGCCTCTCTAGCTTGATCTGTCCAAACGATTTTTGTTTTGTCTTTGCGTTTAGTACTATGAAGATCATCACTAGATGTGTCAGACCTTCGTACTGAGCAGACGTGTTGCGGAATATAGTAGTGAATTTAATTTTCATTTGGAGCTTCGCCTCGAGACTTCGCCTTGTGTCGGTGCTGCGCGCTTTAGAGTCTTCGAGACCTGCGGTCGACGCTGCGAGCAAGCTGTGAGTCAGCGCCACTTTTTGTGTTCCCCTTTGGATTTGAACCGGCGGGCGGCCTGCGTTTCTGCCCGACGCTGTGACCACTAGGCCAAAGTTATAGTGGGCGCTGACCGCGAAATTTGCCTACATACACTGCGTTCTCCGACTACGACATAGACGAGTGCTACGGTTGCATGCAGACGCTACGACGTCACGGACCGTTTGTAGCATACTAACGCATTCCCTATAAACATTTGTTGTGCGTCAACATCAAAACAAAGACGATAGCGTAAATTTTGTATATTTTGGCGTCTTTTACAATGTCTACGCCTAAAAAATGGGGTTGTTGTTTAGATAAAAATTGCCCAGATGAAAGATATATAATATTGTAGCTGCAATACATGAATTACATTCACGCGCAGCGCACAAGACTCGCGCCCATGCGCCGCTCGCCATCGGCGTAAATGTAAAGTTGCATTTCATTATGCATGTTTGTCGATTGACAATACTTCTAAGCACGTTGATGAGTCGAATTGGAACTGTCCGAGTTATAAGGCACAAGCCCCAAAAACCTTTAAACAAGATTCTACACCTATACGGAACGTCTCCACTAATAGAGGGAGCAAAAGACCCACTCTTAATTCACCCTCACCCCCTGCTGCTACAAAAAAATCAGACGATTTAAGATCCACAATCCAGGAGGTTGTAAGAACCGAGTTTAATAGCATGCTAAAACAATTTAATGACAGTCTTAAGTTGGCAATTACCAAGGAACTGTTGCCCATTAGAGAAGAAATGAAGGAAATCAAGGAATCTATGCATTTTATAAATGTAAAATTCGAAGAAATTAAAAAAGAACAAGCATTGTCAATCCAAAAAATGAAAGACTTGGTGGCTGAAAATGAGAACATTCTAGAAACAATTAGAAATCTAACTACACGAGTCGACTATTTGGAGCAACAATCACGATCTTCAAATTTAGAAATCCAATGTGTGCCCGAAAAGAAGCATGAGGATTTATATAGCATTATAACGGAACTAGGAAAGACTGTTAACTGTGACATAAAAAATACAGACATTCTTCACTGTACTCGCACTGCCAGAATTTCCTAATCAAGCACGCGTCCCAGAGCCATTGTTATTCAACTTGCTTCGCAGAAGATTCGCGATGAATTACTTTCAAGTTTAATAAATATAATTCCCAAGACAGACTTTGTAGTTGTCACTTAGGCATATCGGGTCCCAAATCACCTGTATTTGTGGTAGAACATCTGTCACCTTCAAACAAGGCCTTACATGCCGCAACGAGAATTAAAGCCAAGGATAGAGGATATAAATTCGTGTGGGTAAGAAACGGAAAAATCTCTGCCAGAAAAACCGAAACTTCCAAATATCTCACAATTTAAAATATGGACTCTCTAAATAAACTGATATATTTGTCTTATAAATGTTTACGTTTTTATAAAATAAGTGTTAAATTCAATAGTTAAATATTTTTTTATCAAAACAGTAGAGGCTTGAGAACAAAAACTAAAGTATTTTATAGAAACACTAGCTGACCCGGCGAACTTCGTTCCGCCTAATAGTTAATGACACATAATCGGGTTAAATAAATTGAGATGGATCCCATCTTTCAAGTTGGATCAAACTGCACATGGTGTGCGAATTTGATTAAAATCGATAAAGTAGTTTCGGAGTCCATCGCGGACAAACAACGTGACAGCTTATATGACACGTTCGTAGATTTACCATAGCAGCGCCATCTATTGATTACTTACTCAACCCAGTCGAAAGGTATCGACATCTGTTAGAATCATTTGGAGTTAACAGATACTGTGGCCGGCTATGCTAACACCAAAAATTTAAAAAGTGGAAATAATTGAATTATACGGTATTTCGTTCACTACAAAATAAATTTAATTAATTTTATAGCGTCAACAACACGTGGTAATTATGCTGTTAAAATGTAGCTTATATGACACGTTCGTAGATTTACCATAGCAGCGCCATCTATTGATTACTTACTCAACCCAGTCGAAAGGTATCGACATCTGTTAGAATCATTTGGAGTTAACAGATAATTGTGACTGTCAAATAATAACAGACAAATAATTAGCAATAAATTAAAATTGCGACTATAATTTGAGATTTAAACTATCCTATCTCTCAAGTTGGATCGAACTGCACATGGTGTGCGAATTTTATTATAATCGGTTAAGTGGTTTAGGAGTCCATTGAGGACAAACATTGTGACACGAGATTTATATATATTAAGATTAAGAAGATATGTTGTAGCAATTACGGTGTCATCATTCTCACGGAAACGTGGTTAAATGTGTCAGTACTAAGCAGTGAGCTATTTGACGAAAGATATATTGTATACCGCAGAGATAGGGAGACTTCTGGTTTCGTAAACAAGAAAGTGGGAGGAGGAGTGCTAATAGCGGTAACAAAAAAAATAATTCAAAACGGGTTAGTATATGGGAAAGTAAGTGTGAAGCCCTGTGAATAATTATTAATTTCGGCAATCTGTGTCAAATGGCTCTATGCGCGGTCTACCTACCTCCACCAGTACATCCGTCTCAACTCGAATGCTATATAAAAAGTTGTAATTCTGTATTTTAAAATTGTAGTAACTGTGATTTTTTGTTGGTTGGTGATTTTAACTTGGGAAAGATAAACTGGAATAACTATAAGCAGAACAATGTCAATTTGCCCAATAAGTATTTACTAGATTTTATCAATGTTAATGGGTTGCATCAAATAAACACTATTAAAAACTGTTCGGAGCGGGTTCTAGATTTGGTGCTGTCATCAGTACCGTCATTGTCACGACATACGTCAAACAGCCAGCCGATTATAATTTAATTGGATTTTAATTGTATTTCATGTTTTTGTGTTGTTAAAGTAATAATTTTATCTTGATTACTGTATATATAAGAAGGATTATTGTTTGCAAGTCTGTAAAGTGAATAAATGTTAGTATAAGTGACAAATTGTGTTCGCCGGCCGGCTGTCAAAGTGTACCACAAAGAAATTTGAACCTGCAACGGAATATACCGGGGGAGTATTTGTTTTTTATTTAAACCAGTGCCCTAAATTCATTTACGTTACCACATAACTATTAAAGAAGGCTTAAATAATAATTGTCCAATAACTTAACTTAACTTAACTTAACATTAACTTGCCCTTCATAGTAAAGTTGTCACAATTTTTCATATAAATTTACACACAATCAACTGAATTTGGCAGCTCTCCTAAAAGAGATTTGTTTAATTAGAATTACACATCGCCTTTGTTGTGTCTCCAGTAGCTTAACTTATGGTTAAGTAAATTGGATGATAGACAACCGCTGGGTGCACATATACTATCAGTAACACTACACACTTCCTATTTAATCATCCACTCTTACCTGTCCTAATTTACATCTAGGTATACTACTCAAAATTAAATATTTAAAGAACTTATTCAATAAAATACATTACATACAAACCAACCTACTACCCACATATATTTCATATAAAAAAAAATATATCAATTTACTATTTTCTTTTTTGTTGTTATATAAGTAATTTCTTTTTTAAAGATTTCAAAAAGAAACCCCCTTCCCCCTCTTTATCACTTAATAGTTAACTAAATTTTAAACGGAATTTGTTTCTACCATAGAAAGTCAGGTTAATTATTATTAATTTGATCCTATATATTCTTTCTTGAACTCTGTTGTACACCTTTTTTTTTTTTTATATACAATTCCAGGTGATCTGCACTACACAATGATGACACGTAAGGCAACGGTCCAAGAATTAGAAAATAAACTGAAAAGAGCCCTTGAAGAACTTAAGGAGGTGAAGCAAGTTAATAGCCAACTTCTTCGTGAACGTGAAGAAAACGAAGAGGAAGTCCTAAAAATATTGAAACATCACACACAATTAAAGGGTGAACTTGCTGAGCTGCATGGCCAACTTCTAGAAGCTCAATATGAACGAGACCAACTGCTCTGCACAATCAAGAAGTTTGACGAATGCTCCCAAACATATGAGAAAACCCTAGGGCGCATCCATGAGCTCGAGGTAGATCTGTGTGATGCTAATACAACCATAAGACAGTATGAGGAGGTTGGTCATGTTCAGGAATCTTCACACACCCAGAGTCTGTACGAGGAGCTGCTCGGGTCACCTGCCGGGATGGACTTAACTCTAAAACATAGTGTTAGTTCTACAGTTAGGCTAAGCAAAAGTAAATTTAAGAAATATATCAGAGTTAGTAAGTTTATCGAAAAATCAAATAGGTTAATAAAAAAACAAAAATGTTATCAGAAAAATATTGCCCTAAGGAAGCAACGCCTAGATTTGCTTGATAGCCTAGAATTATATAGCAGCAAGTTGGACCAGAGTAGATTGAAGTATGATAGGGACACGCATGAGTTGCAGGCTGACATCGTGCGGCTGCATAAGTCTCTAGAGCTCATGACTAACAAATTCTCGTCTGCTCGGTCCCAAATTAATGAACTCATTCAAACTGTCAACTCACTTGTGGACCAGTGCAGCTGTCAAGGTACTGATCCCTCTGATCAGCACAGTGTGGATGTTATGATGCAGCCTCCTTGCGACATGGCAACATCATCTTCAAATTTAAATTCTATTAAAACTAGTATTTCAATAGCTCCTAGTATAGTTAATAATGTATTAATGTTTTCAGATGAGATAGGAGTTGGCTATGGGGCCCTATTAAATACAAAAATTAACTGTAAAGTTTCTAATTTTTGCATGCCAGATGCTCCTCTCAGTGAGATATGTAAACGAGTGGTAGCTAGCAATTTTAATGAAAATTCCGTAATCATATTAATGATTAGTAATTTATTGACAAAGAAAAAAGACATACTTAAGGGCTTTTCCCTTCTGTCTGAACTACCTGTTAAAAGTATTTACTTATGTGCATTACCTTTTTGTAACTTCTATTCTTCTGCACAAAATGATAGTATTCATAAATTGAATACTCTGTTATATAATTTGACTTGTCATAGTGACAAATTTGTGTTTTTTGACACAAACAAATTTTTTCCTAGTAATATGTTGACGGGCGAATGTTTTTATTTGCCTTTCAAAATTAAAAAAACAAATAGCTAATTTATTAGCATATAATATTAATGTTATTATTAGTCAGACTTTGGAACTCGTACCAAATCATTTAAATTTAAGTCAAAGACAATAGAGGACACCTCTAGCTTAAATAATATATTTAGTTTGAAAGAGACAGGAAAGTCTAATGTTTTGAATACTGTTCATCAAAATATACAGGGCTTTTCTGGCAAGGAATTAGAAATAGAATTATGCCTCAACCAAATGAATATACATGTTTTATGTTTAACTGAACACTGGTTGAGACAGAGTGAACTTTTATTTAACATAGATAATTATACAGTAGTTAGCTCGTTCACAAGAAAGTCTGCTATTAGAGGGAGTCACTTATACTGTTAAACAATAAATTAAAATATAAAGAGCGTAAAGATATAGTTGCACTTTCAACTGAACGAACTATTGAAATATCATGTGCAGAGATTGAACATTATTGTATGCGTATATAGGCCTCCACCTGGAAATTACCACATTTTTGAGTCAATAATGGATGAAGTATTAAAAAAAGTATGTAATTGTGATAAAAATATAATTGTATGTGGAGATTTTAATGTGAATATTTTAGATGTCTCTCAAAATTCATTGATGTTTTTGAATTTGTTTAAAAGTTATAATTTACATGAACAATTTAATCAGCCTACTAGAATCACACCTACATCTGCCACCTGTATTGACAACGTTTTTTGTAACTGTAATATAATTGATAGGGAAATCATCAATTTTATAAATTCGGACCATAGCGGACAGATTGTGGCCTTGGAGCACCATCATGAAACTGCTTCATCTTATTTCATTTGTAGACCAATTACAGCACATCGCATAGATAAATTTAGGGAAAATATAGCTTATAAAGTGTCGTTGTTGCAGCTCAGGAATGAGGAAATTAATGATTCGTATAGTATATTATTCAATGTAATTGAAAATGAATTTGATACTATTTTTACTAAGAAAAAAGTCACTATAAATAATTCTAAAACTGTATTTAGTGACTGGGCCACCACAGGCATCTTCACGAGTAGAAGAAAGTTATTTGATTTATATAATTTGAAAGCAAATTCAAATGATCCTAAATTAGTTGAATATGTTAGAAATTATTCTAAATTATTTAAAAAAGTATGTGCAATAGCAAAATCGAATTATCTCAAGCTGAAGATTTTAAATTCTAGTGATAAGATTAAAGCTACCTGGAATATTATTAACAAAGAGACTTGTAAAAACAAAATACAAAATCACAAGCTCTCTTTAAAAATTGATAGTAGATGTTTAGAATCAGATGATGAAGTGGCAAAAGCTTTCGAGACATATTTTTCTAATATCCCGACTGAAGTAACTCGTTCATTAGATTCCAACCCACACTTAGCTAATTGTATCCTTAAATCAAATGTAGAGGAATGCAAAACTCCTTATTATTTTCGCCATGTCAATGATAAGATAATTTTGAATACTTTCAAAGATTTAAATTTAAAGAAAACAGAGGATTTATGGGGAATTTCAATACATATACTAAAACATATAATTCAATGTATTGCCCCTATCCTATCAAATATTTTTAACAAATGTGTTGACATGGGTCAGTTTCCTAACTTGATGAAATATAGTAAAATAATTCCTTTGTTTAAATCAGGTGACAAAAGTGACCCGTCCAATTATATACCAATATCTATACTACCTGCACTAAGTAAAATCTTTGAAAAGATTATATTTAATCAAATAATATGTCACCTTAGAGTCCACAATTTACTACATACTAATCAATATGGATTTACCAAGGGGAAATCCACTACTGACGCAGGAGTAGCGCTTCTAAAACACATTTTTGAAGCTTGGGAAGGCAAACAGGATGCTATTGGAATATTCTGTGACTTGTCGAAAGCGTTCGATTGCGTCGACCATCAAACCTTACTAATGAAGCTACGCCACTATGGTGTTTCTGGTAACTCACTTAGTCTGCTAAAGTCGTACTTAACTGATAGGCTCCAAATAGTAAGTATTAATGAAACTAACTCTTCTGGTGCCCCATTATCGATGGGAGTTCCCCAGGGCTCAATATTGGGACCTTTGCTCTTCCTTCTGTATATAAATGATCTACCATATTTTACAAATTCGACTGGCCCGATGGTCTAGTGGTCAGAGACCCTGGCCACGAAACCGAGGGTCGCGGGTTCGAATCCCGCTAGGGGCAAATGTTTCGTGTGATGAACATGGACATTTGTACTCGACTCATGGATGTTTATAAACGTATTTAAGTAAGTCTATCCGTTCACCTAGTATCCATAGCACAAGCATAAGCTTAGTTTGGGACTAGGGAATTGGTGTGTCAGTCTTGAGAATTTATTATTATTATTATTATTATTATTTTACAAAGGACTTGTGTGAGATAGTATTATTTGCTGATGATACCTCACTAATTTTTAAAATTGATAGACATAATGAATCTCTTGACGACGTAAATAACGCTCTCTCACAAGTCCTATATTGGTTTACTACTAATAACTTGCTGCTTAACGCAAAAAAAAACGAAATGTGTTAAGTTCTCAATGCCAAACACAAGGCAAGTCAATACGCGGATTATTATGAATAATGAAGCAATAGATTTAGTTCAATCCACAGTATTTTTAGGAATTTCTATTGATGCTAAATTGCAATGGGGTCCCCATATTGCGGCTCTGGCAGGAAGACTTAGTTCAGCTGCATTTGCAGTTAGAAAAGTAAGGCAATTAACTGATGTAGAAACAGCAAGATTGGTGTACTTTAGTTACTTTCATAGCGTTATGTCATACGGTCTGCTGCTGTGTGGATCTGCGGCCAATATACAAACAATTTTTGTATTGCAGAAAAGGGCAGTCAGAGCCATATACGGCCTCAGTCCACGTGACTCGCTTAGAGAAAAGTTTAGAGAAATAAATATTTTAACAATAGCATCACAATTTATTCTGGATTGTATAATGTATATATTCAAAAATATCATTCCTAAAAAATAAGGAATCATTTCCTAAAAAGTCAAATACTCATAGTTTTAATACGAGAAATAAACACAAACTTGCTGTTCCAAATCATAGACTCCAAAAAAGTGGTAATTCATTTATTGGTCTAAGTATTAAAATGTTCAATAAACTACCACAAAGTATTTTAACATTACACTTACATAGATTCAAATCATGCATTAAATCATTTTTAATGAGTAAGGGCTATTACAAGATCGAAGAATTCCTCAATGACAAAGATTTATGGTTAACTTCATAATGAATTGTTCATCTGCAGTGATATCTAGTCTTAAGTGTAGATTAATTAAGTTTACAAAATTGTATAATTGGCATTTAAAAGAGTAACTATCGAGTTTCTTGCCGGTTTCTTCTCGATAGATTCTACCTTCCGAACCGGTAGTAGAATTGTTCTTTTTTTTGTATATTGACTATTTGTAAGTGCTTTCTTAAAGCCTATATAAATAAAGATATTTTTAATTTTGAATTTGAATTTGAATTTGTGTAGTGTGAGTATATCATCATGTGCCTTAAGCGTCATAGACAAATTGCACCCACCACTTGAAATAACTTTAATACTTAAACAGATGTTGGTTGGCCTTAATAATTAAAAAAAAAAAAAGATAATTTTTTAAGATAGCTTGATCTTGAGCGGCGAATGGAAGTTGTCTTCTATAAAAGTTTAACATCCCTAGAAAACGTCGTAATTGCTCAATGGTGTTAGGCTCAGGAAATTCAGATATAGATTTCACTTTGTCTTCAAGTAGTTTAATACCCTCGGTGGACACACGATATCCCAAAAAGTCGATCTCAGTTTTTCCAAAGTCGTATTTGGCGAGATTAATAGTTACTCCGTATTTGTTCAAGCGTTCAAAAACAATTTTGAGGTGCTCTCTGTGCTCTAACTCTGATTTTGAGGTTACGAGTATGTCGTCCACAAAACCGAATAAAAAATCTAAGCCTTCGAGAACGACATGGTTCATGAAACGCTGGAAGTTTTGGGCAGTTTAACCGAGTATAGGACTGGGGTAATTGAGACAACAGTTGGTATAAGTCTAACTTTAATAAAACATATTCACAGCTATATATCTCTCAATCTGTTAATGTATGCTTACTCATGATATATTAACTACGTGGAGTACGTGCTGTATTTCACTACGTGCGGCAATGCGGCACAGGCAGCATTTCTCAATCCGAAGCTCATGCGTGGAAATTCAAAAAGGCCGAATGGCGTAATCAAAGCTGTTTTTTCGATGTCTTCAGGAGCAATAGGTATAAAATGGTAGGCTCTTTGAAGGTCAATCCTTGAAAATATTTTCTTTCCCATCAGCAGGTATGTGAAATCAGTTATGCGTGGAATCGGATATCTATCTGGTTTTGTGATAGAATTCAAACTGCGATAATCACCGCACGGGCGTATTTCTCCATTCTTTTTATTTACTACATGTAAGGCACTGGACCAGCAACTTTTAGAGGGTTGACAAATGCCGATTTGCTGCATGTAAGTAAACTCTTTCTTGATTTTTTCATACTCCTCCGGTGGCAATGGGCGAGCGCGAGCAAACACTGGTGGCCCAGTGGTCTGTATATGATGCATGACACTGTGCTTTGGAGTATCTTTGTAACACACAGGTTTTGTAATGTCTGGATACGCTGATAAAAGATCGTAGTACGGGTTTCCGATGTCAATGGTTTTAATTGAGACGTTAGTGTACTTGACTATAGAGCCAATGACATTTAGACTTGTCACAGAATCTATAAGCTTGCGTCCGTGTACATCCACTAAAATTTTGTGGTGGTTTAGGAAATCTGCTCCTAATATGGGTTGTTGAACATCCGCCAGTATAAAAGTCCATGAATACGGTCTTCGCAGTTTCAAATTTAATATAATATTTTTGGTTCCATATGTGTGGATCTCAGTACCGTTGGCAGCGTAGAATTTGTATTGTCCAATCTCATTATTATAAAAAGGTTTCCTTCTTGCGGGTAAGACAGATACGTTAGCTCTCGTATCAACCAAAAAACGTAGACCACTGTTTAAGTCGGTCACGCATAGGCGATGTGAAGGTGAGATGGTGCAGGTATCCGCCACAGACTGCACCCTATCTAGTTTCCCGAAGTCTTAGTTTTATTCCATTCGCACGGCTCTGTACATTTCTTAGCTCTATGACGATACCGCTGATGATAGCAGCAATGTTGGTTCGGATTACCGTCGGTGTATCGCGTCATTGACCGGCCTCGTGACGTAGAATGATTATGATAACACTGCTTGTAATATTTATTTTCTCTAGGCCGTGATCTATGTTTTAATTCCATAATCTGTAGACTTAATTGGGCAATCTGAGCTTGAAGTCGTGTACTCTCGTTCGATGCCGAGGGTTGGTTGGAAAAAACTTCTGACAGTTGTAAAGGTCTCGTGTTCTCTAAAACTGTATCAGCTATGGCCGCTAAGTTCTTTAGATCTTTGACCACACTCACAGCCAATACAGCACGGATAGAAGCAGGTAGATGACTTTGCCACATCATGCTCAAGGTCTCGTCTGGTATTTTGCCCCTGGCAAGATCGCGCATGTATCGCAAAAGCTGTGACGGCTTCTGATCTCCTAATTCGATCTCGCTGAGTAGTTTTTGTAACTGACGATTTTCCGACTCTTCATATACGGCTAACAATCTGGTTTTTAAAGCATCGTATTTTCTGCTTTCCGGAGGTTTCAATAAAATGTCACTTACTTGTTTAATGACATCTTTTCCGAGTTTCGTTACCACTAAGTTAAATTTAGCATCGTCACTTATCTTCTGCGGAGTCAAAACTGCTTCGCGCTGCACGAACCATAAACGAGGTTGGTCGCACCAAAATTCAGGGAGTCTAAATGAAACTGTCACAGCTGAAATTTCGGTTGGTTGCTGGGCTGGTTCTTGGTGGGTGGCCATTTTGAGGAGAGAGCGCCTCTTGAATCTCAAATCGATGGGATCCGCTTGTGGAAGGCCGATAGAGATGTGCGATCACGGAGATCACGTCGCGGTCACCAATATGCTAAGTTTTAGTTTCTAGTTGAGCGGATAGAGGTTTCTTGTGAGATGAGAAGATAAAACCAGTAAAACTGTTAATTAATATATTTGATGTTGTTTGTTCAACAGCGATACAGAGAGTGTTTTTTTACAACTCATCAACATAAAACGAAAGATAAATTATTATGACGAATATTACAAATTAGTCATGTGATTATTAATTTGTCCTAAATATTTGGTGCATACAAGGCTGCATGATGGCAGCATAAAGAATAATGCAATAATTTATTAAATGGATACAAGTAGGCATAGTTTTATTCACAAAAAACTTCATCACTTGCGATAGAACCATTAATCTCATACAATAATAACAATGAAATGCCAACAGATGGCGCCAGTAGTACCTTACATGATGACACATTAAATCAAAAAACGGAAAATAAATCTCAAATCGTTATATTTGGCGAGCAACAAATAAAAGGGCTATCAAAGAAGTTACTTAATACCCGACAGTATGTCATGAATGATCCTTACAAGATTACAGCCTTGGTAAAGCCAGAGGCAATTTGCGCCCAAGTCTTAAATTCCTGCGACAACCTACAAGAAACCCTCAAGAAAGACGACATCGTCATATTGGCTATTGGCGCAAATGACAAGAATCCTCATGCTTTACTCTTGGAATTAGGGATTGCCCTAAATAAACTAAAACGATTAAAGGTTATTTATTGTAAATGTAACATCGAACCGACACCTGAACATAGCTTAATTAAATTCTAATATCAAATTACTTATTAAAAATTATAGAAATTGTACATTTATAGAAACTAGATCTAGCAAGTTTTATTTACAAGAATTGTGCTTTAAAATGAATATACAAATAGATTACATACACTACAAAAACGAATTTCTCGCGCCGCAAAAGATAAAATCATTGTTGTTTCATAATATACGCAACTCTAAGACGAAAGTAATTAGTGCAAATAATCAAATTGCAGTGAGACAAACAGTCATTACCTCTTATTTTTCTAAAATTAACTAAAGTATCTGACATACACAAAAAATGTGAGCTTTTTCGTTCCAGAGACCAAATTGACATTGTTCCATCAGAATATAGCCAGCATTCTTAGTAAACGGGACCTATTTGAGATAACGTTGGATGAACTTAAGAAAGAATTAAACAGTGTTGATATAATTTGATTTTCCGAAACCTTTATGAAAAAAGGATCTGAGAAAAACCTTAGCATTAATAATTATAAACTAGTTGCTTCCTTTAGCCGAAACAAACGAAGAGGTGGAACCTGTATTTTAATTAATAAAAATTTACATTACAAAAAAATTTACAACTCAAGCTAGGATTTACTCATTTGAATATTGTGCTGTAGAAATAACGCGATACAACCTTATCATAGCTTGCATCTGCAGAACTCCTAATTCCGATTTAAACCATTTTTTTCTAAAGTTGCAATCTATATTAAAAACATTATCAAGAAAAACGCAATAAAAAAATTATATTATGTGGAGACTGGAATATTGACATAAAACAAACTAAAAAACACAGTAAAGATTTAATAAGTCTGTTAAGTAATTATAATATGAGAAATCACATAACTATCCCCACACGTAAAAACGCATGCTTAGATCTCTAATCACAAGCAATTTGGATCAACATCTAGAATCAAGAATACATTGTTTATGCCTATCAGATCATGAAACAGGACAAAGTATTATGTTCAAAGTTGATCAAAATCATAAATTCCGCAAAAATATTGTGTACTGGTTTGAATATAAGCGTGATATATGTGAGGAAAATATTAATAAATTTGTGAACCGTATGTCATCATTATCATTTTACGAAGTTATGGAGGAAAGTGATACTAATCAAGCTTTCAAACACTTTCATGATCTCCTACGCCTATTTTTCAATCTTTGTTTCCCTATTTTAAAAATAAAAGTAGTAACCTTTTTTTTTTTTTTTTTTACGTGAGGAATGCATTTACGCACCGTCCAAGTAAACCTAGGTTCGGCCTACGAGGGATGTGTTGGGCTCAGAGGCGGGGAAAGCACTCTACTACCGACTAAACCTCACGTCATTCTTCGGGCGTTGGCGCAGATTCCGGGCTCCCCACTGCGGGACTCTACGCGAAATCTACGTCTACGCCGCTGCCGATCCATGCGGCTTATCTCGAGGGAGAGGCAACCTCGCCTCCAGAACACCTCGCGGTACTTATGACGGCACAGACCACAGTGTCACCCCATCCTATTTAACGGACGAGGATCCACGTGTCGTCATCTTCTCTGGGGCTGCTTAACGAAGTGAATGCAGGCCCCCCCGCAAACACTCCACAGCCCCAAAGGCCCTTTTAGTCGCCTCCTACGACAAGCAGGGATACCACAGGAGTATTCGGAGCCCCCCCTGTAGGGCGCCGCCAAGCTAGACACCATCGCCACGGCGGCCTCGCCTTCTGCGTCGGGCGGGATCGTCGAGCTCGCGCTGACGTTCGGCGCTCTCCTTCTGCGACATAACGATGCCGCAGAAGGAGAGCACCGCCTCCCAGGAGCTCTCGCTCGCCACCATGGCTGACACCACGGATGGCAGCGAGAGGTCCTGCCCAACGGCGGCGGAGAGCGCTGCGCGCTCGCCGGCAAAAGCCGGACACACCTCCAGCGTGTGCTGGGCACAGTCCTCGATGGCACCGCAATGGTGACACGACCTGGACGCCTCCCGACCAATCCGACACAGGTACTTCCCGAAGCAACCATGCCCCGAGAGCACCTGCGCCAGATGGTAGGTTACTGCGCCATGGGTCCGGTCTAACCATGCGGCTAGGACTGGCCGGATCGCTTGGATGGTCCGAAGACCAGCTCCAGGATCGGCTAATCGCGCGTCCCAGAGTCCCACGGCAAGACCGCGGAACTCTTCCAACCAGGAATTCACCTCGCGAGTGGTGACCCCGTGGACTGAGGACCGACGCGCCTCCTCTCGGCAATGGAACACGGCCGAGAGGGCTCTCGCGTCAAGGTCCCAGGGGAGGGCACTAGCAAGCATACAAGCCGCCTCGAACGAGATTGTGCGGTAGCCCCGTATGACCCTGACCGCCATCGCGCGCTGCGGACGTCGCAGCTGCGCGAGAGACCGGCCTGTCAGGGTATCGGCCCACACAGGTGAGCCGTACAGGGATGGACCGCACAACCCCGAGGTAGAGCCTCCGGCACGAAGCCCTCGGCTCCCCTACGTTGGGCAGAAGTTTGCCCAAGGCGGCTGCAGTCCCCATAAGCTTAGGCGAAAGCTGCCTAAAGTACGCCTGGAAGTTCCAGTGACTGTCGAGGACCAATCCCAGGTACTTCATGGTCGACCCGACAAAGATCTGGACCCCCCCGAAGGAAATATGGGAACCGGCTGGAGGTGATTTCCGAGGCCCCTGGAATAGAATGGCCTCGGATTTCTCTAGGGCCACCAGGAGCCCTAGACGTCGGATGCGACCGACGACCTGTGCCACGCCTGCAGTGGCCAGGATGGCTGCATCTCTATACGAGTTCCCTCTCGCTGTCACCAGGGTGTCGTCCGCGTAACACGTTACGCCGACACCTGGGAGATTGGCACCGCGAAGCGCCCAATGGTAACCGATGTTCCACAGGAGCGGCCCGAGAACTGAACCCTGTGGAACACCGCGCGACATGGGGTGCCGCGACCAACCGTCGCGCCCCGGGAACTCGACGTACCTCTCCTCCAGGTACGAATTGAGGATCAGCCTCAGATAAAGGGGCACCCTAAAGTGTCGGAGTGCCTCCTTTTTGCAGGTCCACGGCAGGGTGTTGAAAGCGTTCGCGATATCGAGTGACACCGCCAACACCACTTGACCCTGCGCCATCGCAGACTGTGCGATGTCCTTCACGTGGAGAATCGCGTGAACCGTGGACCGATGACGCCGAAAGCCGAACTGGTTGTTGGAAAAGTTCGGGCCCACCTCCTCGAGGTGACCAACCAGGCGAGCCGCGATTATGCGCTCGAAGAGTTTCCCAACCTCGTCAAGAAGCACAATCAGGCGGTAAGCCGAAGGACAGTCATATGGACGACCGTCCTTCTGCAGCAGCAGTTTCCCCGTTTTCCACTGACGCGGAAAACGTTCCCGCTCCAAGCAGGCCGTGAACAGCCCTCGCAGTCTCGGCCCGCACGCTTGCTATTATTAGTGCAAATGAACGTCGCTGTATGAAAAACATTCAAATTGATGAAAGTAAATAGTTATGAATGAGAAAGTTTTTAGTAATCAAGTCAATTCTGTGAAAATATTTACTTCAGTAATTAATCAGAATCATTTGAAAATATAATAATATTTAAACTAATGATTTGATGATGCTAAAAATAGATTCAAGACATTCCTAGTCAATGTAAGGTGAGTAGCTAAATCAGGAGGAGCTTACTAGTAACTCACGTTCTGCTGATTTGCAAATTCTTGTACTCAACAAGCACGACAGTGAATGTGTTACAAATAGGTGCTGATCTAATTTTAGAATATCAAACTTTTAAAATGCAATTTAAATGAAGTACCTAGTTAGTAATCAAATAAAGTTTTCCTAGTTGAAATGAGGCTGAAAATAAAATGTCACTGGCGAAATAATAAAATTTACGTACATATCAAAACAAAGATATTCAAACTGTTTCAATTCCGGTTAGCAACAAATATAAGTAGATAAATATTTACCTAATTTTTTATCTTTAATTCCTCATATCATATTTTTTAAATTCTTGGAAACTAACCACCTTGTTAGAAATATCTTTAATATTTTGTATTATTTTGCTTTAATTTATTTATGTGTATGTCGTCAACAATCGTTATAATATGCTATGCATTCTAAATGATTTAATTATAAATTGAATATATGATCTTAACTAATTATGAGTATAAATCTTCCAAAAATATCGATATAAGACATCGTTTTTCTTTTAAATTTTTAATCATCAAATGGTAATACAATGGTATTATTACAATTTATTTGATTATTTGGAATACGTAACAGACATTTCCTCAAAAAAAAATTATAAGTACATTAGTCTCTGCATTTAATTACTTAAAAACAACTTTATTAATTTGAAAGTATTCTAAATTCAGAATGGTAAATCACAACAAATTATTACTTACTTAACGATCGAATCTTCATAATTTAAAAATAAAGGTGTATGGAATAATGTCTTCCTTTCTTCTAGTGTTCTTCTTCGAATGATGTTTAATTTTAAAAGATTTTAAGAGGACAAGAGGACTTTTCTTCTTGGGGGCGTTGTTCAAGCGGACTGACGAACTTTTAGCTCGGGGCCTCATCACATTTAGGTTATCCCGGCTGCAACCTCTCCCGACTCGAACTACTCCCGGCACCCTGCTTGCTGATGTTGAAACCTCATTGAACTCCAACATCTCCCAGCGCCCAGCACAAATTTTTAGCACAACAATTTCTTTTGTTCCATCTTTTCTTTAGTCTTCTTCGTATATAGTATTTTGATTCAGAAACTTTATCACGTAATTTAAGTATAGTCGATATTTTTATTGAAGATTGTTAACTGTCTTTTTATTATAGTCCTTTTTGTTCACTTTTAATTTAAAATTTATATTTGTAAATTTTTTACTTTTTGTAACTTTCCCCAGACCATCTGCACAGCACTGCCAATAGGCAGCACTGGCAGGGTCGCCATGCAATGATGGGCGTTGGGAGAGTTTTAAATGATAAGACTGACTGCGATCTAAAAGGCCCGTTTAATAGTTTTACATGCACTTATGTACTATGGGAGGAAGTGAGTGTGCGTGTAAACAGATATAGGTGGTGCGCACACTACACTTACGTCACACATTAATATAATAAGTGCTCCAACTGACAGATATACGATATCTGGTATCCATCTCACTCACACATGTTTTTTTCTTTTTTTTTTTTTTTTTTTTTCTTTTTTTTTTTCGGTTGAACTTGCTTGCGATCGGACGTGTCGCGTAGTAGCTCTCGAGTGTTTTTATTTTTGAGTTGTGCAAATTGGCTGCGGACGCTGTGGGGCTTCGCCCTCTCCTCGGGCCATTAACGGAGTCTCCATCGTCGAACTGCAGAGGTCTGCGCAATCTTTTGGACCCGGCTGGATTTGAACCGCCGGTCCGTCGCGTGAGTGCTGGCGTCCTTGTCCACTGAGCCACGGACATTGGGTGCGTTGCGGTCGAAATTTGCAAAGGGTACTCGCGGGGTGTGTCATCATCGCATCACTGCGTAGATCGTGACGGTTATATCGCTGTCCTTGTCTCGTGTCGCTGCTGCGTGCCGCTAACTGTCAACCGATCGACCGACGAGTACTAAAGTAACCCTTATAGAACTTATAACAGAACTGACAATGCATTGCAACGCATGTAAAAAGCTTTTAGAGTCCAAGGAGTTAATGAAATGCCGGCTTTGTGTAGGTAAATTTCACATACAGTGTCTAAATATAGACAAAAAACAATATCTTGCCCTCACTAAAGACTGTAAGTCAACCTGGATCTGCCCAAATTGCACTAATGTTAGCCGTCGTACTGCGCGTTCGAATGACAATACACCTGTGCGCCAGAGCTCATCAATATCATGCGTCACTGACACCATGAATATGTCATGCGATGTGTCGGACCCCGACACTGGTTCTTCTCCGCTATCAACAGCAGCTAACGTAGCATCGAGAGCGAACAAGGAAGTGACAATGGAGAAAATCAGCGTCCTTCTTGACGAAAAACTTAGCCTGTCTCTCTCAGTTTTCATGGAAAACTTTCGAAAGGCGATTAGAGAGGACGTAATGGAGATGGTGCGTAGTGAGATGGGCTCAGCAATAGACACGATTAAAGAAGAATTCACTACTACTACTGATTTTATTTGCGCAGAGCAAAAGGCGCTCCAATCGGACATTCAAAAGAACTTAACTAATATTAAACATTTGGAGGATGAGAAAAGCAAGCTGCAGGCTGAAATTGTCCGACTGAACACCCGTCTCGTAGGAGTTGAGAAGATCTCAAGAAGCTGCAATCTGGAACTACAAGCCGTGCCGGAGTGTAGAAACGAGAACGTTGTATTGCTCTTTAAAAGGCTATGCGAGGTTGTGAAGACCTCAGTAGATGACGGCAACATCACCGCTTGCCGGAGAGTTGCCAAACTGAATCCCACATCTAAACGACCACGTAATATAATCGTCACCTTCTCATCTCCACGTATTAGAGACTCTGTGCTATCGGCCACACACAGATACAACAAGGCCAGCTCCGGGCGTGGGATCATCTCTTCTGATCTTGGCATTGCTGGCGAAGCATGCAAGATCTTTGTGACTGAACATCTGTCACCAGAGCAAAAAACGTTACATGCGGCAACAAGAAAAGTGGCAAAGGAAAACAATTTTAAATATGTGTGGATCAAATATGGTCAAATATATGTGCGGAAAAATGACTCTGGAAGTGCCATTCTCATTAAAAACTTGGATTCTTTGTCGAGACTCCATTAGTTAATTTAGGTTATACATTGATTATTTTTTTGTATCTGGTCATTAATTTGTTATAACATGTATAGTGTATTTTATCAAAACATAGGTAGAGCCAGGTCAAAGGTTACTGATATATACCTAAACATATTGGTTAATGATTACGATATTATCTGCTTAACAGAAACGAATTTTAATACCGGTGTTTACGACGGCGAATCGATAGACAGTAGGTACACCGTATTTAGAAGGGATCGCGAAACCTCGACTTCAACTAAACAAAGCGGGGGTGGTATACTGGTCGCTGTCAAAACTCATATAAATGTTGTCCGTCAATTTAGCTGGGAGAGCGGGGTCGAGGATATGTGGTTAACGATTTTTCCCCAAATATGTAACGAACCTGCTATGCATTTGTGTCTTTGTTATCTGCCTCCAGATATACCGCTCGTGGACCTCATCATGTTCCATCACAGTTGCCGAAAAGCAGTACTTGATGCAAACTTGGGTGACAATTTCTTGTTACTTGGAGACTTCAATACTCCCAATATAACATGGGACACGAATAATCAATTCACAGTCCTGACACCTACAAATCCGCAAGATCGCAAAGCCACTCTCTTATTGGAAACTATGAATATGTGCAACTTTAATCAATTCAATAGTATTCCTAATAAGAACAACAGATACTTAGATTTGGTATTGGCTACAACCCCGACTTCCTCCATTTCTGTTAAAGAGACCGATCCTTTGTGTCGCACGGATGGTCATCATCTGGCCTACAGTGTTCAAATTTTTGACTTAGAAACTGTTAGGCCAATGAAAGCTGTCCACAAGAAACGTTTTAATTTTAATAAATGTGATTACACTAGTCTGAAATCCAACTTAAGGAGTATTGATTGATATGAGTTGCTTTCTTCGAGGGATGTCAATGAATGCGTCGAAGCATTCTACTCCAAAATTAATGAAGTCATTTCTATGCATACCCCCCAAACCAAAAATACATCTAAAAAATATCCTGGTTGGTACAGTCAAGCACTTATAACTTGCATCAAAGAGAAGTATAAGTATCATAAACTCTATAAAAAATTTCACAATCCACGTGACTATGACACATTTTCGTTACTTCGCGCAAGATGTAAGAAACTTATTACGGAGTGCCATAACAAGTATTTAGCCTCGGTTGAAGAATCTTTGGAGGATAACCCAAAAGCATTTTGGCAATACGTAAACGGGAGAAAGGGAAGAGTCACAATACCTCAAACAATGAACTATAATAACAAGTTGTCCTCAAACGGTCAAGATATTTGTGAAATGTTCTCTGAGTATTTCGGATCGGTATACAGTGATTCTTCTTCCTCCGAAGCCGACTCGATCGATAACATGGGCTTTCCTAACATCTCCAACTTCACTTTACATCATTTTGACATTACACCACGGGACATTGCTCGTAAAATCCAAAAACTTGACGTACGTAAAGGTTCGGGCCCTGACGATATTCCGCCTAAACTCATTAAAAATTGCAGTGATGAACTATGTTTACCGTTGGCTATATTATTTAACAAATCTGTTACTTCTGGGGTATTTCCTAGCCGTTGGAAGATTGCCAATATTATCCCCATTTACAAATCCGGGGATAGGACAGAATGTTCCAATTACAGGCCTATAAGCATCCTCTCTTGTCTGGGGAAACTTCTTGAATCGCTGGTGTATGATCCTCTCTATCATCATTTAAATTCTCATATATCCACCAAACAGCATGGATTTGTTCGAAAAAGGTCTACATTGAGCAATCTTTTAGAGTTCAAAAATTACCTTTGCCGTGTGTTTGCTTCGGGGGGCCAGGCAGATGTTGCTTATCTGGATTTCAGTAAAGCGTTTGACAGAGTTGACCATTTGCTTCTTTGCCGCAAATTATCGTACTATGGTGTACATGGAAGTCTTTTGAGATGGTTAATATCATATCTAAACAATCGGACTCAGCTTGTAACTGTCAAAGGATTTTCGTCTTCTCCCATAACAGTGCCTTCTGGTGTTCCACAGGGATCACATTTGGGACCGCTTCTATTTGTGATTTTTATTAACGATCTGGTTGGCCGACTGTCCTGTCCCTGTCTTTTGTATGCTGATGATCTGAAGATTTATACAGATGTCAAGGATATAACACAATATGAAGCATTACAAAATTACCTTAAGTCTGTCTCTGAGTGGTGTGCCTCTAATAAAATGAGTCTGAATATTAATAAATGTTGTGTTATTTCCTTCACGAGGAAAAAAAATCGCACACTACATCTGTATTGCATCCAGAATAGCCCACTGAGTAGAAAAGGGGTGGTGAGGGACTTGGGCGTTCTCTTCAACGAACATCTTACATTTCGCTCTCACTACGAGTAAAAATACTTACAACAAACACGTACAAATACTTTAAAAAGCCGCGTAGTATTTTGTGCTTATTTTACAGTCTGGTGAGAAGTATCCTGGAATACTGTTGTCCTGTCTGGTCTCCGTACTACGCAGTGCACATCGATAATATTGAGAAAGTACAAAAAAGATGCTTATGGTATATCTGTCGTAAATATAAGTTTGGCCGTTCTCTGAAGAATTACACTGAGAGACTTATGGAATTTGACCTTATCCCTTTAAAGACACGACGCAAACGCTATGACTTGCTGTACCTACACAAAATAGTGCATGCCGACATAGATGCTCCAGGTTTACTCTCTTCGCTTGATTTTAATACTCAATTCAGAACACGTCATCCAAAATTATTTTCCATAAGCGTGTTTAAAAACAACACCTCCTTCTTTAATCCAGTGGTAAGGATGTGTCGTGCATACAATGATGTGGTTCGCGGCGGTGGAGACATAGATGTGTTCCATGCAGGATTCGGACAATACAAAAAAAGCGTTACCCTTACCCTTAACACCGAATTTTTTGAAATTACTTTTGTTTGATACCTATTATTATGTAAATTATTATTTTTACTTTTTGTTGTTTCCTACTTTTAAGGTTTATTTAAAGTTTGAATTTTAAAACGCATGCTTGAAATAATCATGTTGTGTATGCTTCATTGGATTACCGTCTAGTTAAGTATTATTGTTGTATTCTCATGGTAATATCATTGACTGTAATCTGTCTGCGTACCTATCTTAAATAAATAAATAAATAAACGTGGCTACACGCTATAGTATGACAGCGTGGAGTCCTTCTTTTTTTACTAGTCCGTGGGATACAAGCATACAATTATTACAATTTTATTTTACGTACTGGGCTCCTCTAACCCAAGTGTGAATTGAGAAGTATTGGAATTTTATTATTGTTTGAAATAATAATAATTTAATTGGTTTAATTTTACCCTGATTACCTACAGAAATAATTCGATACCTCCCACGTAAGTTGTTGTATCCCACAAAAATGGCTTTTAGCGTTTTTACTAAAAATAGCCTCATTTTGTAGTAATCTATGCATTCAAAATGAAAAAAAAAAAAAACGAAAACACGATTTTATAATGAATTTTATAGACGTAAGTTGTTGTATCTTTTGAACAACAACGGACTAACGATGTATAGTCCTTCGCAACGGCTTACGCGGGATGCGGGGTGTGGGGAAATCGCGCGTTCGCTGGTTGTATCGGCCGCATAAAACAGGCCACGCCGGACATTGAGCCGGCCCCACGCGTTTCGAGCGCGCTAAGTTTCTCTTAAAAACAACTTACGTAATTAAATTATTTCAAAACTTAAACCAATGAAACGTACAGGTATTATAACAAGAGGGCGTAGACTATGTGATTTGGTGAATAATACTAGTAAACAAAGCAGCAACTCTGAGCCACGCATTGAAAATAACGATGTTATAGCAGATGAAATAGAGCCTAACATTATTCCTGATTCCAGCCTTCGAAATATCACTGGTAAGTTTCTTTTTCGTATTGGTTTCTTAGCATTAACTAGGATAAAGTTTTTTTTGTGATACCAACCTAAAATGTCGTATAGATTACTTACAACAGTATACGTTGTTTAGCGTGCATTGACAAATGTTGTATGTATTACATACAACATTTTACGTTGTCATTGAATTAAAAATATTGTTGGATGTACTTAATACAACATTGCACTTCGGAAGTTGATATTCAAAATTCTGTTGTTTGGGTCTTGCTATATTTTACGTTGCTATTAGTTGTATTTTTTGCTTCAACTCAATGTGGTATGTCTAAAGTATTTTTTAAATCTTATCATAAAAGTAATATTTAAAGTGCTCTATTGACATAGTTACCAATACAGAGCCGTGAATGCAGAGCGCTGCTTGTAAACAATAAAATTAAAACATGTAATAACTGTTTCAGAGTCTCCATTGCCAATAAGTTTTAACGAATCAGAAATGAATGAGCTTGCAAAATGATAGATAGTAATATCTTTGATAATAACTCAGATTTTGCAACAGATTTTAATACAGCAAATTTTGAGATACCGCATCCTTCCCCTACTTGTGATCAATCACTTGGATTACGACTGTGATAATGATTATTGCCCATATTACATACAAAAGGAAAATTTATCAGCGTTCGAAATTTCACCTCAACCCTCACCGGCATGTCTTTCTAACTGCTCAACGTATACAACAATGGACAATAGTCCACTGTCAGATATTTCTAATAATAGTCCCAGCACGTCAACTGCCAACCGACGCCGTCAATCAAGGAAAGATAAAGGTAATGTGAGAAAAGAATATATGACAAGAAAAGGTAAAATACAACCAAGTAGAAAAATGGGCCCGCCATGTTGCTGTCAAAGGAAATGTTTCGATAAATTAAAAAAGAATAGAAAGAAGATTTTTGAGAGTTTTTGGAGTTTAGGCAATCGAGAAAAGCAGTGGATGTATGTGGCTAACTTAGTAAAGAAGGAACATAAACGAAGAGTGTATACAGACACTACCTCAAGACGTAATTACACATTAAAATATTCATTACCAGTGGGATATGATGAAAATAGCATTAATTATGTAGATGTGTGCAAAAAATATTTTTTAGGGACTTTATCTGTAAGTGATCAGGTTATTAATAAGGCTCTAGAAAAGATGGACAAGACAATGAGAGTAGTAGTCCCAGATCTAAGAGGAAAACATTCAAATCACCCTGTAAAGCTAACAGATTCTCTTAAAAACAATGTATGTGACCATATTAAGAGCTTGCAGCCAGTTGAGTCACGTTATACCAATTTTCATAAGTTATTTGAAATGTATAAAAAGTGATTTCAGTCCCATACATATGAGAATAAAGCTGAAACTGATATTGTGAATGAAAACTTAAAACTCAGTTTTTTTGTCCCAAAGAAAGATTAGTGCGATCAATGTCACATTTTTAGGAATATTGCTAGTCCAACTGAGCAAGAAATCGTAGATCATGAAAATCATGTCTCAAACAAGAAGTTATCCCGACAACTTATGAAGTCTGACAAAAATAAAAGCATATCTTCTAAAGGTAAAATTGTCGCTGCTACATTTGATTTTCAAAAGATTCTTAATGCACCTCACGGCCAATTAAGTATTTTTTATATTGCAAGCGAAAGTTGTCGGTTTTTCATTTTACCTTGTTTGATTTGGCAAACAAAGAGGGCCATTGTTATATGTGGCACGAGGGAGAAGCTTAACGTGGTTCTAACGAGGTATCAAGCTGTCTTTCTGATTTTATACACAAAATGCACGACTAGGGTGCTAGAGAATTCAGGTTCTGGTCGGACAATTGTGCTGGCCAGAACCGCAATCGCATAGTGTTTGCATTTTATGTGTTTATTGCTTAAAAACTTAACATACCTTCCTCGAAAAAGGGCATACCCAAGCAGAGGGGGACAGCGTTCACGCTGTAATAGAACGTTCGTCTAAAAATAAACTTATATACCTCTAGAATGGTTTAGCTTGGTAAGATGGGCTAAACAGGATGGAAAGCCATATAACGTCATAGAAATGAAGCATACCGATTTCTTTAACTATAAAAAACTTTTAGACGGGCGTAATTGGTCAAAAAATATGTGTAATGAGTCTCTGTAACAATGGAATTATTCCAGCCACTTATCATGATTTTTTAGGAGTCTATCTTACGTTGCTGGCACTCATAATAATGAAATGTCTGATTCAGAATAGTACAAATTAGATTTATTTTTTACATTTATTTAAATTTATTTTTTAACACTTAATTTTTATTATTGAGGCTGTGCCTCCATGTAATGTTGCACAATAATTATTTATAATTTCAAAGCGAACTTTGCACCGTTCCCTAATTTGTAAGTGACCTAAATTAATCAGCGTAACTCGAATGATATTATTTAAGAACACTCTCTATACAACCTCTGTGCTAGGCAGTCTATAAAATATACAAGTTCACATTTTATACCTAGAAATATTCTTATTATTTTCACCTCTACAAAAACCGCATCGAGACCTAATAACCACATCAGCCAAATTGGTGACCCCGACGTGATTCCGACATTGGTACACCCGAATTACCATGACGACTCCAGGACCTTCCACATCATCCACACCGTCGTCCGAGTTGGCTACAGTGACGGTTTCATCAAGACTTCCTGACTTTTGGTGCGACCAGCCCAGATTATGGTTCGTCCAGTGTGAAGCCATTTTGACACCGCAAAAATTAGCAGATGAGGCAAAATTCAATTTGGTAGTTACTAAACTGGGGAAACAAGTCATACAGCAAGTCAGCGATATTCTGCTGACTCCGCCGGCAACAAACAAATTTGGAACATTAAAATCAAGATTGCTAAAAGTATATGAAGAGTCCGAGAATAGACAACTGCAAAAATTACTCAGTGAAATAGAACTCGGCGATCAAAAACCCTCACAACTTTTGCGATACATGCGTGATTTGGCGAGAGGAAAGATTCCTGATGACACACTGAGCATTATGTGGCAAGGCCATTTGCCATCCTCGATTCGCGCTGTGCTCTCAGTAAGTGAAGTGAAAGATTTAGAGAACCTTGCGGCCATAGCAGATAAGATTTTGGAAAATACCCGACCATTACAAGTGTCCGAAGTTAATACCCCACCAGTTACGGATTTCGCCAAATTACAAGCACAGATAGCACAATTAAGTATACAAGTTGTCGAATTACAAAGGTCGAGGTCAAGAAGTCGAAATTACCACAACCAACGTCCGCGGTTCAATAGCCGTTCAACGTCACGCGGTCCATATAGGCAGCGAGCGTCAAATTACCCCAACGGACTATGCTACTATCACAGCCGATTTCGCCATAGAGCTCGGAAATGCGCAGAACCGTGCACCTGGAAGAAAAACAACGTTACAGTGAATAAGGAAAACTAGAATCGGTGCAGTCAGAGGCGGATGTCTGCACCATCTCGCCCACCCACCGCCTGTGCGTGACCGACTTACACAGTGGCCTACGTTTTTTGGTGGACACAGGGGCCAACGTATCCGTGTTACCCGCAATCAAGAAACCATACTCAAATGATGAATGCAATAGTTACAAACTCTATGCGGCTAACGGCAGCGAAATCAACACATACGGAACTAAAAATTTGGTGCTAAACTTGAAGTTACGAAGACCATATTCGTGGACATTTATCTTAGCTGATGTGAAACAGCCAATACTCGGTGCCGATTTCCTTAGTCATCATAAACTGCTTGTAGACGTGAACGGACGAAAACTAATCGACGCTGTGACCAATCTAAATGTTGTTGGCTCTATAGTAATGAAAGAGGACGCTACAATTAAAACAATCGACGTCACAAATCCTTATTACGATTTGTTATCAACTTATCCCGATATAACTAAACCCGTGTGCTACAAGGACACTCCCAAACATAGCGTAATGCATCACATCGAAACTACTGGCCCACCCGTTTTCGCACGCGCCCGCCCGCTTCCCCCTGAAAAGTACGAACGAGTAAAGAAGGAGTTCGATTATATGCAGCAAATTGGCATATGCCAGCCTTCCAAGAGTTGCTGGGCAAGCCCTCTTCACGTTGTGGCAAAGAAGAACGGAGATATACGGCCCTGCGGTGATTATCGCAGTTTAAATGCCATCACCAAACCAGACCGTTATCCCATACCCAGAATTCACGATTTTACTTACCTTTTGGCGGGAAAGAAAATATTCTCAAGAATCGATTTACAACGAGCTTATCATTTTATACCTATAGCTCCAGAAGACATAAAGACGGCTATAATAACCCCTTTCGGCCTCTTCAATTTCCCACGCATGATGTTCGGACTACGAAACGCAGCGCAGACCTTCCAGCGATTCATGAATAATGTCGTATTCCAAGGCCTGGATTTCTTATTCAACTTCGTTGACGACACAATTATTGCATCAAATTCAGAATCTGAACACAAATGCCATTTGGACATCGTTTTTAAACGACTAAACCAATATGGCGTGACCATAAACTTAGCTAAATGCGAATTTGGGAAAGAAGCAGTAGATTTTTTGGGATACCACGTGACCAGTAAAGGGATAAGGCCTCTGGAAGACCGAGTTAAGACCATTTCTGATTACCCAAAACCAGAGACAGTGGCTCAATTAAGGCGATTTATAGGAATGATCAACTTTTACAGAAGTCATTTACCGAGCGCAGCTTCGTATCAGTCTATTTTAAATGCTTATTTACACAACACAAAACGCAAAGACAACTCGAAGATTGCATGGACCGAAGAAGCCAACAAAGCTTTCGAAAAGTGCAAGTCAAGTTTACGTGAAGCAACCCTACTACACCACCCCAAGGCCGGATTGCCCCTGGCGTTAATGTGTGACGCGTCAAACACCTGCACTGGTGCTGTATTACAACAAAGAGTTGGGAAAGAATGGCAACCTTTAAGTTTCTTTTCGTGCAAGCTCAGCGAAACTCAACAACGCTACAGTGCATACGATCGGGAATTACTTGCTGTCTACATGGCTATTAAACATTTCCGTTACATGATTGAAGGACAAGAAGTGACAGTGTTTACTGACCACAAACCACTCGTGTACGCATTACATAAAAAAGCTGCGAGTAGTAGTGATACGCCAAGACGGTTACGACACCTTGATTTTATAAGTCAATTTACTACGTCTATACAACACATAGAAGGTAATCAAAATATAGTTGCGGATGCCTTATCAAGAATCGAGCAATTAGATATGCCAACGCCGATAAATTACTATGAACTGTCCAGAGCACAACAAAATGATGAAGAATTACAAACTTTACTGAAATCTAAAAACCTAAATTTTAAAACATTTATTTACCCCAATTCCAACCAGCCAATTTACTGCGAGATATCGAAACAATCAGCCCGTCCATATTTGCCTAAGGAGTTTCGTGTTACCGCTTTCAATGCAATTCACGGAATTAGTCATGCCGGAGTTCGATGCACTAGAAAAATGATTACAAACAGATATTTTTGGACATCTATGAACAAGGACATAAATGATTGGACTAAGACATGCCTAAATTGTCAAAAATCAAAAGTGCATCGACATGTGGTTTCGCCTTTTGCCTTTTTCCCGAAAAGTGACCGTCTTCAGCATCTGCATATCGATATTGTCGGACCACTAACATATTGTCAAGGCTACAAATACATTTTGACAATGATCGACAGAGCCACAGGGTGGCCAGAAGCAGTACCCTTAAAAGACATAACTGCAGAGAGCGTGGCAGAAAAAGTGTACTCATGTTAGATAACTAGATTTGGATGCCCGCTCAGACTTACCACCGATCAAGGCCGACAATTCGAATCACACTTATTTTCAAATTTATCAAAACGATTAGGTATATCGAAGATTCACACCACAGCATACCACCCGCAAGCCAACGGCAAGGTCGAGAGATGGCACAGAACCCTAAAATCAGCATTGATGTCACGTGGAAACACTGAAAAATGGGTAAAGGAGCTACCAACAGTTTTAATGGGATTGAGAGCAAGTTTGCGTGATGATACAGAAATTTCCGCAGCCGAGCTGGTGTACGGCACAACCTTAAAATTACCCGGAGACTTTTTTGAGCCGATGACGCCAATTAGTTCGGATAGTGATTCGTTTCTTCATGAGTTAAGGAAACACATACAAGACCTTTCAGCAATACCAAGAAGACCGCACAGACAAGACAACATATTTGTACACCCCTCGCTGAAAACATGCACTCATGTATTCGTTCGCTGCGATCACATCACAAGACCACTTACCCTCCGTATTCAGGACCCCACAAGGTCATCGAACGTGGAGACAAATTTTTCCAAATCATGATTTCTGATGCAATAAAAACGATTTCAATCGATCGTTTAAAACCAGCTTTCTTGGTGGATAACGGCACAGAAGTTGAAACCACCCAGCCAAACAAGGTTATGAAACTAATAACAAACTGCAAACCGCATCTCACAAACAAAGATGGTAATGATAATGTAAACACACAGTACCGAACTCGATCTGGAAGACTAATAAGGCCAACGGTTAGATTCATGCCGTGAACAAACATTTCGTATAATAATTAAATATTCATTTCGCATCAATCTCTCTCCCGAGTCAACGCACAAGATGGGAAAATCCCAAAGCAAGGAGCAAGTGATAATCGCTCAGACTGGAGCAGCCAATCAGGCCGACACGAGCATGTTTCACGACATAACTCACAGCAAGCTAGACTTGCTGATCATTATTTGCGTTGTCACAATATTATTCGTGATTTGCTTTTTCGGCGCACGATGTTGCAAAAACAAATACACAACCTATTTAAGAAGAGAATTGGGTGGCGCCCGCGCCAGCCGGGGAGCCGCCAACAGCACGCACGCACCAGCATATACCGTGGCCTGACAAGGGCAATGGAGTACCTCGAGCTTCACATCAAAGTGAAGTGTTCAGTGCGTCCCAAGTGTAGGATACCCATATTAGTAGCCAATGTATAATCTCTCGTATCCGATTTGTGTAATCCTTTATTCAATTTTTTTTTTTTTCTTTTACAATTTTATATAACAATATATTTTTTTTTTATGGAAGGGAAGTTATGTGCCTCCATGTAATGTTGCACAATAATTATTTATAATTTCAAAGCGAACTTTGCACCGTTCCCTAATTTGTAAGTGACCTAAATTAATCAGCGTAACTCGAATGATATTATTTAAGAACACTCTCTATACAACCTCTGTGCTAGGCAGTCTATAAAATATACAAGTTCACATTTTATACCTAGAAATATTCTTATTATTTTCACCTCTACAAAAACCGCATCGAGACCTAATAACCACATCAGCCAAAAGGCTCATAAAAGTAATAAGATTTTTTCTCTTTTAATGCACCAATTAACCAACCCAAAAATAGATTTTTTGATTTGAAAGTTTTGAATTAGTATTTTGTATTAAGCCCAAAGATATTTATAATGGCAATGATTATAAATGGTTACCTGATTTCTAGTTATCTTTAGTTGATCTCATAGAAATTATAAGATTTCATAAATAAGTCAAATTATTATTTGTTTTATATTCCATATTGTTATTTTTTTAGGATTTTATTTTAATTTTCCTAAAGAAGAGTGAGTTATGTTCTTATGTTGCTAAATAAGATGATTTTTATTTTATCACCTAGTAGTGGAAGATACGAGTATTACCTGTTTTTGTTTGGTAATGTTCGTTCTATGTAACTTTTGTTCAAAGGTTCATTAAAATATTCTAAAAATATCTAGTATTATGTTGTTCCTATTAAAATGTAGAGAAATTTGGTTTTAAAAATATTTCTTTTTTATTTTTCAACCTAAAATTTGCTCATATACAATAATAAACACTTAATTTTTTAATCTATATTTACTATAATTGTCATATACAATGGAATTAAGCTTAAAATGTTCAGTGTATATTGTTGTAAGTATCATATAAAACAATGAACATTGTGAGATACAATAATTGAAGAAATCTAGATTTCGCAGAATAATGGTTTAAGTATGACATACAACTACGGGGGCAGCCTGTATTCCGCAGTAAAGTGTCGTAAGAACCATATCTCAGGAAATACATATATTTTTCTAATTATCTTTCAACACAGTCAAGAATACTATACTGCCGTCAATAGCATAGTTACAGTAAGTCGGATTTTTGGCAAAACTGAGTTAGATATATATAGCCGTGATCACGATAACGAGATCTACATTTTGATATAACCTATTCTTTTGTATCATTTTTTAATCTAAATTTAGCAATAAACATTTTGCAGTAAGTCGAGCATTTTTGTAACATCACCAAGCATGATTACAGTGGGCACACTTACTGCAAAAGTTTTTATTCAGAGCCTCTCGACCAAACTACAGTATGACATCTATACCATTGTTATGTTAAGTCATTTACTGTTATAAAAATTAGATATGTGCCGAGCAAATAAGCACTAAGAAGATATACTGTTTTGTTCCTTAGCCGTTTCCCAATATTTACTCAATTAGTAGTCTACTCTTAAAAACGGTATGCTGCGATACTGTAATTATATTTAGTAGATGTCATAATCATTACCTTCAGGTTACATAAAATACAGAAAGTAAGATGCGATACAACATGTATGCTTAGTAACGATCGAAATGTAGAATGCAGATTATACTTACCACAAAGACAGTTTCATGCGATATTGTGTTTATTTTATGTAACCTAATCAGATCTAACGTAAGGTTACCTAGTATAATGAAAGCATGTAGCTATCCTGTGTTCATGTTTAGACAGCAATTGTAGCGATGACGGTCGGTGTACTTATCTTAAGAACAGTAAATTAGCTATACTGTACTCATACTATGGAAGTCCATATATATTAAATGATCTTACAACTTATTATAAGGATTGTAAGTCGTTTTTACTGTATGTATGATTAGTTGCGGTAAACTGCTACGTTATAAATACAGTGCAGTAAAGTTGCTTCACTGTAAATATAGTAAGTCATTGTAACATATCTGACATTCAATTCATCCTAGAATATAAGCAGTAACTTAACCGGAGAAAGAATAATTCTAATGTTTAGTCCCCGAATTCCTACGATTTGCGGCAGTGCAGTTCGCGGGGGTGCGCGGAGGTGTGCGGGTATGTGCGGGCGACGTTCAGTATCGCGAAACGAGGCAGGGGCACTGAAGGGGGGACAGTCGCTGCAAAGATTTCTGAGCGCACGGCCGCGTCGTTTGTCATTGTCACCGTATTGGCGCGCAAACGGTAAGTAAGATAATCGAACCTTTATTTTTTACTGAGAAATGTCTCTTATTGCCACGGAAATAAGCTATTAATAAATAAAATGTTAAGAATATAACTATAAAGTAAGGTAAAATGCCCCAACACGGAGGCAATCAAAATAAAGTCATATCACAGAGGTGTTTTTATTTTCGCATTTTATTCTTATTTGCATCGATGATATAGTTGCAAATGTCAGATAATTTGATAAAGAAAAAGATTTAAAGTAATGAAATTCCATTTTGACATACTTAAACTTACTCAAATGTGTGTTGGGGCCGTGTCGGAGCGTTTTACCTTACTTTATTTGCTTAAGCAATCTATTATAGGGTTCGAATCGCAAGTAGTGTCTGTCTTAAGTGCCATCGGTCGTGGGTTCGATCCCCACCCCGGGAAAAGCATTCATGTGATGAATATTTGTGGTTGTTCTATTGATTCTGACATCCGTAACATAAGTTCTAAAGCTATTTATCTCGAAGTCAGATCAATATATGAGATGTTGTGAGAAATTTATTATTATTGTTATTTATTTTGTTTCAGCGTAACAATGACTTCTTGGCGGCGAGACCGAATAATGTCTAAAGTACGACAAGTGGTCGAAGATTCTCAGGAACCCGAAACTGTACCTAATTTTCTATGCACCGAGGTAATGCCCATGTCACCTAATACTAGCAACTCATTTGTAGAAAATTCAGATTTGAGTGACAATGATTTGAGAAATGATCGTATTTTGAAACTATGTCGCAAAAAGATCGTTGAATTTGAACCTATTAATAGAAGTTCTATTATTATTGAAGCAACCAACTCTGATACAGAATCTCTAACAAGTATTACGCCTGTAATGACAACTGAAAGGCGTATTTCACCAAGAAAGTTATGTACCATACCATCAGCTTTAAATGTAACTGATTATTTTTCTGATAATGAAGATTTACCCAAAGATTTCGATTCCGATGATAGTGTTAAAGACAAAACCTATTGTGTTAATGAAGAACTGGACACTACTGATTTAGATACTTCCATCGAAGAAAACTATGTGATAAAAGAACGCAAAACTAATAAGAGCAAAATAAAATTACAAAACCAAACAAAATGTGATAAACGTGATGAGATTGAAGTAAATATCCAAGATTCAGAGGACCAAATAGACCAACAAACAAATACCCAAGAAATAAGAGTTAAAACGGAGAAAGTAACATGTGGTTTTCAACAAGCTATTACTGAAAAGGAAATCGTTCAAGAAACCGACAATAATATAACAAACAACGAAGAAAGGCAAACAACATCAATAATTCAAAAGAATGATAATATAGTAAATGAAACTGTGAAGAGTACTTTGACTAAGACAGGTACAATAAATGAAAGGAAAATAATATATACTGAGAGTGAAGGAAATACTCAAGGTTGTGAAGATCAAATAGACTACCAAACAAATACACAGGAAATTAGAGTTGAAACGGGGGCAGCTACAAGCAGTTCACAACAAGCTATTACTGAAAAGGAAATGGTTCAAGAAACAGTAAATATAATAAACATTGAAGATACATTAATAATTCAAAGGGATGATGCAGTAAATGAAGGTGAAAATATAACTTTGACTAAGAAAGGTACAATACGTAAAAGGAAAATAATAAAAATATCGCCTGCGGAAAGACAAGCAAAGAAAAAAAAAGAAATGATAGAAAAACTTTCCCTGAAAGAACCATGTAAACCTACTTGTAAGAAGCTCTGTACCAAAAATGTTAGTATAGAACAACGCCAGGTGATTAATTTAAATTACACAGCCTTAGACACAGCAGGTAAAGGGATGTTTATCAAAAACAATGTCAGCGTCACGAATGTCCAGTCTCGTAAGAATATAAATAAAGAGCCAAAAAGAAACCTGACCTTTAATTACTTTTTTACAATACGTGGTCATGAACGTCCAGTGCAAGTATGCAAGATATTTTTTTTAGCAACATTAGGCTACAATCCTAAGAATGACACAAAAGTTTTTAGAGTTCTTCACACAAATGAAGACGATAACCTTAAAGAAAAACGCGGACACTATGAAAGGTCTTCGCTGTCAAAGGATAAAACCTTGATAACTTCACACATAATGACTTATAACCCTGCAATATCGCATTACCGCCGTGAACATGCCCCGCAACGTTTATATTTACCCAGCGATATCACTATCACAATGATGCATGCCGATTTTAACAAAAAATACCCTGACTCTTCATGTTCTTACGAAGTTTACCGAAGAGTCGTAAAGAGCCACAACATTTCCTTCGCTGTACTGGGCAATGAAGAATGTGAACTTTGTGCTATCTACGACATTCATACTTGCGAATTCAATAAAGCTCCTAACACATCTTGTGCTACGTGTAACAATCATGTTGAACATCGCCAACGTTATAGAGACAGTAGGAAAGCGTACAAATCGGACAAGAAAAACTTAGAAGACCATAAAGATAATGACACCATTTACGTGTGTGTAGATCTTCAAAAGGTGGTAATGCTGCCTCGCATGGATAGCTACAAAGTAGCAATATTCTGTCCTCGAATAATTGCATTTAACGAGACTTTTGCTCCTTTAGGTAAATCTACTAAAGAAAATAATCCCTACGCTGTCTTATGGCACGAAGCCATTTCAGGCCGAAATGTTCATGACATTGTTTCAACATTCAGAGCTTTTTTGTTACACCACCGGAACAAGAGTGATTTAGTGATTTGGGCAGATAATTGTTCGTCACAAAACAAGAACTGGACACTCTTTTCGTTTCTTGTCAATATTGTCAACAGTGATTTAATTGAAGCGCGTTCAGTTACTATAAAATATCTAGAACCAGGACATACATTCAATTCAGCTGACAGTTTCCACCACCAAGTGGAACAGTCACTTCAAAGAATGAAAAATGTTTGCGACTTCAATGACTATGTAGAAGCCGTTCGAACCTCTAACTCAGGATTAAATATCCCAAAACTAATGGATTGCCGTGATTTTTACAAATATTGTGACTTTCATTCCGAACAGAAAATGCGTGCAATGAAAGACCGCGTATATGTTAAGAATTTGACTGTGGTAAAATTTGTCCGTGGCGAGTATTATTTGTTTTATAAAAAATCTCACGCTGATGAGGAATTCACCACCTTAAATTTTTTACAAGCAAAAATTTTTAAAAACAAACAATTCCCTTGTCCTGAACAGAGAATTTCATCTAGGGGTGTTGCCTCTTCGCGAAAAGAGAAAATTGTTAAAGATCTCGTTCCCTTGATGTTACCCAGCCGAAGACAATTCTGGTTTGATTTGCCAGTTGACGATGCATCCTTAGATCTTTCCAAGGACCTTGACGAATTCTCGCTTTCTTGTTTTCGTAGAAGTTCGCAGTACCCAATTATTTGTTTCAATGAATATTATAATTTTGTTAAATTGATAAAGAATAATGTTTAATGTTTTTTTCCTAATAATCCTTATAACTTATGTTATTCACGACTTATGTATCTATGAGATCCCTCCGAAGTGTTGTTCGATATAAGTTCTAAGAAGTGTTGATTTGATACCGAAGAAAGAATATTTAGTGAGTTTGAAATGTAAGCTACTTTAGATTATTTTGTTTTGTTTGCCTAACATTGGCATCTGTGATTCTAAAATAATTACATACTACTAATAAGACTGAATAATACATATTAAGTTAACTTGAGTTTAGGGGTTATTGAAAGAAAAAAAAATCTTGGTTGTGCCCATTTATAACTGTGGTTATTTACGACTTATGTATCTATAAGATCCCTAAGTGTTGTTCGATAAAAGTTTTAAGAAGTTTTGATTTGATACCGAAGAAATACTATTTAGTTAGTTTGAAATGTAAAGCTAAGTACTTTAGATTATTAAGTTTGACTTACATGATTAGCATCTGTGATTCTTAAATAATTACTACTAAGGAGACTGAATAATAAACATATTAGGTTACCTTGAGGTGAGTGGTTAATGTAAGAATACTAAATTCTTAGTTGTGCCAATTTTTTACTTGGAAGGCTGATTTAAATTAGTAAAGTAAGAAAGTATGTAACCTATGTGATTAATTGTGATCATCTTGTGATTTTCAAATACATCCGTAAAACCTAGCTATTATTGTTTTATTTTTAATATCAGTCTGATATAATAAAACTTATAAACTGTTTAAATTTATATGGTTACATAGCATAAATACAGTAAAAAACACACTTCCTGTGTTTATGCTAAGTGTTCCCCATTAGAGAGTTTTTAGGAGATGCTTAGTTTAACAAAAGTAGTGAATTTATTCAGAGTTTTAATTGCTAGGAACTAGTTTGTACATCAGTAATACATAGGTGCTAAGGTCCTCTTTCATTTAAAGCTACTATCACCATGAACCGATTACAAACAAAGGAGTTATGGAAGATTTTCGTACCAAAACTTTTAGCGCGTTTTTCTCGAAACCGTCGAGAGCGTACTTACTGTAACTATGCTATTGACGGCAGTATAAATTATACTCATTTACGAAATTTTAAAAAGATATGATAAAAAATGAAGTTTATAGGCTAATTTGAATCTTTAAAATGCTCTCCTGTAAAATTTTAGTTTTGGAGATACAACAACTTACGTAGGAGGTATTGAATTAGTTAAACACAAATACGATATTTCGTTTTGCCGTAGGTAGGACAGTGTTGCCGTTACAGCATTAAAATAAATTACATGTATTATTTAAGTTATTTTTAGTTTATTTATTTTGAAGGTAATCAACTAATTACTAAGGTAATAAAATGTTTGATTATTTCATAACGTAATTGGGTGTACTAGTTTTGCAGCGTGTCAGTAAAATAATAGGCACTTATTAACCTGGTTACGGGTAGCAAAGCATAATGATAAGTTGTTAATTTCAACACATTTGCAATGAAGTCTGCTAGGCAAACAACAACACTAATCATCAGATGAAAACTAAGGCAACCTGTAACCCAAAACGCCCAGACTCAAGTAAATTTATAACAAAATTGTTAAATGAATAGCAGCGGGAATTACAAAAATTTACGCCTGGCCTTAGAAACATTTCAACAACGCGTTATTATTATTGCGGGCTTAATAACTCGTTTGATTAGATTTTTGTTTAGCCGAATTATTATTTCGAAGAAACTTATTAAACTAAAATTATGTAGTTAAGTACGGTGTATCAGTATTAACTAAAACTGCATTACGTATTTTTTTACAATTGGTGTAAGCAGTATCAAACAATTAAACCAGTTGCTAACACGTAGGCAAATCTGATTTTGTAAATAATTGCAAGCAAAACAGATGTAGCTTATATCGTCAATAATACGACAACACTAGGCAATGCGGCAACAACCTGATCGCGTGCGGTGATTGGTCTTTTTTAACCGACCTCAAAAAAAAAGGAGATTCTCAATTCGACTGAATTTTTTTTTATATGTACTCAATATCTCTGAGAATTGTTAACCGATTTCCACAATTATTTTTTTTATTCGAAAGGGTATACTCCCGAGATGGTCTCATTGCCACCAAGTCAAGATCTGATAAAAGGATCCCAGGAAAATCGAGGGAAACCCTCAAATTTTATAGGGACGTACAATGTGTTTTAAATATTTTCTAAGATTGTTCAAGTATTTACGCATGGTACTTATCGTCTTATGTTGGTGAGCTGATGATGGAAGGTACAACTCCTTAACGATTAGGAATTAGTTTATGATTCTTTAAATATTGAAATTTTCGAGAATTGTAAAACGATTTTTAGAGTTCTTTTTTTATTCAAAAGGATATATCCTTGAGTTGGTCCTATTGGCACCAAATCTGGATCTGGTGAAGGAATCTTAGGCAAATCGTGGGAAACCCTCAAGTATTATAGACGCGTACAATCTATTTTAGTTATTTTCTAAAACAATTCACGTCTGGTATTCATAATCTCATGTTGCTGAGCTGATGATGGAAGGTATAACTCCTTAACGATTAGGAGTTCGTGGATAATTCTTTCAATATTATAGGGTCATATCGAGTGGTATTCTCGAGATAGTCTCAATTTCACCAAGTCTTGGTCTAGTGAAGGGATTCCATGAAAACGAGGGCCATCCTTCAATTTTAACGACATGTTAAGTGTTTTATTTATTTTTCTAAAACGATTCCAGTATTTGCGTGTGGTACTCATCATCTTATGTTGCTTAGCTGATGATGGAAGGTATAACTCCTTGAAGATTAGTAGTTTTAAGTAATTCTTTAAATATTAAAGGCTCGTTATACCTTTTCGTCTTTAGTATCATTAGACCGGCACTGTCTTATTAAAACAACTCGTTTTGGTGGTCTACCTACCTATTAATAAATTTCACTAAAAAGTAACAAATAAGTTAAATTTTAACAAAATTAAAAACCAACTTCAAAAAAAACCCGCAAAAAATGATTATGAAACACAAGTAAGAACCTGCCTTAATAGCTATTTAAATGTCTAAACACTAAAAAGTATAAAATAAATTCTTCCGACTGCTTCGATAAAAGTATTAATCTTTAACACGTATTTAAATATTTACAATAATCAGTTAGTTTTGGAGTCGGTGCCAGCCAATTAAAAAAAAAAAGTAGACACTTAATAACAAATTACCTTACTAATAACAATTTGAAAGAAATTAGTTAAAATATGAGTATCTATTAACTTACTGTTGATTCTGTATCTTCAAAACCTATTTTACCACCCTTCACCAAGAAACAACAAATTGCAAAATTCCGAATCGATGACAACCGTATATAATTACGCGGGCTGTTCGCACTGTATGATTAAAATATATACGTAATCATTTACATCCTTATCTGCGGAGCTCGCCGTAAAAGTAATATGCATTGGCTCTTTCACATGATATGACGAGTGCTTTTGCTTTTGACATTTATCGCATCTTTTAACAAATTCCGTTACATCCGACTCAAGTCCTGACCAAAAATAATACTTTTTAATATTATTTATCATCCGTCTCATGCCCGCGTGGCCACTTGTGGGCAAGAGATGGAAGTCATTTAAAATTACACGTTGGTCGTTTTTATCCATTATTCTTTTAACATTTTGTAAAATACATAGCCGTGGTCCGGACCATTTCTTTTTACTCTTTATTTATTTTATTAATTTTTCTATAAAAATATTATTACATTCATTTTTAATAAAGTATACCTCATTTATCTTTAAGTCTTTGCAAAATATGTTTAGTTCTCTCGCAAATTCTCTTGGCGTAAATTGCGATCGAGAATCTAAATTAATAAAAATATTATTTATTGAAGGCACATAACAAAAACATTTATATTCTTTTTGAACGTCATTCATGTTATGATATCGAATTAGTTCATTATTTGTTAAAAACGCATTTCCGTAAAATGCTTCGGTTTACTATGAACTTCCACAACTTTTGGTTGATTAGGCCAATCGTTATTGGAAATTATAGCATCCCGTGCTTGCCCAACTTTCTGACCTCGTGTCATTACATTTACTAAATTTTGATTCATTTCCTTCAATTCTTCTGAGGTCATATTTATTCTGGAAAGGGCGTCAGCCGCCGCATTACGTTTTCCATTAATATATTTATTCGATTATGAAATCGTATTCCTCTATCGTTAGTCTAAATTTTAATAATCTACTAGATGGGTCACGCATATTAAATAGGTATACTAAAGGTTTATGATCCGGTTGAAAGTGTTTACATGCCCACACAATCGCAAGTAATTCTTTTTCTATAGTCGGGTACCTTTTCTCTGCAGTATTTAGGCTACGACTAGCATATGCGACGGGTCTTCCGTCACTGTTACAAAACACGGACCCGATGGAATATCCTGAAGCATCGGTTTGCAAAATGAATTGATTTTGATCTGAAAAATTAGGATATTGTAATACTGGATAAGAAATTATATTTTCTTTTAGCGACTCGAACGCCTTCTGGCATTTTTCGTTCCATTCAAAATTAATATTCTTCCTACATAATCCATTTAAGGGATATGCCTTCGCAGCAAAATTTGGTATAAATTTCCTGTAGTAGTTTACGAATGCAACGAATCGTCTTACCTCGTCCGTTTTTATGGTTACGGGGTAATTTTTAACAACTTCAATTTTTTTGGGGTCGGGAGAGACTCCATCTGATGACACAACGTGTCTCAAATATAACATTTCTTTTTGAAGGAAGTCACACTTTTGTGGATTTAATTTTAAATTAACTTTACGTAACCTTTCAAATATCTCCTGTTAATTTTTAATGTGACTTTGTAAATCCCTACTATAACAGATTAAGTCATCTTGATATATTAGGCATTTCTCGTAATTTAAACCTGTCATAGCCATAGTCATCATTCGTGAAAAGGGATTTAGGGTGGTTTTTAAACCCATTGGCATTCGTGCCATCCAGTACTGTCCGGTACAAAAAGCAGTGTACTTGCGACTGTTTGGATCTAATTTAACATTATAAAATCCTTGATGTAAATCTAAATGTGAAAAATACAAACTACCCGATAATGAATCTAATATTTCTGAAATATTTGGAATGGGAAATTTATCATTTTCTATGACTTCGTTAAGCTTTCTGTAATCTATCACTAAACGCCATTTCTTATTGCCATTACTGTCTGATTTTTTAGGGACCAGTAATATAGGGCTTGACCACTCATTACGATAAGGTTTTATTATTCCCTCTTTCAACATGTTATCAATTTGTTCATCTATAATATTTTTTAAAGAATGTGGTAAACGATATGGTTTTAAATATATTGGCTGGGTATTAGGTTTTAATTGAATTGTGTGTTGATAAATATCAGTAGCTGATTTGTCCCCATCTAAATAAAAAATATCTGAATATTTCGCACATAACCTTTCAATATTTATTTTCTCCTCCTTGTTCAAATGTTTCAAAACTAATTTAGAAAATAATTGCTTAACCCGTGACGCATCATTCTCCGTTTTTTCGAATGTACAAATATCAAAATGTTTCGAACTCAATATTTATTTCGGGTGAATTAACATCTTTATGTGTCGTATTTAAAATCCGCAATGGTATTTTACCATTTATTGGTTCAACTAATGAGCTCGCAACATAAATTCCTTCGCAAATTTCTTTCGTTAGAACTATGCACTCTTCTGTTAAGTTCGTACTAATGTACGGATTCAGACCTAGCTGGTAAAGTCATCAAGTAATTACAAGAGTTGTCTATTTTTAAAGTTATTTGTTTAGATTCGTCAGGCCATAACGATAAAGTTTTATTATTAAAGTCAATGACCGACCTGTACTTTTCTAAAAAGTCTTGTCCGATGATACCTTGTGATTTACATGGCAATGTATCAAATACATACATACATAAAACTTATGACGAATTCTGTGCCCGTGTATCGTTAACTGTAAATACACGTATCCGTTGGCTTGTACTTTGCCACCTATTCCGTTTATGGTGACGTTATCTTTACATATTGGTACGCCACAATCTAGAACATGTCTATATTTTAAGGCTGAAATTGAGGCACCCGTATCTAGTAAACACGTAAAAGGCTGAGTTTTATGAAATAGTTTTACGAAATAACTACTGTCATTTGCCAAAATGTTATGAGTTGTAACCTCGAAAAAACTCGTTCTCTGAGTGATGTTGCTGAGCAGTTGAAGTACTTGGCTGCAGCTCTGAGTCATCCTCTAACATTCGAATCTGTCCCCGGAACGGTCTACCTCTTGCACTGTTATTATTATTAAAAGCATTACCTCGATATTGAGGTCTCCGAGGCGCGTTAGCTCCGCCTCGGGGCTGTGCCTGTTAGAACTGCTGCTGGTTCTGTTGGGATTGCTGCCGGTTGCCGGTCTGCTGGTACCACCGACCTGTGCCCGTACCTCGTCCGCGGCTACGACCACCACCATATGCATCACAATGATAATTTGGTTGCCTGGAATTGTTTTTATATTGAAAATTATTATTTCGTCTCATAAGGAGAACTTCACCTGACGAATTCGATGATACTTCTTCATCAATCGCTGACTGAATCGCGTCCTTGAGGCAATCAAAATTTCTAGACGTAATGATTGTGTTGATCCTGCGATTTCTCAATCCTTCGCTAAATTTCTTAATAGCTTGTTCTTCGTTAACTGATTTGAATATTTCGTAATTTTGCGAATTTCCTTTTCTTTTATTTTTCCCTCTCTCCGGGCTGGGCCAATTTTAATTAAGTATTTTCGTACACTTAGCAAATCCTCATATAAGTTCTCTAAAAATGCTGCCATCAAGTTATCTAATGAAGTAGGTACATGATAATAAGTAAAAGAAAATAATATCTCACCTACATGACATCTGGATACTGTGTATGGTACCTACGGATACATTTACATAATGCGATAATTTATAAAAATAATTATTATTTTATTATTGCTATTATTTTAGAGTCCCTGTAAGACCTGATACCGGTATACGCACACTAATGCCGCACTTTTATGATTTTTCACGTAAAACGGACACATACCACACATTGTCTTACACTATGCTGTCGTTGACCTTTTTAACCAAGTATAGGACTGGGGTAATTGAGACAACAGTTGGTATGAGTCTCAACTACCCCATTACGTTGAGTTCGCCAAATATTACCGCGTTTGGGACTGGTGTGGAATGAGACAAAGGTTGGTAGATGTCTTGTAGATGTCTGTAGATATCTGTAGGAAACTGATTTATTTAACGTTGTATTACAGTTTATATATCACTCTATCTGTTAGTAAATGCTTGATCATGTTATATCTCGTACGTGCGATACGTGCAATATTTTACTACGTGCGGCAATGCGGCACAGTACTCCCCCCTTATTAAAAAAATTAAATAAAAACAAATATACATAATGAAAATAATAAAATTTGTAAGAAACAGCAACGCTTGTATATGTGTTCTCCGTAGTCACGTTGTCGTATTCGCGATCCGTCATAAAATCTTCTTAGCTCTTTATTTGTCCTTGGCTTAGGAAATTCGCTAGTATTTGTATACTTCTCATCTGGCGTATTTCTTGGCTCGTTAGCCGATAACCTAAGAAATCCAATCGCTCTGGAGGAATTCACATTTTTCTTTATTTTTTGATCTATCCGATCTCGTATCAATTAACCAAAATCTCATACCACTTTTCCAGTTGGTAACAATGAGGCGGTTGTTTGAAAACATAGCACAGGTTCCGCCGTTGACGGTGCTATAATTATTTTTCCTAATGCTTAGGAATATACACTAGCTCCCAATCGCTTGATTTTCGCATCTTTATGCGTATTTCCCAAATTTGCGATGACAGTGACAAAATATTCTCTCTTGGCTAAGCGGCCTTGAACTTGACTTCGGCGAATATTAATTGCGACATTTTCTGCGTCGATTTTTGCTGCGTTTGTTTTTAACTGCACTCAAATTCCAATTGCATCTGTTTCAGCTGAGTTAGCATTTCTTCCATCGTTGGATCGTGACCTTTGTTTGCGCTGTCGTCGACTGCTGACACTTCGTTTATGTCTGAATTATTAATATATGTAATATAATGCGATGCGAAACCTATTCTTGACAAGTCACATAGTATGTCCGACTCTGACGTGGACAAGATTGTAGAATCTAGTCACAGGCTAGATGAACCATTTCATATTACCCAACGTGATACCAAGAGACGACGTATGTCAGATGACCAAACGGATCTTATAGGAACTGACCTTCGACGGATCATACGAGAAGAACTCAGAGATATATTAGGTGAAATACAACTGCAGCAAAACATGCGCATGGACACTATAGAACATCACATATCAGATATCAAAGTACAAAATGATTCTATGCATAAGACAACTACAGATATTGGGTTATCTATGGAGTTTGTCACCGCTAAAATAGAGGAGATTCAATCTACTATCGGCCAACTAAATGAAGCACGTCAACTAATTGCCTCACAAATATCATTAATCGAAGACAAATGTGATTCATTGGAGAGGCTGTCACGCAAAACCAGCATACAAATAAGAAATGTACCGAAACAAAATGGAGAATCCAAAGAAAATCTCTTCGATGTTGTCAACAAGTTATCCCATCACCTTGGAGTCACCCTAAATGCGTTGGAACTACGTGACGTTTACCGAGTCCCTGCTAAGCAAAATCCGTCTACTTCTATGATTGTTGCAGAGTTCTCTTCGACACTCACTAAGAGAAATATTCTCATGGCCGCCAAGAAGTTTCACTCCTCAGCTCTCAAATACAAGACAGAACGACTTAACTCCCACCATCTCGGGTTGGAGGGACCTAAAATAGAAATTTATTTAGCGGAGCATCTGACCCCACTCTCATCGCGCCTTTACTTTCTAGCCAGAGAATTTCGCAAGAGCATGGGATACGATTTTTGTTGGACATCAAACGGATTAGTGTACCTCCGGAAGAAACAAGGTGACCCCTATATTTTGATAAAAAGTGAAGCCCAACTGCACACGCTAAGAAACAAATGACTAGTTATTTATTGTAATAATTCAAATTGTAAGTTGTTTACTCTTCTAATATACACATATTATACTCTACAGACACAAAATCACAACTCATTTAAACACACCAACCATTTTGACACTACATCAAATATACAACAAAAAAACAGTAAGTGTCCAAGCAAGACTAAAACGCAATTAACCAAGATATTTAGTCAACTCATTAACGTTCTGATCCTACAGTATTCTAATAATACAATGTACAAAAATATAACAATTCTTAAAATTACTTCATTATACGAACAATCACACGTAAATTTTGTCCTTACCAATTTATATATTTCCCGAAATAGAAAGAACCTGTGCATCATAGTGATTACCCTAACTGCACCAAATCAAAATGGACCGTTATGCTATTATTAAAGAACTTGAAAATCTAAATTCTAATACTTGCAAGCTTGTTACAGACCCTAGTTGCCTCCAATTCGATTTGAGAGAGCTGTTTCATAAATCAGATGTATTTAATATTTTATCCTTAAATATCAGAAGTGTCCATAAAAACTTAGACTGTCTCTTGATATTTATAAGTCGACTTAATACTAAAGTTTATGTCTTAGTACTCACAGAATGCTGGTGTAATGAAAACTCATTTATTCCCGCAATTGATGGTTACAATGCATTTTCAACCAAAAGAAGTTACAACCAAAACGATGGAGTAATATTTTACATTCGCTCGGAGATAAACGTAAATGTGCACGAATTGGTTAGCGAATGGTTTATTAGCTGAAATTGGTAACACATCTATCCTGGGTATTTACCGACCATACTGTTGTAGACTACCCATCGCTTTTTTGGATTCCCTGGACAAACAAATCTCAAAAATAAAAACGAAAAATATTATTGTTACCGGGGATATAAATATTAATACATTGTGCTAACCCAACAGTAGGTGACTACATGGAAATCATTGGATCTCACGGGTTAATAAACGCAATTAATATTCCTACCCATGGATTGACATGCCTGGATCATTTTATGTGCAAGGTTGTCGGCGAGTTCCAGTGTTTTGTGTTCCAGACAGATATAACCGATCACCTGCCTACTATGCTATCCTTTGTTGGCCCACTACGCTTTCACATTCCTCCTACCATCGCTATAACCAGATCGAAATTAAATTTCGACGCCTTCGAAAAGTCCATTAAAGAACATTATTAGAGACCGTTCCTTGAATTAAGCGACACAGATAAAGCTGCCGAAGAACTAACCTCAACAATTAAAGATCTCATCATTCAAAACTCAAACCCCATTACCTATAGTAGAAGAAGAAGACCGATCAAGCCATGGATTACAGTTCGGCTTATTAAGAGCTTTGAGAAAAGAGACAAAATCCTCCCCGGCCTCCCACCAGCGGGTCTCACCGGTCGAGTTGAGAAGGCGCATAAGACCTAACGGGATCTGCGGAAACGCTGAGGAATTGAACAAGCTATACTATCGAGCTAGGTTATCAAGTGCAATACTGCAAACAAGAGCAGTCCACCTAGCCACTCTACAGCTATCAAGAGTACCTTTCTTCAAGTTCATCCAGCTATCAAGAGCACATAATTTCAAGTTTATTCTACTGCTATCAAGTGCAACTGATCGCAAGATTTCTCTGCTATCAAGAGCGACTTACAAGTTATCAAGCTAACAATAGCCTCGCAGTTCATTCTGGACTGTATCATGTATGTGTACAAAAACATACACATGTTTGCTAAAAAATCAGATACACATACTTTTAACACTAGGAATAAACACAAGCTTGCTGTTCCAAGTTATAGACTTCATAGGAGTGGTAATTCTTTTATTGGTCTAAGTATCAAAATGTTTAATAAGCTGCCACAAAGTCTTACCGATCTACCTGAGCATAAGTTTAAATTATATATTAAAACTTGTTTGATTAAAAAGGGCTACTATAAGGTAGAAGATTATTTAAATGATAAGAATATATGGCCAATCGCATAATGGGCTGTTCGTCTGCACTAATAGATTTAAATTGACAAAAAAAATTATTGTAACTACATAATAGCTATTAAGTCTTGGCATTTAAAAGAGTAACTATCGAGTTTCTTGCCGGTTTTTTCTCGGTAGAATCTGCTGTTTGAACCGATTTATATTTATTTTGTTCTGACGATTTATAAGTGCTTTTTGTAAGCCTATATAAATAAAAATAAAGATCAAATAAAGATCATTTCATTTCCCAAGAACGTTGAACTCACTTTTAGCAAGACAAGAAAACAGGTACATATTTATCAAGCATTATCAAGTACTATCAAGTTATTATCAAGTTTCACAAGCCTTTATTGAACTTCACTTGTGACCAAGCACCATGGAAGAATTCAACATCTTACTTCAAAATCAACAACAAGTTGTCACGGGAATAGAGACCTTACTAGCTAATTTCAAAAAAGATGGGAAAGAACGCAAGACGCCCGACTATATCAAGAGGAAATTAGAAACATTAGATCTTTATTGGAGAGAATTTGAAGTGACTCACGACAAGTTATGTCAATACGAAATGCAAGGCAGTGAGTATTTTGTTGGGAACCATTATGAAACGGCGAAACAGTTATACTATGAAGTTAGAGAAAAAATCCAACAAGCAATAACAAAGCTCGTATTGAAGCCGACTACTCCACTTCCTCACTCTTCATCTATCACCACGTCAAATCTCAAAGCTCCGTCACCAACTAGAATGGAAACAATACCAAAACCTGAGTATAAAGACCAGGGAAACAACAGCCGACTTGACGAGATGATGCGCAAACAAAACAGCAATTTCAAAGCTTTGGGTCGCACGTTAGCAAACATCAATTTGACTAACATCTCGGATAAATGGGAGTACGAGGATATTTTGAGGAATTTGGAATCACGCTGGTCGGCTATTGATATTCTACATTGGGAGCTAGATAGCATCCTTAACGAAGAGAAAGAAGATTATGAGTCAAGGTTTACGAGATACGAAATCAGATATCAAAATGCGAAGAAAGAAATTAACAGCATGTTATGGAGCGCGGCTCACCGAGAGAAGATGACACCTCACCTAGACATTCCCGAGTTTCATGGTAGTTACCAGCAATGGACATCATTCAAAGACCTGTTCAACGAGGCTATCCACAGCAACCCATGTTTGTCTAACGCACAGAAGATGCAATTCTTAAAAAGTTAAATTGGAGGGGAACCAGAGCGACTCATTCAACATCTACCAATTAGTTCAGATAATTATGTCACATGCTGGGATATTCTAAATCACCGCTATAATAACCAGAAATTAATATTCTCGACTCATATGAACACTATAATGAATTTACCTACCTTACAACAAGCTACTTCAAATCAGGTCAAGCGTATACATGACGTCACGACGGAATGTCTTAACGGAATTAAAAACTTAGGTGTAAATATTAACACCTGGGACCCTATGCTCGTACACATACTGTCACAAAAATTAGACCCTGAAACTCACAATGAATATATGGCTTCGTTGAAGCAGCCCAGGGAGATTCCGTCACTCAAGGATTTTTTGGAATTTCTGGAAACCAAGTTTACAACTATGGAATCATCACGACGCAAACAAGAAAGCGCTCAACCCAAAAACACCTACATGCCTACAACCTTGGCGAATCAAAAAATGCCACAATCTTTCATAATAATAATATAATAATAAATCATTTATTTGCAAGAATACGGTAACAATTTGGGTCTTATTCTTAAATTATCCAACATATTCTGTCGCATGCGACGTGCAAATATATATTTCATTAACCAGCTAAATAATCTAATTACATTTATCTATTTCAATCAGTTAAGGCATTCTAATTTAATTACGAAACATTTATATTTATATTACAATTATTTCAATGTCATATTTGGTATACAGTCAACATTTTAACACACATGATTAATATAATAGATAAAAATTATAGTGATTTATGTCAAAATATAATATTATGTCAAATTTTACCCCGTTCATTCAGAAAGTCTGTCACTGCGTAGTACATTTTATCTAAAAGAAAATTAAATAGTTTTTTTCTGAATTTACTGAATGGCAGTGTCTTAATGTCCTCAGGTATTTTATTAAATATCTTTATTGCCATGCAGTTAACATTTCTGGAATATAGTTCCAGTCTTTGAGAAGGAATGGACAAATGATCAGGTTTTCTACCTCTGTATATAACATCCTGTTTTTTTTTAAAAAGACTTATATACTTTTTTACAAATATTCCCATTTCAAAAATGTATAGGCATGGAAGTGGCAAAATGTTAAGTGCTTTGAACAGGGGTTTACAGCTATCTAAATAATGTGCTCCGCAGATTGACCTGATGCATTTTTTTTGGACTTTAAAAGCCCTTGGCATGGTGACTGAATTTCCCCACATTATGAGGCCATATCGAAGCACGGAGGACACATAGCCATGATACGCCAGGATTGCAGCTTCCTTAGATATTATTTGACAAACTCTGCCTAGGGCATACACATATCTATCGAGTTTACTAACTAACATGTTCACGTGAGCTTTCCAGTTACATAAATGGTCAATAGTCATACCTAAAAATAGAGTCGAATTTACTTGTTCTACATTATTATTCATATAATTAATGTCAGGTAAAGTATTTTCATTATATTTTGCAGAGAATTTAATAAATTTGGTTTTGTTGACATTTAATTGCAGATTATTATTTTCTAACCAAGTAACTATTTTGTTCAAATTTGAATTAGCAATATGGGCTAGCTCCTCTTTATTCTTACTTTTAACAATAAGAGTAGTATCGTCTGCAAAAAGTATACATTGCTGATCGGTGACGTTCGGGAGATCATTTATGTAAAACAAAAATAATAAGGGACCAAGAACACTACCTTGAGGAACGCCACAGCGATTAAAGCTGTAAGAGGATGAATATGTCTTTTTAAGATTGCCACAAAGCCGCGAAATTTCTACACACTGTTGGCGATCTGACAGGTAGCTCTCTATCCATGACAGAACATTACCTCTTATACCATACCTCTCAAGTTTATTCAAAAGTAGTTTGTGTGTAACAAAATCAAATGCTTTGCTCATATCTAGAAATATAGCCAGTGTGTGTATAGAGTCGTTAAGATTTTGTGTGACTTCTCTGATCAAATGAAAACAGGCTAGTGTAGTTGAACTATTTTTTCGGAAACCAAACTGTTCGCTTTTCAATAGTTTTTCTGTAGAGATAAAAGTTGATATCTTTTCAAGCATGACCTTTTCAAGTACTTTAGATAAAACTGGTATCAAAGTAATAGGTCGGTAGTTGCCTAATTCTTCCAGAGATCCTTTTTTGTACAAAGGTCTTACAATTGACCGTTTTAATTCTGCTGGAAACCGGCCCTCAGTAAAAGATAAATTAATAATATGAGCTAACGGTACAGAAATAGAATCGGCACATTTTTTCAGAATGCTTGTGTTAATATGGTCATAACCTGTTGAGGGAGTATTTTTAAGGCTTTTAATTATTTTACATACGTCAGTTTCATTGATCGGAGTCAGATACATGCTTTTATGATGGAATGGTATATTCTTTAATGCGTCTTTGAGATGGCGTGTCTTATTGACAGCTATGTTAGTATTAGTCATGTTAATAAAGTATTCATTAAATTTTTTGCATATTTCATAAGGATTCTCAATATAAATGTCATTTTGTGTTCTTAATTTTTGTATGTTTGTTTTTGGATCACAATTTTGTGTGTGTTTTTTCAATAAGTCCCAGGAGGATTTGCAAACATTTTTTGAATTGGCAATAAAACGTTTATTTGTAATTTTTTGTGCCTGGAGTATACATTTCTTTAATACTTTGGTGTAGCACTGGTAGTTGGTTTTCAGGTATTTTTTGTTAGTTGAAGACAGTCTGTATTTAAGATATAGCTGTCTTTTCCTGATACAACATCGTTTAATACCTTTACTAAGCCAACGATTTTTTATAGGTTTAGGTACTACTTTTATTTTTAAAATAGGGAAACAAAGATTGAAAAATAGGCGTAGGAGATCATGAAAGTGTTTGAAAGCTTGATTAGTATCACTTTCTTCCATTACTTCGTAAAATGATAATGATGACATACAGTTGACAAATTTATTAATATTTTCCTCACATATATCACGCCTATATTCAAACCAGTATTCAATATTTTTGCGGAATTTATGATTTTGATCAACTTTGAACGTAATACTTTGTCCTGTTTCATGATCTGATAGGCATAAACAATGTATTCTTGATTCTACATGTTGATTCAAGTCATATGATAAACCTATATCAAGCAGATTTCAACAAGGAAATCGTATTAGCTGTCCAGTTTGCTTCGGAGATCATGGTATTTACTTCTGTACGAAATTCAGAGATATGGAGCCGTCTTCTCAACGAAGAACTATTGCTAGACTGAATTTCTGCTCGAATTGCCTTTACAGCCACGATGGCAAGTCGTGTCAGTTGAGTCGCAGATGCAAGGAATGCAACGGGTACCATAACACCCTATTACATGCAACATACACAAGCAGAGATGCCGTGAACACGAGACCAAACAACGTCACTAACAACAGACGTCAGAAAATAATTTTCAGAATACAAGAGTGTCCCAAGACTCTGATAATGTAGACAACAAGTTTTTTCAGGATTAAAGATTATGTCTTCACGTGTAATGGTAAATGTAAATTTGTTTCCTTTTTTATCAAAAATAAAAAATATATTTTTTTGATAGATACTGGCGCATCGGTATCAGTTATCAAAAAAAATGAAGTACCAAGTTCTATACCGATCACTAACAATAATACTATAATAAATGGCATTGGTGGACAAATGCGTTCTATGGGTCAAGTGATATTAAAGCTTACTTCAGAAAATTATGATAATTTTTTGCATGATTTTCATATTTTTTCAGATTTACCATTAGAAGCGAGCGGAATTTTAGGACTAGATTTTCTTTCAAGTTATAAATGTAACATCGATTTGGCTAGAAATACATTATCTATTAACTACAATGATATAATATCTTGTGTACCAGTTTTTGACAAACCCGATTATAATAATTTCCTTACTTTACCTGCACGATGTGAAACTATACATTATGTTTATATGGGTAAGGTATAAATGAAGACTGTGTTGTTTGCGCGAGAGAGATTGAGAAAGATGTTTATTTAGCTGCAACTATAGTAAAGCCCAAAAACGGTAGAATTCCTATTAAAATACTTAACTTAAGAGAAGAAGAAGTCAAGTTAAATATTTTTTGCTAGAAGTAAATCTTCTTAGTGAATACGAGGCGTGTTATTTTTCAAAAACTAAAGCTAATGTTAATAGAGCAGAAAGTTTGCAAAAATTTTTTAAAACTAAATCATTTGAACTCCGAAGAAAAACAGTCAATTGAAGTTATTTGTTCTAAATATTCAGATGTTTTCTTCCTACCTGGAGACAAGTTAACTACAACAAATATGTATCAACAATCCATAACACTAAAACCAAATGTAAATCCTATTTATGTTAAACCTGATCGATTACCACAATCTTTAAAACCAGAAATATATAGACAGATCAAAAAAATGTTAGCATGGCATAATAGAGGAGTCACATAGCGAATGGTCTAGCCCAGTGCTATTAGTCCCTAAAAAATCAGAAGGTTTGAAAAAGTGGTGTTTGGTACTTGATATCAGAAAATTAAATGAAGTTATATAGTTGATGATAAATTTCCGCTACCAAACATCACCGATATATTAGATTCGCTATCAGGCTCCATCTATTTTAGCCATCTTGATTTAAATCAAGGAAATTATCAGGTCAGCTTGTCCCCAGAGAGTCGCAAGTACACTGCCTTCAGTACGAGCACCGGTCAGTATCAGTTAAAACGTTTACCGATGGGACTTAAAAGTTCTTGTAGTAATTTCAGTAGAGTCATGTCAATAGCTATGTCTGGTCTGATGTACGACAAATGTTTCCTATATTTAGATGATTTGATAATATTTGGCCGAAATTTGGAAATCCACAATAGAAACTTAGTCGATGTCCTTGAAAGACTCAGAAAAGTTAATTTAAAGTTAAATCCTGATAAGTGTCAGTTTTTGAAAAAGGAAATACTATATTTAGGTCACCTTGTTTCTGCAGAAGGTGTTTTTCCTAATCCACAAAAAAACAAGAGTGTTAGAACTTTATCCCATACCCAAAAACGTAGATGATGTTGAGCGATTTGTGGCCTTTTGTAATTACTATCGAAAATTCGTGCCGTCATTTGCTGAAATAACAATGCCACTGAACCGATTGTGTAGGAAAAATCAACCATTTGTATGGTCTGAAGAATGTCAGAAGGCATTCGAATTCTTAAAAACATCTTTAATGACGCCAACAATACTCCAGTATCCAGACTTTTCTGATAAAAATGAATTCGTAATACAGACTGACGCATCAGGTACAGCTATTGGCTCGGTGTTGTGCAATAAAGATTTAAAACCAGTCGCATACGCAAGTAGGCCTTTAAACAAAGGAGAATTAAATTATCCTATAATTCAAAAAGAACTGACTGCTATAGTATGGGCTGTTAAGTATTTTAGGCCGTACCTATATGAAAGGCAATTTACTATAATGACAGATCACAAACCTTTGATCTATCTATTCGGTATGAAAGACCCATCCAGTAGACTTTTAAAATTTCATTTAATACTCGAGGAATATGACTTCAAGATAGTGTATGTGAAAGAAAAAGACAATGCAGTCGCGGATGCACTGTCTAGAGTGTGAATATCATCGAATGAATTAAAGAGTATGAATGAGAAAATAATGAAAGTAAATGTAATGACTAGGGCACAAAAGAAAAAGATGCATGAGGTTAGTCGTAGAGTTATTAAGGAAACCGGGTACCTTAATAGAAATGATATTGATGAAAGGAGATAAAATAGACAAGTTAAGAAAAGATAAAGAGATCAGTCAAGAAGATGAATGTTTTGCTTACGTCCCTAATAAAATGATATTATGTGTAAATCTCAACTTTCGGGCACATTTCTCGCGAGCCGAATTTGTGTCAAAGTTAGATAAATTTTGTAAGAATATTAAGATAGAAGAAATATGTATTATAAAGACTAAGAAAAATGAAGAATTTATGTAGTGAGCTCAAATCATTAAAATCGTGGAATGGACCACGCGTTTGTATACTCAGGGGAGTACAGAGAATAGATGATGATAAAGTGAAGAATTTTATTTTACACGACTTCCACTTACTACTCACCAGTAGTCATGCTGGTATACGGAGAATGACCAATAACATTAAGAGGCAATTTTACTGGCCAGGCCTCGAAAAAGATGTTCACGATTTTGTCACAAAGTGCACTAAGTGTAAAAAATCGAAATATTAACAATTACCATGACAGCTTCGGCTGCTTTTGAGAAAATATTTCTAGATTTAGTTAGTCCATTGGATAGAGATGAGGAAGGAAATTGTTATATTCTTACTATCCAATGTGAACTCACAAAATTTATTGAAGCATATCCTATATCTAATAAAGAGTCAATTACCGTCGCAAAGGCTTTTGTCCAGAAGCTTATTTTAAACTAACTAACTAAACTTCAGACCGACTCTCTTTCTTACATCATCATTTCGAACGCCCTCCACTTGCACACATGCCGTACAGCCCACATAGGTGGACTGCGCAGCACGAAGCAATGCTCCATCAATCCCATATCTCGGCAATATGTCTCAAAGGTCCTTTCGTACAACCCTGTCAAAGGCCTTCTCTATATCCACAAAACCGCAAAAAACCTTCTGACTTTTGGCCAGATGCTTCTCCACGATGTTGCGAAGAGAGAAGACTTGATCCGTGCATCCTCTACCATTCCGGAAATCTCCCTGTGCCTCCCACAACATCGGATTTCACCCTAATTCTCCTCTCAATAATCTTGCCATACACCTTTGCTGCTAAGCTGATCAAACTGATGGCTCTATGGCTGGCACAGTCCATACGTGACCCAGCACCCTTGTACAGAGGCACGATGACTGCCCGTCTCCAGTCCATTGGGACCTTTCTGTTTCTCCAGCATAGATTGCACAAGAACCATAAAGCGTCCTGGACGCTAGCGCCACCTAGCTTGATCATCTCCGCAGATACCTTGTCTATTCCCGCGGCCTTTCCACTTTTCAGACTTTGTATCGACCATTCAATCTCATTCATAGTGATATCGACCATTCATCAGACGCTGGCACCACAGAATCAGACATAGCCTCACTCTCAGTGCCAACATCCGAGACATACTCATACATTTCTCCAAAATATTCACTCCACCGTTCTAACACTTCATTCGGGTTTGCAAGAATGTCACCAGCTTTAGATTTAATCTTACCCATTCTGGACGCCGACGAATACCCCGGAGTCCTCTTTACCTCCCTCCAAAAGAGTTTGGAATTAGCCTCAAAACTATTCGTCAGCCTCTTTTCTTCATTCATAGCTACTCTTTCACGCTTATCTTTCACTAAAGCTTTAGTTTCACTCTTGCAATAACGGTATATTTCTTTCTTCATCTCAAGCATACTTTCATCCATTTGCAAAGATGAGATATAGTCAAGCCAGGCCTTCTTCTTTCTCGCTACGGAGGCTTTGACCTCCTCATCCCACCATGCGTCACCTTTCATTGTTCTACGTCTCTTTGCGCATCCACATGCCTCTTCTGCACTGTCCACCATGCTCTCTTTCATTAAGAAATATTCCAGCATTCGTCAACATCTAAGTCAGAAAGACTCGCATTCGCAAGTCTTTCATTGACTAAGCCTACATACACACTCCTTACACTTTCATCTTCCAGTTTTTCACTCCTTATCCTTTCAGTGCCCCCGCATGGAGTACGCACTCGCCAGTGCCTCCACTTCTTGAATAGCCCAGTAAACCGGCTTACTACCAGGTAGTGGTCGGTTTAAGAGTAGGGCCTCTGTAGGCTCTTGTATCCAATATACTATTGCGGAGGCGGCTATCAACTAAAATCAAATCAATCACACTTTTTTGGTCATTCCATCTCCAAGTATACGTGTGAATATCCTTATGACGGAAAATAGTGTTTCCCACAAGGTGGTTCCGTTCTAAACATACTTTTTAGATTTGCTTACGAGCATCATTCACTCTCTTGTCTCCATATGAGCCAAGGACTGCTTCATAGTCAGATCGCTTGGTGCCAACCCAACCATTCAAATCTCCACACATAATTATCCTCTCATTTCCTTCAGTCAGGTCCAGAATTTCTTTAATAGACTTCCAGAACTCCTCTAGTTCTTGGGGACTGGCTGAGCTTACTGGCGCATAGCCTGCAACCAGAAAGACTCGCGTAATACCCAGTTTAATACGAACCCAGAGAAGTCTCGGGCCTGTAATGTGGGACGACGGGAGGCGAGTAAAAGATGTGTGTAGCGCGCACTATAGATTTATTAAGAAGTCTAATGACAATAACCTAAGCTTATATACTAACTTACTTACTAATGTGGGAGTGAGGTGACGCATACATTACACCTCCCCCGTTTTTTTTTTTTTTTTACAAAAAAAACAAAACCTTTTTCTTTCAATGTTAATTGTAAAGTAAATTACACAGAAGTACTGTTAAAATTCAAAATACGGTTTATAATGTTTTTGATTTGAAAAAAAATTAATCTAAATTAAAGTTAATACCCAGTTTAATACGAACCCAGAGCAGTCTCGGGCCAACTAATCCATAGTCTTTCACACCAGAGGCTAAGCGAGAGGAAAGCACTACTCCAACTCCACCGCTGGCATGACAACTCTGCTCCACACCAGACCACAGAGCCATCATAACACCGGGAAGCTCATCTGCATCGCTGCCCTTCAGCTTAGTCTCTGTCAATCACAGAACATCCAGGCGTCTCTCATTCATTACGTCAATCATCTCATACATCTTATCTTTCATTCCACCTCTTATATTCCACGTGCCTATACGGCACTCTGTTCTTTCTCCTCGTTCCGCTGTGTTCGGCGTGGCGTGAAGGGTGGTGGCCCCCTTCGCCGCACTCGCCACTTTTCGCACCGACAAGGCCTCGCCGGTGCGCGTCGCATCGGGGGAACGCCCTACCCCGCACTGCGGAACTAGTTCGGTCTAAGGTTGCAATCCGAGAAATCGGATTGGCAGGAGTCGCGACGAGCACGCCCTTGGCACATGACCCCCTAATATAGATTGTATTATGTATTTTAGATTATATTATGTATATATATAAAAACATTGACCACTTTCCTAAAAAGTCAAACGCTTATAGTTTTAATACTAGAAATAAACACAAACTTGCTGTTCCAAACCATAGACTCCAGAAGAGTGGTAATTAATTTATTGGTCTTAGTATTAAAATATTTAATAAACTTCCAGAAAGTCTACTAGCATTACCTTCACATAAGTTCAAATTGTGCATTAAAGCGTTCTTAATGAACAAGGGCTATAATAAGATTGAAGACTTCCTAAATGATAAGCATATGTTTAACTTCATAATGAAGTGTTCACCTGCAGTGTTGTTACCTAATAAGTATAGATTATTAAGTACGAAATTGGAAATTTTTGCATTTAAAAGAGTAACTATCGAGTTTCTTGCCGGTTTCCGGTGGTAATCCTTTTTTCTGTTTAAATTGACTATTTTTAAGTGCTTTTTTGAAGCCTATATAAATAAAGAGATTTTGAACCTGAATTTGAAAACTGGACCCAGGAATGCGCGGCCCATACAAGGTTGTAAAGATTCTGCCAAATGGGCGGTACGTACTCATGTTGCTAACCGGTGGCTATGGGAAAATAACCCAAGCAGCGGCCCAGTATATGGTCCCGTGGCGGGGCGAATGGTGTCCTGAATCTTGCGCTGCCTTCTTTGAAGGTAAACATTCTTAATTATTTTTTGAAACTTCGGGCTAACGCAGCCCTGGCGTTCATTAGAACTTCGGGCTCATGTAGTCCTGGCGTTCAGTAGAACTTCGGACTTCTGAGTCCTGGCGTTCATTGGAACTTCGGGCTCATGTAGTCCTGGCGTTCACTAGAACTTCGGGCTCATGTAGTCCTGGCGTTCACCAGAACTTCGGGCTCGCAGAGCCCTAGCGTTAATTTTTCAGAATTTTTAGCACAGTGCACCTTCGTGTTCCACCTTGCTTCGAGCATCGTGAGTAGCAGTCGCAGTTACGCTCCTGTAACAGTTCCGAAGAAGACACGAACACACGAAAGGCCTAAGTCATGGTTTGGTTTTTGTTAAAGAGACGTCTCTGTTATTTTTAAGAATGAAGTATGAAAGATCTTTATGGTGTGTTGATTGAGAGGGAAAGTGTGATTAAAATGAAAGAAGACGAATACGAAGGTCTGTGACGATGAATGCGATCCTTTACGCTTGATGAACACTACTAATATCGTGTCGTTTTCAGATGACAACAATAATAACGGCGAGACCACGATAGCGGAACCACCCAGCACTGCCGGGCAGTCCATGCCTTTGCTGGACAGCGACGAGGGAGAAGAATCGCTAGACGCAGCGGCTACCGGACCAAGTGGAGTCTCTCATACGGTCTGTGTCGAGGGCGACACAACATCAGGAGAGGCCGTATAAGCGATTCCCCCGCCGAGGCGCCGCACGCCAGCACGCTGCCTATATAAGGCGCGGCGAGCCGGCACGCACTCACTTGCCATCGAGCTGTCGGAGCGTCAACATCGGTCGATAACGTACTTTCGGGGGAGATTATAGATCCCAGGCCTCAGATAGGTCGTAATTTGAATATTCGTTCCTTTATTTTGTTTGGTTAATTTCTGTTTAATTTAAAGTCATTGTGAATTATTTTTTATAAATAAATAACTGGTTTGTTAAAATTAAAATTGTTTTTTTTTTAATAATTAAAGTCTTTGTTTCTAAAAATATATATATGCACACAATTCCCGAAGGGGTGAGCAAATTCTCGGAAACGGCAGGCATCTTTAACCACACATTAATATTATAAACGCGAGAGTTTGTATGGATGGATGTATGGATGTTTGTTACTCTCTCACGTAACTACTGAATGGATTTTAATGAAATTTGAGAATGATATCGCTCATACACCAGAATAATATATATACTATGTATATTTTATCGATATGCCATGCGACCGAAGCCGTGGGCAGAAGCTAGTCAAATATAGAATTAGTTTGAGTAAGATCGATCATTATAAAAGTGATCAGTTTACAATCATAAGCCCAATACCAAATAAGTACACCACCAGGCGCTCTCTGCGATGTGTTAGATAAGGAACACAATCTTAGACAAATATGTGTCTTTATTTGGAAAATAGATAAATACCTAACTTAAATCAGAACACAAGTTACTAGAGCAGTGATAGTCTAATGCCTAGTTACTCACATCATACACGAGGGGTGCGGGTTCGAGCACGTAGATACATATCTATTTCCGTATATTAAATGATACAAGGATAACGGTTAACGATGTAATGCTGGAACAGGTGTATGAAATTGTATATCTAGGATCTGCATTTAGTAGAGATGGAAGGTACTCCGCTGATATAGAAAGAAGAGTGAATGCAGGGAATAGGGTGAATGGAGCGTTAGGAAAACTTTTAGGCAGCAAAATCTTAAGCCAGAAGGCCCAGCTTGCCATACACAATGCGGTGCTGATTCCTACGCTAACATATGGAAGCGAGAGTTGGGCATGGCAGAAAGAGCATGAAAGTAGAATGAACGCGGTCGAGATGCGTGCGCTGCGGAAAATCTGCGGTGTATCGCTCACAGACTGCGTTCGGAATGATGATGTAAGAAAGAGAGTCGGTCTGAAGGACAGCGTCGAAGTCAAGGAAGTCAAGGTAAGAAAAGGCATGCTCCGGTGGTTAGGACATGTGGAAAGAATGGATGACGAAAGATTGACTAAACAGATATACAATGCGAAAGTGGAAGGGTGTAGGAGCCGCGGAAGGCCCAGGCTCACCTACCACGACCAGATTGGTGTATTAACAGAAGGTGATGTTAGGAGTCATAAAAACCGTTGAGCTTGTATGATCTGTCTGATTCCCTTAACTAAGGCCTACTACTATGACAGCTGATAGCTGCTTCAATGTAATAACCAATCTTCACAATTCTAGGATCACAATTCAATCGGTATATGATAATAAAAGATAATAAATATAGGATATGTGACAAATGCACACTGTAAATAGGTATAATATTATAATTTCCAGCGAGCTGCAAATAGGCTAGTCGGCCTTATGTGAATGTATAGAATGAGATGAAATGTTAAGTAGTATACAGTAAAGATTATTAACCCTTTGACCGCCACGGACGCCTTTAGAGGTCATACAAAAAAATACCTAAGACGCCAACGACGCCTTAAGGTGTCTTATTTTCTTCAATCTTTAAGTCAGATAAACATAATTTAATCTTATAAATTTAAAGAAGTGACATGTTATAATAGATTATTCAATTAATTAATTACATATTCATTGAAATACAAATTCAAGAAATTATAATACTTACCAATTGTCAGCTGAAATTGTAAAATAATTTGCTCTCTTAAGCCTTTTATTTGCTTACAACTTGCAGAAATGAATAGTACTAGGATTAAACTCTCTGTAATAGACACAACGTCTATATTAATCATTTCACTAATTGTCATTGTAACTAAAAGTACAGGTCTCGCAAACGGGAAACAACTTAGTTTAGTGATATTAGCGTACAAGAGCTCGTTTATTTTCACACGACAGCCTTGTTTCTAATTCGAACTCAATCTTCACAGATTGATGGATCACAATTTGATTTCATTTATTTAAATCTCTTATGTACCTATCTGCGCGCCATGTAGGTCTTTAACTGCAAAATCGTTAACTGTACCGTCAACAAATGACGTTTTAATAATGTGAAGAACATATAGGTACTAGATTTGCACGATATTCACCTTATTAGCTTAAAGCTGTGCCTATATTCTTGCTCTCATGTTGGTTTCCAATGTTACATAGGTTAACTATACAATTTTTTACAGAGAGACATTCATAATTAGAAATCTCAACAGCAAAGCTATTAAAATCATTTCCATTCCAATCAATGCCATAGAGCACCATTATTAAAATCATAACTAAGATGCAATTCTTGTTTTTAATACTAGCTGACAAGTAGGTACCATTTAAATTACCAATGCACAACAACGTTATCAAAACGTTTGGCAATAAATTCTTTTAATTAAACAAAATTTAACATGGTTTGAGAAAATTAATTGCCAGAATAAAATGTGTTCAATGTCAAAAGCTGAGAGGACACGGTCTTATCGCCGCAAACGTCAACTCTCATTTTCTTAAATACCTGCCTGTACAACCCTAATGGGATAATTGCGGCAATAATGCTCGCCGACCATCTGCATACTGCAGTGCTAAAATAAATACATTAGAGTACTCCCTGTACGCGGCCACACTGCCGCCTCAGCAGCTTCTCCTGTCCATGTCCACAGGCACTGCCCGTCGTTCCATTGCTGGCACTCACTCACTACTTCGCGTATCATTTGTTACCACGGATTGATAAAATCGTAATCTCCAGGTACTCGTTGCGTGTATCCCACTTATGATGTCGGAGCAGGGACTATACAAGACTAGCAAAGGGTCCCCGCATTGGCTCGATAGTAGACGTACGTAATGGGCCCGTCACGCACACGAATCCAGTAACAATAAATGATACTAACACTAACTACGGTCGTGAATAATTTATATTGTCATATCATTATCATTCTTGTCAGGAATGACACCAAGTCTATCAAAGCTCAGACTTAGACTGTATCGAGAAACAGAAACGAATCCGTGGGTCAAATGGTGAGTAATTAACGTGTCTACCAATCTCACGGCACGGGTGCGGGAGTACGCGCGACGCGACTCCACCATGGCCCAAATCACTCTGCTCAACGGGCATCCATAGCAAAGCTTGCTACCAAAGCACCAATATCTAATGTCATTCAACACCTAGACCCACGGCTACGTTCGGCAGTGTTTCCAACAACCGCCCCGTTTCAAGAAACAAAGGAATCTGACAATGAAATTAAATGGAATGGAATGGAATGGAATGAAATTCATTTCATTTTATTCATGTCTTTGAAATGAAATGAAATGAAATGATCTTTATTTACGTAGGCTCAAATAAGCACTTATAAATCGTCAGTACATACAAATGAAAATAAAAATTTACCACCGGATTCGGAAAGTAGCTTCTACCGAGAAGAACCGGCAAGAAACTCGATAGTTACTCTTTTCATCGCCAAATTTACAATAAGTATCAATAACAATTATCATATCCTTAAGCTACTATGCTATACAAATCTAAAAAAGTAAATATGTATAATAGCAATTACAAATATTTGTCACTTAAAAAATCTTCTATATTATAATAAGCCTTTCTCATAAGATGATTTTTAATGTGTAATTTAAATCTATGCATAGGCAGTTCAATTATATTGCCTGGTAGTTTGTTAAATAATTTTATACTTAACCCCCTAAATGAACTACTAGTTTTGTGAAGTCTTAGATACGGAACGGCAAGCTTGTGTTTATTTCGGGTGTTAAAATAAATGGTGACAATCAGATTTTTGAATAAAGTTATGAAAGTTCTTACGTACATACATAATACAGTCAAATATGTATTGTGATGGCACGGTTAATATGTCAATTTCTTTGAACATATCTCTTAGCGAATCTCGAGGTTTCAGGCCATATATAGCCCGGATGGCCCTCTTCTGCAATACAAAAATAGTTTGTATGTCAGCAGCGGACCCCCATAATAAAAGGCCGTACGACATTACGCTATAAAAGTAACTGAAATAAACCAATCTCGCCGTCTCAATATCAGTCAAGAGTCGTATTTTCCTAACTGCGTATGCTGCTGAGCTGAGTCTTCCAGCCAAAGCCGTAATATGAGGGCTCCATTGCAGCTTGGAATCGATAGTGATTCCAAGAAAAACTGTAGAATGAATGATTTCAATAGGTTCATCATTCATGCATATCTTAGTGTTTACTTGTCTTACATTGGGCATTAAAAATTTAATACATTTAGTTTTCTTTGAATTTAATAAAAGATTGTTCGTAGTAAACCAATGTAGTACTTGTGAGAGAGTATTATTTACGTCGTCAAAATTTGTTTTTTTTTTCAAACACTTCTTTTTTCTTGCTGATGTGCGAAAATTATCAATTGAAGGGTGAACATGTATATCGCATATTAGAAAATGGAATTTGCTGGGTGGTGCCAAGAAGTGTGAGATGGCAGGTTTTACGAATGAACCACGACGATGTGGGACACTTTGATTATGAAAAGACTCTAACTAACTAACTAACTAACTAAACTTCACGCCACTTCCCTAGCGGGGTAGGCAGAGAGAACCGAACGCCATATGGCACGATCCTTACACACCTCACTCGCCTCTTCAACATTCATAATCCTTTTCATACAAGCTCTACGATTTTTATGACTCCTAACATCACCTTCTTTTAATACACGACCAATCTGGTCGTGGTAGGTGAGCCTGGGCCTTCCGCGGCTCCTACATCCTTCCACATTCGCATTGTATATCTGTTTAGTCAATCTTTCTTCATCCATTCTTTCCACATGTCCGAACCACCGGAGCATGCCTCTTCTTACCTTGACTCCGACGCTGTCCTTCAGACCAACTCTCTTTCTTACATCATCATTCCGAACGCAGTCTGTGAGCGATACACCGCAGATTTTCCGCAGCGCACGCATCTCGACCGCGTTTATTCTACTTTCATGCTCTTTCTGCCATACCCAACTCTCGCTTCCATATGTTAGCGTAGGAATCAGCACCGCATTGTGTATGGCGAGCTGGGCCTTCTGGCTTAAGATTTTGCTGCCTAAAAGTTTTCCTAACGCTCCATTCACCCTATTCCCTGCATTCACTCTTCTTTCTATACTAACTTGGTATGTGGAGAAAATCTAATACAGCTGAGATCCGACGCGAAACAAAAGATAGATAAAGACCAAGAAATTTCGAAGAGTAGATACGACAAAAATAGAAAACAATCGAAATCATATAATGTAGGATTGAGATTTAATTAGGATCGAAAGGACAATAGTTGATAAAGACCATTTAGGTAAATCTAAGAAACTCTTACCGAAATTCAATGGTCCATATAGGATTCTAAAAGTCTTGCCTAAAGATCGATTTTTGGTAGAGGACACCCCACTGTCAAGGAAAGGAAATAAAAGGTATGAAAACATTGTGGCTGTTGATAAGATTCAACCATGGCTCGACTTTAATGATTATTATTCTAGCAAGGACAGTGACAATGACAACGAGATTAATGTTAGTAATACTGAACAAAATTAAAACTACTGTAGTGATATTAACTAGTGAAGGAGTATGATTGTATAACTTTTGCTTAAATAGTTTCATTGTGTGTTTGTGGTTTGCGATCAGTGCAGACATGAATTATATTGAACGTCAATGTTGTATAGATGGTCGTAGATGACTACAAACTATACACAGTGATTTGGGATGGAATTTGATTGAGAATATGAACTGGATTGAGAATATGATATGGATCGAGAAAATGAACTAGATTTTAGTTTTAGTATTTATTTTCGATCAGTGCAGATAGTTTGTTTGTAAATTTTTTTATTGATAGAACTTATAGATTTATACAAAGCTATAGTGTACATTATGATCCTATTAAATCATAGTAATAAATTATAAACATACGTTTTACAGGTTTTGAAAGTACTTTTAAAAAACTATTTTCTGCAGAGTAGATAAATAACTGATGCATAATTATACACTTTTTTGTATAAGACTTAGATTTAAGGCACTGTACAACCCGTGCGAATTAACTGTGCACCTCGCGCTGTGACGTCATTTAACAAAGATGCTATCGCTACTGAGCGCTTGCGGCGAATGCGGGGCATTGCGCGGGGCAGCGGGAGAGGGTTCGCATTCCAGCGGAGTGCACAGTTGATTCGTACGGATTGTATGCTTAATGGTGGCACTACAATTTTTAATATATTAATGAAAAAGGCTACATTATTAACTACTGTGGGGGGTATTTATGAAAGAATTGACTATTCACAAAACAAGCAGCAAGAACGCACAAATTTATGATGGTGTCCTCGCGGCCGAGCGCGCGCCCACGGCCGGCTGCGCGCTAGTAACACCGCGCCATGTATTCAGCGTAATACAAGCGGGTATCGCGCGGGCGACTCCGGCCGGCAACTCGCGCCCACGCGCAAATAACCACCACACACCTGGTTTACTCCTCGGTTAAGAAAAAGTGATGAGGTAATTTGTAACGTTTGTATTTATCGATATGCGATAAATTTCGTTCACGTGTCCTGCATATAGTGTTAATTAGTTTGTGTTTACTTTTAGGGTTATTAAATAAGTAAAATGTTTTAGATAGTTTATAAATGTAGAAATTTAGACTGGGAAGACCAATTATATCATGTAATGTTTTGAGATTAGTATATGGACGAGTGTTAAAAGAGCATTTGACCGCTTTATTTTGAATTATTTGTAATTTATTAATGTTTGTGGCACATGTGCTACTCCACACAGGACATGAGTATGTAAGACAGGGCCGGACTAAGGTGCAATAAATGCGTAGTTTAGTAAAACTACTTAGACACGACCGTCTATTTAAGATTGGGCTAAGCGCGTTCAAAGCTTTGACTCCTTTTAGGCAAAGTTTAGACGTGTTTTCAGTCGAATTCATTTTTCTGTCTAGTATTAAGCCTAAGTATTTGACAGACTTGCTCCATGGAATACTGAAGCCATCAATTTGTATTTTTCGTACAGGAAGAGAGCGTTTCCTAGTTAATAGGATTGCCTCGGTTTTAGTTGCATTTATCTTAAATTTCAATTTATTAAAATATGAGAAGAGTGATTCTATGGATAATTGGAGCCTGCTGATAATCAGGCCAACATAATTTGACAATGTGTAGGAGGCTGTATCATCAGCAAAGCAAGCCAAGCTAGTGCGTGTTTGCGTAGGAATGTCATGAAGGAAGATCAAAAACAGGTAGGGACCAAGGATTGAGCCTTGGGGCACTCCAGCGGGGACTGTTTTAGGTGAGGACGAGAATTCACTGACATGTACCTGAAATGAACGTTCAGAGAGATGTGATCGTATTATTTTGACAATACTTTTTTAATTAGTTTATGCAACAGAGCTTCGTGGCCACTGCGGAAACCAAATTGTTCGTCTGGGAGCATGTTTTCAGTAGCGCGGGCAAGTCTTGAATAAATTATCTCTTCAAACACTTTTCCTAAGCAAGGGAGCAGGCTTATTGGGCGATAAGAGGTAGGCTCGGATGCATCTTTACCCGGTTTATGTATGGGAATAACCTTAGCGGTTTTCCAGACTCTAGGATGACTAAACTCCTCTTTCGTCCAAGACAGTAACGAGTGTAGACGTGTGGCAAGTTGTTCCGCGAATATCGGAGAAGTTGTAGTTCTGATTTAGACTCTGTGCTATTATTTGTTGAATCACTTTTGCAAAACCACGGTTTTATGTGTACTATCCACAAAGTAGTGCGAAGTTGATTATCCAACCTGTTGGCAGCGCCGCGCTCCCCCTCGAGGAAAAGAGACAAGCTCTTATTTTTGTTCCCGCTCTGGACTGCAACGCTTGAATTTCTATAAGGACCTAATTGCCCTGGAGTGCCTTCGGTGCTACGAGTTGCACGCTACGCTTAGCTACGAGGTCTTATTATTTTTGGCTTACTTACATACTGCGAACGCATAATCTATCATGAATTGCGCCGCCTGTGGTTCATTAATAAACAATGAAGATTACCTTACATGCTTAAAATGCAGCGAAACCTACGACTTCACGTGCCTAAACTTATCAGCAGCGGATATTAACACTACAAATGAATCATTCAATTCCAACTGGTTGTGCCCTTGTTGTAAAAACAAACAACCTAAAAACGACAACACGAACGTGCCCGCTCGCCCGTCGACGCCCACTGGCATGGCCGATGTAACTTTTAACGCCGTTACCCGGCGTAAGGTGCAATCTAGACCTGAATCGACCACCAAATCATCTGATTACGTTTCTCGCACTGAGATAAGAGAAATTATTCGTGATGAGCTACGATGCGCTATTAGAGAGAGTGTGGGTGAATTGAACCGTACCATCAACGCAAGCCTTGGCGAACTACGCGAACAGCTGGGGTCGTTTCGGGACTCACTAAATTTCTTGAGTGACCAGTTCGACAGTTTAAAGCATGACATCTCATCCTGCACTACAGACAGTGCCAAACTGCGGAAAGAAAATGAACAGCTGAGGTCCGAAGTCGATGGCCTTACTAGCCGATTAAACAACTTAGACCAGTTGTCAAGGGCCACCAATCTTGAAATGCAATGTGTGCCAGAGCACCGGACTGAGAACGTGCTTTCGGTTGTCAAACAGTTGTGTAACGTAGTCAAGCACCCGGTGAACGAGAATGACATAGCCTTTTGTTCACGCATTGCGAAATTGAATACGAATAACACACGTTCCCGCTCCATACTAGTCAAGTTCACTTCGCCTCGTATCCGGGATTGCGTCTTGGCCACTGTTATTAAATATAATAAAGATCATAAGCAGAGTAAACTGACTAGCAGTGACCTTGGAGTCGACGATAAGAACACCCCCATATATGTAGTTGAGAATCTTACATCCGAAAATAAGTCGCTACACGCCGCAACGCGCCTTCGTGTTAAGGAGTTAAAATACAAATTCGTGTGGGTTCGGGGTGGTCGAATATACGTACGTAAGACGGAATCCAGTGAAGCAATATTTGTGCGTAATGCAGATTCCCTAAAAAATCTTCGTTGAAGCGTAGTTTATAATAAACCTACTTATTGTGTTTCATGAGACTATTATGTTTGTTTAGAAAGTTCAGTGATCAAAACTACATAAAAATATATTATCAAAATGTTAGGGGACTCAGGACAAAAACCTTGAACCTATTTAATAATATTGTAAACAATGACTTTGACGTGATTATGTTATGTGAAACGTGGCCTGATGGTAGTATAAAGGATTCTGAATTGTTTGATAACCGATATTTTGTATATAGGCGTGATCGTGAAACAAGTGGTTTTCATAGTGGCAAGACAGGGGGTGGAGTTTTGATCGCAGTTACCAAACGTTGGACTTTATACAGAATGCATACATTTGAAAGCAAATGTGAAGATATATGGGTAGGTATCGATATCATAATTAACAATAAACTTGAGCAACTGCTGGTATGCGGCGTATATCTGCCATCACCGTTACAAAAACACGTTTTGGAACACTATCTAACGAAGGCCAATAGCGTCCTCGAAAATAACAACCATTCACTGATACTAGGTGACTTTAATCAAAGTTGCATACAGTGGTCTGGTACCCCTGGCTCGCCACTATCCGCAAACTGTAATAAAAACAGTGTTCTCACGAATCTGTTACTCGACTTTGTGTCCTATAATGGATTAATGCAATTTAATCATATTACAAATCAACATAATAAAACACTAGATTTAATCCTAACAAGCGTGCCAATCATAAATATACAATGTTGTATTTCACCCTTGATCAATGTTGACCAATACCACCCTCCTTTAGAATTCAAAATCAGTCATAATATTGGAAGTAGTTGTTTACAACCTAATTCTAACCTCATTTATAAATTCTACAAAGCAGATTACGAAAGCATAGTAGAACATTTAAAATCTATTAACTGGGATGAGGAATTCCGCGTCTATCAATCAGTCGATAATATGGTGGACAAATTTTACACCATAATTCACGATACAATAAGACTGTATGTTCCACGGTCAGTTCCCAAAACTTCCTCTCATTATCCGGTTTGGTATGATAAGGGGATCATTAACACGTTACGCGAAAAATTAAAGTTTAGAAAACGTTATTCTAAATTTAAAAACCCTCTTGATTTAATAACAGCTATACTGTCTAGCGCCCTGCAGGGGGGGCTCCGAATACTCCTGAGGTATCCCTGCCTGTCGTAGGAGGCGACTAAAAGGGACTTTGGGGTCGTGGGGGCTAGGGGAGGAGGTCCTCTAGCCCTCAATCGTCCCCGGAGAAGCCGACTGCAGGTGTTACACCCGTTCCGTCAGGATAGGGTACACAGCTGTCTATGTGGTCGTGAAACACCACCCTAGGTGTTCTGGGGGAGAATACCACTCCCTCGAGATGGGCCGCCAGGCGGCAGCGCGCGCTACGTAGACTTTACGAGATGAATCCCGACAGTGGGGATCCCGTTGGTTTTGCGTTAGCGCCCGAAGAACGACAGCCTTGAGGTTTAGTCGGTAGGGTCTCCGGAGTTTGCTACCGGTTTCGAGCCCGACTCACCCTTATGGGTCCACCCAGGATTCTATTTGGATGGTGCGTAAATGCATTCCTCAAGTAAAAAAAAAAAAAAAAAAGCTATACTGTCTAGCGCCCTACAGGGGGGGCTCCGAATACTCCTGTGGTATCCCTGCCTGTCGTAGGAGGCGACTAAAAGGGCCTTTGGGGCTGTGGAGTGTTTGCGGGGGGGGGTTTGCTGCATTCACTTCGTTAAGCAGCCCCAGAGAAGATGACGACACGTGGATCCTCGTCCGTTAAATAAGATGGGGTGACACTGTCGTCTGTGCCATCATAAGCACCGCGAGGTGTTCTGGGGGCGAGGTTGCCTCTCCCTCGAGATGGGCCGCATGGATCGGCAGCGGCGTAGACGTAGATTTCGCGTAGAGTCCTGCAGTGGGGAGCCCGGAATCTGCGCCAACGCCCGAAGAATGACCACCGTGAGGTTTAGTCGGTAGTAGAGTGCTTTCCCCGCCTCTGAGCCCGACACATCCCTCGTAGGCCGAACCTACTTGGACGGTGCGTAAATGCATTCCTCACGTAAAAAAAAAAAAAAAAAAAAAAACTGTCTAGGAAGGCAAAGTTTTTGGTGAGTAGCAGATCTGGAGTACTTGGTGATAAGTCAGTTCGATAATGAATTAGGGTTGGATCTAACGGACTATTAACAAAAAAGTCGCTGTCCAGCATATGGTTATATAAAATTAGACCACGAGAGTTTAGTGGTCCAGGCGACCAATACGGGTGTTTGACATTTAAGTCACCCATGAGCACTACTTGGCTGCCAGTTCCCATTAGTAGATTTAGGTCCCTGGTAAGAAGTGGCTTGTTCGGAGATTGGTATGCTGATATTAGTACAACATTTCTATTCCCAGGTATGTTAAGAGAGACGCCGATAGCTTCTATATGCGTCGTGGGAGGGGTAGGTATAAGTGAGTGGATGAGGTCTGCTTTGATAAGGATTGCTACGCCCCGGCCCGTGCCATTGCAGTGTTTATCTTGACGGTAGTAAGCGAAGCCCGGTATATGAAGTCTGAGACGGTTAGTTAGGAGTGTTTGACATATGACAATTACGTCTATAATCAACTCACCTACCAAATCTGTAAGTTCACGCTGCTTATGTCGAATGCCGTCTGCGTTCCAGTATGGAATTCTAAGACCAAAGGATATATCAGACATACTGGCCCAAATGAGTTAATATCAATATGACCTTTTCCATAAAAGTACTACAATTTTATTTGTAAATTGATGTTTGATAGATTTGATTGTATTAAAAATTTCTAGCATTTCAGTCGTAACTAGATCAAGAGTGTGTGTTTTCTTGACGGAAGTTGTATTTGGCAGAATGCGCTCAGCTTGTTCTTCAATAGAAGCAGCTACGCTCTGGCTGCAACACGCGGGAGGGTTGCTGGTAAGCTTGTTGCCAGGTAAGTGGTTAACATTAGTCCTTGGAGCAGCGCCCGGCTGACGTTTTCTTGAGCCAGCTACTTGGGCCCAGGTAAAATTGCTGTTCTTTGCTGCGATGTCATAGTCTGCAGGAGCTGGTTCAAACCTAGTAGCAATTGTCTTACGTACAGATTCGCGTCTAGACTGTATGCGATCAAAGTATTTAACTCTTTCAGCGCATTGTGAGTAGTTGGCAAAGTGGGCCATGTTGCAGTTGCAACAGCGGGCGGGTATATCTCTGTTTTTCTTTAGGCATTCCCAGGTGGGGTGGTCGAGGGCACACTTAACGCATTTTGCTGGTCTGTTGCAGTTCTTGGAAGCATGTCCGAAACCCTGGCAGCGGAAGCATTGCGTACCCACTTTGTTGTTAGGCTTATATTTGTCAATGCTTACGACGTAATTAAAAAGGTATCGTATTTGCTTAAACTTGCCCGTATCAGTGCCACTGGGGAACTGCACCAGAAGCGGAGGGCACTCGGTGGGGTTTTTTGTTTTTAATTCAACTATCGTGGTTCCTGGAAATCCCATCGCAGATAGTTCAGCTGGTACGTCTTCTTGTAGAAGTTTAGGGAGTCCTTTAATAACAGCCTTTGTTAGTTTTTCATCCTTACGTGAGAAAGTGTGAAAAGCAACCTTTTCCTTGAGAAGTCCTTCTTTTAGCAGCTGATGACCTTTGGCTGAGTAACATTGGACTCTCACTCTGCTACGCCCTCAATATTGGAGATGGTAACTTTTTTCGTACTTTTCTATGGTCTCTTTAATATTTTTGAGGCTCCAGTCGCCTAGAAGCTCAATCAGTATTGGTGGGATTTGGCCTACTTGCCTTTTCTTCGACGCTCTCTTAAATGACGCTGTATCTGGGTTATCCACTTGTCCTTCGTCGGAGTCAACCGCTAGGGACCCAAATCGGTTAGCCGTGCTAATTGGTTTGCCCACAGGAGATTTATTCTGCTTGAACACTAGACGCTTTGATTGGCTCCATGAGCCTCGGCTGGCCGCTTGCTAGTCAAGCTCTCGGCAGACGAAGTCCTCTGCAGGTATCGTTCCATGGTTTTGTCAATAGCTGGACTATCGACTCGTAGCACAACACTATGTTGACGAATCAACTGACACTCACTGAGCGCGGACGGTTAGCTTGGGCGCGTGCGCTCCCCGCGCGGGCCGCTGTCGAATTGGACTAATAGTGCAAATAGTGAATGGAGCTGTAATACAGTTTCGCACAGATGATCATAGTATATACTTGGTAATAATTATTAAACCTAGTAAGGCAGGTTACGAGCAATCAGTGCAGAAAGCGAATGGTATCAAATAATTGATATCGCACAGATGATCGTGACAGACTGCAAGATACTTTTAAATTTTTATTGTATTAGAATCGGAAATAAATTCTAATTGTTAAATTTAAATAATTAGTATTTTGGTTAGATCAATTAACTACTTTTCATTCATTTATATAATTAATCAAATTTATATAATTAATCAACGCAATTTATCATAAATTCTGATTGGATAATTTGAAGTGCGAGGACGCTCTTTTAGAAGGATGGCCGAGTTGTAAGATTATATTAATGTTTAGTTTATCAATTTGTGTTTATCGATATTAAATCGTGGAATGACACTTGGTGACGCGTATCTGTCAATGTCATTTTATAACTGGTATCATAATAGTGATTAATCAAGTGACTGGACTTACCATTATTCCTTTGCCTGTAAGAGAACTGATATAAATTACATCGAACAAGATACGCGTCACTTAACATCGAGCGGTTGACGAGTGAACAGTGTTTGGAATAAATCCACATTTATCAAAGTAATCGGTGTTTCATTTTCAAGATTTATAAGAGATCTTACAATTAATTAGCTTGAGATATAGGCTGATATCTATTTTATCTGCGCTGGCTAAAGTATTGGAATCACTTATTTGTCCATATATACGGAATCACTTCAAACACATTATAAGCATCCATCAATATCGAATTTCTAATCGAGGCGCTGGATGCTAACAAACAGGTCGATATAGTATACACAGATTTTAGCAAGGCATTTGATCGTTTGTGTCATAAAATACTGCTGAAAAAAACTGTATGCTTATGGCGTATCCGGTACTCTGGTTAATTGGATAAAGTCCTATTTGGAGCATAGAACCTTCTTTGTAGTTGTCAATGGATTTCGGTCTCATCTTCAGAAAATAACGTCAGGTGTTTCACAGGGGTCACATCTGGGCCCTGTGTTGTTTAAAATTTTATGTTAACGATATACCGGCTGTCATAAGATTCTCTAATACGTACATGTATGCCGATGATCTCAAAATTTGCAGAATCATTGACACGGTTGAAGATTCCTATAAGCTCCAAAGTGACTTAGAGAATTTTGTGAGTTGGTGCACTAGTAACGGAATGGTCCTTAACGCTGATAAATGCTTTCTTGTACGGTACGGAAGAAAGAAAAGGATGATCAGTCAAGAGTATATCATTGGCCGTACTATCATTAAACAATTAAATCAAATACGAGATTTAGGAGTACTATTTGATTGCAAACTGACCTTTGTGCCTCATATGGACCACATTGCAAACCGTGCCTCAAAAATGCTGGGTTTTGTTATCAGAAATTCACAAGGTTTTCGTTGCCGGACTAAAAAGCTTTTTTACTATAGTCTAGTTCGTATTTTACTAGATTACTGTTCTGTCGTATGAAGACCACACTATGCGACGCACTCTTTACGTTTAGAGCGAATACAAAAGAGATTTTTGCGACATCTTGTCTATTCATGTGGAATCTCTAAGAAAGAGTTACCGTCGTATAAGAAACAACTGAGTTACTTCAAAATGCACTCTTTAAAGGAACGACGAACAATATCTACCATGGATTTCGTTTCAAAGCTTTTTACCAATAAAATAGACTGTCATCAATTGTTAAGCAAGTTTAAACTTCGCGTCCCAAGTAGGTAGGTATCCTCTTATCAGAATAACTCCTCTTAGCCCACCTTTCCGGAAAACAAAATCTGGATCAAATTCCCCTGTTGCAAGACTTAGCAAGTTGATAAATCAGTATAGTGATCTCCTGGATATTCATACTGAGTCACCAAACAAGCTTTGGTATACTATAGCTAAGCTTATTAGTGAAGAGCATTAATTTTAATTTTATTCGTTGTACTCCCTGCCTATTTTCTTTTTGTTAATTAAAGTTTTAATAATTTAAACTTTTCCCCCTTAGTGGCAGTTAGTATTTCTTTTGCACAGTTTTTCCTGTTTACCTTAAATTGTTTTATTATGTAGCTGTATTTACCTATAATTGTTTGTTACACTTACCCTAGATATAATTCCTATATTATAACTATTGATATATAAGTGTAGACAAATGTTGGTAGATCTATAAATAAATAAATAATAAATTTACCCATACGCAATACGTAATCTTTTAGTCGACCTCTATTCTATTGGACACTATAATGGGTGATAAAATAGAAACCTTGAATGAAATAGACAACCTAGAGATAGCAACTTCATTTGAGTGTGACGTAATTGACCTAAAAAAAACACATTTTCGTAGTAAAATTAGACTTCACTTTGATCTCCCAAAACATACGTAGTATAGATAGATAGATATTCTTTATTGCACGAGAAACAGATACAGAATTAAAGATACAGACAGTACAATACAATTTAGGCGGTCTTATCGCTAAAAGCAATCTCTTCCAGACAACCTTCAGGAAGAGGAAAATAGGCTTGTGAAAAGAGAGAGGGGTAGGGCCGTGCAGTAAATCATAGTAATAAAATAAAAAGGGGGATACAAAAATAAGGACGAAGATAAAACACTTATATAACATATAAACATATATATAAACACAAATTCATAACTAAATAAAATACGCGCCTAAATATCAAATAAATACACACTTACAATATATAATATATACTTATATTAAATCTAAATCATAAAAGGATAAAAACACCAAATACCAAAATATCGAATCAAAAGTATCTTAACTGGAAAGGAAATAGGATTTAACACGGGACTTAAAAATCGGAAGACTATCGGATAATCTGATAGAGAGGGGAAGAGAGTTCCAGAGGCGAGTGGATTGAATAGTGAAGGATTGAGCATAATATTCAGAGGAATGGGAAGGGGATACAAGGTGGAGTTTACGGGATGTCCGCATTTCACGATCGTCGGTAGGTTGCAAGAATTGGAATCGTTCTTTAAGATAAGGTGGTGAAAGAGGATTGAACAGAATAGAATATAGGAGTGATAGCACGTGAAGATCTCGACGACGACGAATAGGAAGCCATTTAAGTTGGCTTCGGAAGTTGGAGACATGGTCAAACTTACGTAGACCGAAGATAATACGGATGCAGAAGTTTTGGAGGCGTTCAAGTTTGTCGAGTTGTAGTTCACTAAGATTTAAGTAACAACAGTCTGCATAATCTAGAATAGGCAATAATAAGGCCTGTACAAGTGCAATTTTGGTGGGTATGGGCAAGAAATTTCGAAGCCTATTTATTGACCTAGCCGAAGCAAACATTCTCCTGCTAATTTCGCCAATGTGGCCGTCCCAAGATAGGAAGCAGTCAAAGTAAACACCCAGGTTTGACTTTTTGGCTATAAGGGATTTGGACACCGTTAAATGATATAGATGGGAGTACTTCCCAGTTAATCCCTGAGACCAATCGCGAACCACCAACTATAATCACCTGCGTTTTGGCGGGGTTAACTTGGAGACCAAATGATCTGCTCCAATCCGAAATCCGAGTCAAGTCCGTATTGAGATCAAGAACTACGGACTGAATGTCATCAAGACTACCTTGAGAATACAGCTGAAGATCATCTGCATAGAGGTGGAAGGAAGAGGTAAGGTTATGAGTGATAGAGTTTATGAAGATAGTAAAGAGAAGAGGAGACAAGACACCACCTTGCGGTACACCAGCAACAATTTCGCACCATGACGATAGAGATTCGTCCACACGAATGCGTTGCCGGCGACCATACAAGTAACTATGAAACCAGTCAACAACTGTTGGAGATATGTTAAGAGAGCGCAGAAGACCAAGTAGGATATCGAAGTCCACCGTGTTAAAGGCATTACTAAAATCTAGTAGTGCCAACACCGTTAGTCGCCTATTATCCATACCTTGGCGGATGTCATCAGTGACCTTGATTAAGGCTGTTGTGGTACTATGACCAGGGCGGAAACCGGATTGGTAAGGGTTTAAAAGGTTATTTTTGGATAGGAAATTGCTGAACTGCTTGTGAACTACGCGCTCAAATACTTTAGACAGGAATGGCAATATGGATATGGGACGGTAGTCAGAGAGGCAGGACGGGTTGGTCTTTTTAGGGATTGGGACAACTTGGGCATCTTTCCATCCAGAAGGGAAAGTGCTCGTAGTCAAGGAGTGGTTAAGAATGTGGGTGATTATAGGAGTAAGGATATCAAGGAGAGGCATGATCATGTTGCGGCTTACATTATCACTTCCTACAGCATTGGAAGCTATGGATAAGATGCTCTTCTTAACATCACAATCAGATAGTTGACTAAAGACGAAAGGTGAATAGTCTCGTATCGGAAGAGATGACAATTGACTTATTGTATTGGATTTCACAGTACCATCAATGGTAACAGACGATGAGAAATGCTTATTTAAAAGATCTACATTGATATCATTTGTGAGTGAATCATTTCGTGTTCTTCCGATACCTAGTGACTTAAGAAATTTCCAGACTTTAGCTGGATTTTCATTTTCCACAGATTTGTGAATATGGCGTCTTTGAGCGTCTCTACACAATCTATTGCAGCGATTCCTTAGCAGCTTATATTTCTCTCGGTTCCTGTCAAAGTCAAAGTCAAAGTCGAAATATTCTTTATTTATATAGGTTTCAAAGAAACACTTATAAATCGTCAAAAACAGTTCAAAGTGATATGATTCTACCACCGGTTCGGAATGTTGCATCTACCGAGAAGAATCCGGCAAGAAACTCGGTAGTTACTTTTTTCAACAAGAGTGTTAACAAAGTTATAAGAATCATATTTAACTTTGAACCATGTTTCTAAGTGGGCCTGGGGTGAAATAAGATAATAAAAATTTATAATTACTAAGAAACAATAAAAATATGACCCGACCAGAGCAGACCAGTCCCCAAAGGCGGCACCTGTTCCCAAGCATGACGTATGTGTCAGCCATCGCTTCACTCAACCATATTTTAGGGAATGTAACGACCCGCCACATAGCGCCACCACCCCAGCGACATTTTAGTGAGCATGACTACTCGGGTTGGTCAGAGAAAAATGGAAAAATTAAAATAATAATAACAAGCCAACTAAAGAACACAGCTCAAAGCTTCTTAGGCAATGTCATATAATAAAATTTCAGTGAATTATTACATAAAATTGTGATGTCATTATTAATTTCATAAAATAGGCGAATTTAATTTATACATAGATAGTAAAAACTATTATTAGTGACTAATTAATCACTCGTAGACCATCGGTTTTTGTCATTCAAGAAATCTTCAACTTTGTAATAACCTTTATGCATAAGATTTTTTTTTATGTATATCTTAAACTTGTACATAGGTCGGTTTATAACCTCTTGTGGCAGCAGATTGAACATTTTTATACTTTGACCAACAAAAGAATTACTAACCCTACTTAGCCTGAGATTTGGGATAGCTAGCATAAGCTTGTTTCTAGTATTAATGCTATGACTATCCGATTTTTTGGGAAGAGAATGCAAGTTTTTATACACATACATTAAACAATCGAGAATGTATTGGGACGCCTCAGTGAGAATGTTGATTTTCTGAAATAACTCTTTTAGGGAGTCGCGGGGTCCAAGTCGGTATATAGCCCTAATTGCCCTTTTTTGTAATACAAAAATAGTTTGGATATCCGCTGCGGATCCCCATAAAAGCAAGCCATAGGACATGATACTATGAAAGTAGCTGAAATAAACTAATCTAGCCGTTTCGATGTCAGTGAGATTCCTTATCTTCCTAACTGCATAGGCAGCTGAGCTTAGTCTTCTTGCCAGAGTGGAAATCTGGGGAGACCATTGTAATTTTGAGTCTAAAGTGATGCCAAGAAATGTTGTTTGATTAGTGACATCAATAGACTCATTGTTCATTGTAACTGTACTATCAACTTGCCTAACATTTGGCATTGAGAACTTTACACATTTAGTTTTCTTTGAATTTAGTAATAAATTGTTGGTTGAGAACCAATGTAGGACTTGATCGAGAGCATTATTTACGTCGTCAAAATTATTTTTATGTCTGTCGATTTTAAAAATCAGGGATGTGTCATCAGCAAATAACACGATCTCGCACAAGTCCCTTGTAAAGAAGGGGAGGTCATTAATATAAATTAAAAAGAGCAAAGGTCCCAATATCGAACCTTGGGGTACTCCCATTAGTAAAGGTACACCTAAGGAGGTTATACCATTGACATGTACTTTTTGAGTTCTGTCAGATAAAAATGACATTATTAAACTGAGTGCATTGTCTGAGAGACCATAATGTCGTAGTTTCATCAATAAGGTTTGATGATCAACACAATCAAACGCTTTTGACAAATCGCAAAAGACACCTATTGCATCCTGCTTTTTCTCCCATGCATCAAACACATGTTTCATAAGAGCGACACCCGCATCAGTAGTGGATCTGCCTTTAGTAAAACCGAACTGATTACTGTGCAATAAATTATTAATTTTGAAGTGACTAACTATTTGATTAAGAATTACTTTTTCAAAAATCTTACTTAGCGCTGGCAATATTGAAATGGGCCTAAAATTCGATGGATCACTTTTGTCACCTGATTTAAAAAGAGGGAAAATTTTACTGATCTTCATCAAAGTAGGAAAGCTGCCCTCATCAACGCATTTATTAAAAATAATCGATAGAAGAGGGGCAATAGAGTGTATAATATTTTTTAAAATATCTATTGATAGTCCCCATAAGTCCTCAGTTTTTTTCATACTTATTTCACTAAAAGTTTTCACAATCGTTTGAGACCTAATGTGATGAAACTTAAGTTGATTGGTACACTCTTTCACGTGTGATTTAAGAAGAGATTGGGCAAGCTGTGAGCTAGCCGGCAGTTTACTAGTTGTTGTGACTGGAATATTCGAGAAGAATGTTTCAAAAGCGTTGGCCACTTCTGAATCAGACTTAAGTATATCGTTATCTATTTTAAGTGAGAGCTTGTTATCATGTATTTTATTTTTACAAGTCTCTTTATTAATGATATTCCAGGTAGCTTTACTCTTATCGGTCGCTTTAGCTATTTTTCTTTTAATGAAATTAGCTTTTGCGACTGCACACACTTTTATAAACAATTTAGAGTAATTTCTGACGTAATCTATAATTAAAGGGTTGTTAGAGAAAGATTTTATATCATATAATTCATACAATCTCCGTCTACTTTTGTATATACCTGTTGTTGCCCAGTCACAAAATTTTAAGTTTTGACTATGGATTTTAATGTTTTTTTTTGTAAATATACCATTAAATTCCTTTTCAATGGTTTGAAATAATTCATTATATAAGTCGTCAACGCCACTATCTGGCTTAAAGCTCATTAAGGACGTCTTATTATGAATATTTGTCTTAAACTTTTCGATACGACTTTGAGTAATAGGCCTACAGACAATACTCATCGGAGCGGGGGCACACTGACGTTCGAAACTAGCCAGCTGACCGCTATGGTCAGAGTTTATAAAATTAATTATGGATTTTTTAGTTACACTACAATTGCTAAATATGTTATCTATACATGTAGCTGAGGTGGGAGTAATACGAGTAGGTTCATTATATAGTTCGAATAAATTGAATGAATTAAAAAGACTGATGAACCTAGTAGAACTTTGTGAATTGTCCAAAATATTTATGTTATAATCTCCACATACAACTATCTTCTTATTTGAAGTAGAGATTTTTCTCAAGACCTCTTCCATAATAGACTCAAATAAAAAATAGTCCGCGGATGGAGGTTTGTAGACACAGACTATAATATAGTTTTCAACCTCAGCACAAGCAAGCTCAATAACTCTTTCTAATGAGAGTGCCACAATATCTTTGCGCTCCCTAAATTTCAATGTTCTATGTAGCATAATAAGCGACCCCCCTCTAATAGCAGAAGTCCTTGTGAAAGAACTACCAATATTAAAATTATCAATACTAAGTAATAACTCATGCTGTTTCAACCAATGCTCGGTGAGACATAGCACATGGACATCCCTAACATTTAAAAACAATTCTAATTCCAGTTCTTTGCCAGAAAGACCCTGTATATTTTGGTGTATTATGTTAAATGTTTTGGATCTTTCCTTTGTTCTTAAAGAGCTAGAGTTATCCTCTATTGTCTTGAACTTAAATTTAAATTATTTGGAACGAGTTCCAAGGTCCTAAAAATAAAATCAATATTAAAAGCTATCAAAGTAGCTAATTTTATTTTATTTTTTCTTAGCAAATAAAAATCATTGCCAGTCGAAATAAACTTATTATCAATAAATTTATTTGTGTCAAAAAACACAAAATTATCACTATGCCTAAATGTCAAATTGTATAGTAAAGTATTCAATATATGAATACTGTTATTTTGTTTTTGCGAATAGTGCAAAGAATATGGGAATGCACATAGGATAATTTTCTTTATCCTAAGTCCCGAAAGTAATGAAAATCCCTCTAATATGTTCTTTTTGGAAGTATTTATACCATTACCCATTAGTAAAACAATAACCGAGTTTTCATTTAAGTTGCAGTTGACTACTCTCTTACAAATATGAGTGAAAGGTGCCTCAGGCATGCAGTGGTTTATTACATTGTAATTTAGTTTTTTACTTAACATGGAACCAAAATCAACTCCTATTTTGTCTGAGAAAACTAATACATTATCTGTTTTTTTATTAACCAGGGATAATGTTGATTTAGCCAAACTATTGTCTGATATCAATAAAGTTGGGTAATGTTCAATAAGGTGCTGTTCAGAAGGACCAGCACTATCCTTACAGCTACATAGGTTAACCAGACTGCTTGTAGCCAGGATATGTTGCCTGATTTGGGCTTGAGCAGATTTGTACTTGTCTGTCATACGCTCCAAAGAACTATGCAACTGTGTTATATCCAATTGCAATTCTTTTATGTCATTTTCATGTTTGGACCTACTCTCATCTAGTTTTTTACTATATAATTCTAAACTGTCCAGTAAATCAATACGTTGCTTTCTTAAAAGAACATTTTTGTGGAAACATTTTTGGCGTTTAACTAATTTCTCAGTTTTTTTAATAAAGTTATTAATTTTAATATACTTTCTAAGCTTTCTTTTACTGTTAAAATTAGCCAAATTATTATTGCAACCTGAAGTCAAATCAGCATTTAGCGTGGTAGTTGAGAATATATGTCCGGAGGGTGACCCGATCAATTCTTCATAGAGGCTTTGTGTGTGTACAGTATCCTGGCTCCGTACGTCCTCTTCGTATTGTTGGATGGTTTTGTTTGCGTCCCGCAGATCTACCTCGAGCTCTTGGACTCTCCCCAGTGTTCGCTCGTAAGTTTCACTGCATTGGTCAAAGTTTTTGACCAATTCAAGTAGTTGGTCACGTTGATCAAGGGTATCTTCAAGACGTGCATGCAGCTCAGCAAGTTCTGACTTCAGCTGTGAGTTGTGGTTGATAATTTTGAGAGACTCCTCTTCATTCTCATCTCGTTCACGCAGGAGTTGGCAGTTTTCCTTTCTTAACTCCGCAATTTCTTCTAGGGCTCGTTTCAGTTTCTGTTCCATTTCCTGAGCAGTAGCCTTGCGAGTCTTGGAGTATGCCATGCTGCCACTCGTGCCTGAAATTTGAGATAAAAAGAGAAAAAGCAAATGTATGTAAAAAACAAGATTTATCTGCAACCTAAGAGGGTAGCTAATGGCTTTCTGTTTAAAACTATCAGTCAAATTGATTTATTTAGACTAATAGTGGCATAAAAATTGTGGTTTTGTAACTAGAACGTAAACTAATATTTACTAGATTGAGATAGTTACAATTTGTGGTATAATATAAAATTGGGAGGGTGGATAAAAAAAATAATAATAATAATTAATTATTCATTAAATTGTTGTATTTCTTGTGCATTTGTTTATCTCTTACAAATAAAAATAGATCTATTGATTGTTGAATGCTAACACAGCAGTCGTAGTCAAATGCTAATTTAATAAAAAATTTAATAAAAATTTATAAATTTGTAGAAGTAGATATAAAGTAGCATTGTTATTGTATACATGGCGATTTAAAAAAATAACTACCGAGTTTCTTGCCGGTTCTTCTCGGTAGAATCAACGTTCCGAACCTGGCGGTAGAATATTTATTTTGTATTATTATGACTATTCATAAGTGCTTTTGTGGAGCCTACATGAATAAAGATATTTCTATTAAAAATGTGTAGATCTATAGTACTTTTAAACAATCCAAAAAAACTTTAACTCAATAACCTATGTGGTGGATTGAAGTTAGTAAATGTATTTACAAATAATATGCATTACTTTTTAATAGGTCTACTACTATGGTCAGATAGATCACATTAATGTAGTTATTAAAATAAATAATACTTCCCCGGTTTAATTCCGTCGTTGATTCAAATTTCTTCGTTCACTTTGACAGCCAGCCGGCGAATACGGAATGTTTGATTAATTAATTTTTTATACACAGCACAGTCTTGCCAACGTTAATCCTGGTTATTTATATAAATATGTATCGAATTAGACTCAGTTTTGGTGTACTTTAACAATAAATACAATTTGAATTCATTAAATAATTAACAGCTGGCGATTTGACTTATGTCACCTAGGGATGCCAGAGAGAAAAAAAAAGTCAGATGGGTCCATTTTGAATTTTGATTTAGCGGCATGCTTTTTATCCCTTAACTTCTTTAAATCATCTGATAGCCAAGGTGCAGGAGTATGCTTGATCTTAACAGGACGGACAGGAGCATGCCTATCAAACAACTGAACTAACAGTGTGTTGAAAATATGCACCTTCTCATCAACACTGTCAGTATCTTTAATGATGGACCAGTCAATATCACCAGCATCCTGACGTAAGTGTTCAATATTCATACCACCAAAATTGCGCTGTAGAAAATATTTGGCCTTAGATTTGGGAGGTCGGATTTTATAAGATAAGTATACGAGGTCATGGTAAGAAAAGGCATCAGCAGGACATTGACCATGTTTGGCTACATGATCAACTGAAGATACAACCATCACATCTAGAAGAGATGGAGTGCAATTTGGAAAAAAGTGAGTGGCATTGAGGGGAAGGATGTGCAGATTGCAGATGTGCAGTCATTTTTAAGAAGGCACGTATTAAAATCTCCCATTAAGACAGTGTGAGAATATAAGGGAGTTAGATCTTCTAGAAGTTTTTCAAGTGCTGAAAAGTAATCTACTCGAAGAGAAGGACTGTAGAAGACCCCGAGAAGAAGTTTTGTATGGGAGAGAGTTATTTCAATAAATAAGTATTGCGCAATATCAGACGATGAAGACGGAGGGGATATATTAACTATTGAAAAGGGAATATGGGATCGAATATAGATTGCAACACCACCTCCGCTACGCATAATGCGGTCATTTCTGAGGAGTTGGAAACCAGGTATGGAGAAAGAAGTAGACGGTAGGCAAGGGTTTAGCCAGGTTTCCGATACAAGAATAGCGTGTATATCATTGTTGTTAAAAACACTCAACATATCCGGAAAATGGGCCGGAATGCTCTGGGCATTAATATGCACGACATTAAAATTGTTCGTGACACCAGAGAAGGTAGTTTCAATAATGCCAGAGAGAGGGAGAGAAGCAGAGTGAAAACTTTCTTCTGAGTCAGAGGACAAAGAGAGAAAATCATCGCTGTGATCACAAGTGTTATTTGGTGTATCCATAAACTAGTATTTTTATAAAAATATATATAAACAAATGAATATTAAAATAAGCTATGTATAATAATTCACAGATTTACTATTATCCTCAGCCCGCCAGTTATTCACTATTTAAAATTTATAAATTAAGTACATAACAAACAAAAATAAAAATAAAAAAATAAAAAGAATACGACATTCTTATTATTAGAGTGAATCGGAACGCACAATAACACAAAATGTCAACTTGACACTGACAGATACAACAAATTGACAAAGTAAACATTGATTAGCTAGTTTATTGGTTTTAAAAATGAAAATAAAAGTGAAGGTAATGGCACAAAATGAATTAAATTCAAATGTTGGTAGAGGGAAACATAAAGTGCTACATATAAAAAGGACTACCCAACTTAGAAAGAAAGTTGTATCTGGGAGAAACATAAAATAATCGTATTCAAAGCAATCGACAATCAAAAGTAGGTACTACTTGCGATTACGTCTAAGCCTGCTGGTGCTAGCTGCATCTGGGATAATGTTCTCTGTGATTTTCTTCGGCTGGATGTTAGACGGCTGTGAACAGATCTTGTTCAGTTCACACAATGAGGTTATATTATGCTGCTTACCGTCTGGTGAAACGACCACAATTACCCCGTTTCGAGTCCAGCTTTTTGAAACACCAAGACGCTTTCGGGCTTCCAAAAACGCATTGTGTCGTCCCCTGGTTAAGAACTCGGAGACCGTTACACCCGAGTTCTTTAAACCAGTCTTGGCATACCAAATGCGATCACGGTCTACTGCTTCGCGAAATTTCACTAAGATAGGTCTAGGCTTATCGTTTGAAGACCTCCCCATGCGTTGAGTGCGGCTAATCTGGTCTTTAGTCAAAGGCACCTTCACTCGCTGAGCAACCATCTTGAGAAAGACAGAGGCCGTGTCCTCACTTTGCACTTCAGGGACCCCATGGACAAGTAATATTTTCCGCCTGGTGCGCATCTCCAACCGATCACACTCACGTGCAAGAAGCTCCACCTGTTGCTGCAGATTAGTGATGACACAAATAAATTTATTAGTACTAACTAACTAACTACCTAAACTTCACGCCACTTCCCTAGCGGGGTCGGCAGAGAGAACCGAACGCCATATGGCACGATCCTTACACACCTCACTCGCCTCTTCAACATTCATAATCCTTTTCATACAAGCTCTACGATTTTTATGACTCCTAACATCACCTTCTTTTAATACACGACCAATCTGGTCGTGGTAGGTGAGCCTGGGCCTTCCGCGGCTCCTACATCCTTCCACATTCGCATTGTATATCTGTTTAGTCAATCTTTCTTCATCCATTCTTTCCACATGTCCGAACCACCGGAGCATGCCTCTTCTTACCTTGACTCCGATGCTGTCCTTCAGACTAACTCTCTTTCTTACATCATCATTCCGAACGCAGTCTGTGAGCGATACACCGCAGATTTTCCGCAGCGCACGCATCTCGACCGCGTTTATTCTACTTTCATGCTCTTTCTGCCATACCCAACTCTCGCTTCCATATGTTAGCGTAGGAATCAGCACCGTATTGTGTATGGCGAGCTGGGCCTTCTGGCTTAAGATTTTGCTGCCTAAAAGTTTTCCTAACGCTCCATTCACCCTATTCCCTGCATTCACTCTTCTTTCCATATCAGCGGAGTACCTTCCATCTCTACTAAATGCAGATCCAAGATATACAATTTCATTCACCTGTTCCAGCACTACATCGTCAACCGTTATCCTTGTATCCGTTCTGGTTTCATCTCTTTCAAACACCATAATCTTTGTTTTCTTCGCATTCAAATGTAAGCCTCTCTCCTTGCAATCATCTTTCAATGTTGTGACTAGTTGCTGCAGATCCGATGCCGACTCTGCTAGAAGTACGGCATCGTCCGCGTAAAGCAGGCAGTTCACAACCAGGTCACCCATACGCACTCCAACATTCATAGATCTAATCCTCTGGAGACAATGGTCGAGATATAGGATAAACAGCAGAGCAGACAGCACGCATCCTTGTCTGACACCAATATTGACGTCAAACCAGGGTGACAGGCTACCCTCCACTTGCACGCATGCCGTACAGCCCACATAGGTGGACTGCGCAGCACGAAGCAATGCTCCATCAATCCCATATCTCGGCAATATGTCCCAAAGGTCCTTTCGTACAACCCTGTCAAAGGCCTTCTCCATATCCACAAAACCGCAAAAAACCTTCTGACTTTTGGCCAGATGCTTCTCCACGATGTTGCGAAGAGAGAAAACTTGATCCGTGCATCCTCTACCATTCCGGAAACCTCCCTGTGCCTCCCACAACATTCCATCAGATTTCACCCTCATTCTCCTCTCAATAATCTTGCCATACACCTTTGCTGCTAAGCTGATCAAACTGATGGCTCTATGGCTGGCACAGTCCATACGTGACCCAGCACCCTTGTACAGAGGCACGATGACTGCCCGTCTCCAGTCCATTGGGACCTTTCCGTTTCTCCAGCATAGATTGCACAAGAACCAGAAAGTGTCCTGGACGCTAGCGCCACCTAGCTTGATCATCTCCGCAGATACCTTGTCTATTCCCGCGGCCTTTCCACTTTTCACACTTGACCCCACCCACGGCACTCATCAACGAGGAGAGAACACGTCGAAAGGATCATATGTACGAAGTAGAGGAACGGCCGTAAAAATACAAAAAGAAGTACATATGTAGGTAAAAAAAAAAAAGAAAAAAGATATTTAAATGTTTTATCGGGACATGGTATACTTGCTGGACACACGATACCCACTAGAGAAAAAAACTGTCTGGATCATATCATGCTCAAAATTATTAAAATTAAATGATTATGCAACTATGTATGCTAATGCAACTATAGCCGTTCTTCGTACAACAACAACAGATCATTTCACTCCGTTTTTATGTCTGTCTAAATAAAAAATCAAATCTAATAAAATTAACAAAACTAAGACTAAGATCAATTTTGATAAGGCCCTTGAACATTTAAAACAATCTAATATTGCTGAACTTCTTCACTGTGATGACCCGAATACAATAATAAATAACCTAATTCATAAACTATCTGAATCAATAAAATTACACACAATAAATAGCACCATACCAAGGACATACCGAAACATAAAACCGTGGATCACCCCGGGAATCCTGCGCTGTATAAGAAATCGCAACAAACTCCAAAAAAATCTCGCAATGAACCCTTCAATGAAATTACCAAAATTACATATATTAATATTGAAACTTTTGTAATAATATTATTAAACAATTAAAAGATACTATGAAAGACAAATATTATCAAAAAACCTTAAAATTAATAAATTATTATGGAAGAACATTAAGAGTATAACATATACCAGTAAAAATAACAGTAACAATCTAGAACTATTAAACCTGAAATCCCATCCCATTGCTTCGGCCAACTTTGCAACCAATAACCAAATTAACTCTACTAATATACCGGATAGTTACATAAAAAAATCTCAAAATCAACTGAATACTTTTGTTCTTTTACATACAGGCAATGCTGATGTAAACAGTATATTAATGAATTTGAAATCGGATTGTGCCCCCGGTTGGGATAATGTTTAAACAAGTTTCTTGAAAATGGCTAATACTGAGGTTACTCCAGTTATCACCTAGCTAATCTGTGTTTTGATAAAGGAGTTTTCCCATCCTCTCTTAAACGTGCAATTATTACACCTGTGTACAAGAGTGGGGACAGAGACGACATCAGTAATTACAGACCTATCTCTGTACTACCGGCTATTTCGAAAATTATGGAAAAATTGCTTAACGTCCGACTTCTCAAATACTGGAGTAGGTTTAAAATTCTATCCCAATCACAGTTTGGGTTTAACTATCAGGGGGTGATTAGTGATCGATACTGATGCCAAAAATGCAATGCAATGTCTGTCTGTCTGTCTGTCTGTCTGTCTGTCTGTCTGTCTGTATGTTCCTTATGGAAACAAAAACTACTCGACGGATTTTAACGAAACTTGGTACAATTATTTTTCATACTCCTGGGCAGGTTACAGTATACTTTTTTTCACGCTACTATCAATAGGAGCAGAGTAGTGAAGGGAAATGTTGGGAAAACGGGAGAAGTTACTCCATTTTTTAAGCTTCCGTCGCGTGTGCAGCCTTAATGGTTAAAGTTACATAGAAATCATGTATGAAGGAAATAGTCTTTATAATATTAACCATAAACGCGGGTGACACCGCTGGCACAGCTAGTAGATAATAAAAAGAAATGTATGTCTGTATTTCTTAATTTAAAAAAAAGCATTAGATACCGTCTCTGTACCTATCCTTGCTCACAATCGGAGATTCCATTAGTGAGCGGGTAGAGTTGTGTTACGGCGTACCCCAGGGTAGCGGCTTAGGCCCTACGCTTTTTCTTATTAATATAAATGACCTCTGCAATATGCAGATAGAGAACGCGAACATTTTCTCATATGCTGACGATACCGCCGTAGTATTTTCTGGTGATTCCTGGGATGATGTCAGAACAAACGCAGAGCAGGGACTAAAACGTATAGATAAATGATTGCGAAATAACATTCTAACACTAAACGTCTCTAAGACGAATTAAATCTGCTTTAGTATTTATAATAACTCACAACTTTGTAACGAATTTACAATAAAAATACATAACTGCGACACTTTAATCACCAAAGGAATGTGCAGCTGCCCCAGATTACATGAAGTTGATCAAACAAAATATCTTGGTGTCGTGATGGATTAACAATTGTCTTGGTACCCTCATCTGGAGTTTGTTATTAGCCGAATAAGAAAATTAACGTGTATTTTTAAAACACTCAAATACGTGGCGCCACGGAAAGTCACTGGGCCGTAAAGTCCTGGCATGAATTTGTTAAAGGAGATATATGTATCTCTGGTACAGTCCGACTTGGTATATTGTATATCCATATGGGAAGGTGCGGCAAAGACTCGTTTCCTTGAAGTAGAACGGGCCCAACGTAGTCTTATGAAAGTAATGTACATATTTCTAGAAGATGAGACACTCAACTGAACTCTTATATAAGGAATCTGCTCTACTAACAGTCAGGCAATTATACATTACTCATTCTGTTATAAAAATACACAGTAACAACATATAATCCTAATATTATGAGTAGAAAGAGAAAGGATAAAGTAGTGAAGATGCCGAGAACTAAGTCTTTATTCGCAAAGAGACAATTTAATTCCCGTGTAGCCTTTTTGTACAATGTGATAAATAAGGAACTTAACTTTCATGGAATGCTTTATTATGATTGCAAGAAAGTCATTCCGAAATGGTTACAATCTAAGAATTATGAGGAGACTGAAAAAATACTAGAAACCTTGTCCTAATTATCTTGATACTTCCACACATGACACACACACACATGCACACATACACACACACTAAAACTCGCATACACGCACGCTTACATGTTTACTCTTTGTTTTAATTTTGTTAAAAATAAGGTACCTATTGCTTATGTATGTATAGATAAGGAAGAGCGGTGTCTTCTGACACAAGCAATGTTGTGCTTAAAAGAAGGCACCAGCCACAGTTAATTGTATATGTGCCTACCTATTTGGAAATAAAAAAATATATTATTATTAAATGGCAGGTGAAGACGATCGGCGCTCTCCGCCGCCATTCCCCCCCTGCCCATCCATCATCAGAAGTGGGATCGGCTCACCCCCCACATGGAAATAGCGATGGTATGTGGCGCAGTTTGTTGGAGCACCAGAATCGTAACTTTTTGGCAATTATCGAGGCTATGAAGGTACCGCAACAGAACTCTATTCGTTTACCTGATTTTGACCCAAATAAACATTACGATCCGCGTGCATGGCTAAACACAGCTGACCTGTGTATGTCGGAAAAACCTTTAGAAGGCGCTGCACTTGTTATTGCGCAAAGCACTGAAGGGGCAAGCATCTACATGGTTTTCACAAATAACATTTCCCGGCATTACTTGGAGTGATTTTAAATCGCTTTTTAATGCGAGATATGACTGTCGCGATACCGTTGCTGCGTTTCTTATCAACTTAAATAACAACCGACCGAAAGAAGGGGGGTCGTTGATGTCATACGCAGCTACGATGTATACGTCGCTTATGTCGCAATGGAAAGATATACCAACCGAACAGATAGTGGTGTCTATCATCCTCGCACACCTTGCACAATTTGAACCGCGTATACAACTTTTATCCTTCACGACTGACGTATCCTCCAGAGAAAAGCTTCAGCAGGAGCTCTCGGCTGTATCCTTTTTGAAAAGAAAGCTGAATGCTCGTAATGGATCTGATGTGAAGCGATTCAAATCTTCAACTACATCCAGCTCAATGAAATGCTTTACCTGTGGGAAGATAGGCCACAAAGCGTCACAATGCAAAACGAAGCTGCTTCCTACTACCTCAACGGATTCGCGATCTCAAATACCTACAATGAAGCCAGCCGTCGTATGCTTCAACTGCCGACCCGTCGGGCACTACGCGAGGAACTGCACAAAGGCGAACGACAAGGCGACTGGTGGCGTATCAACATGTGCCGAGAAGAGGGTTGACGTGTGTGACGTCACTACTCCTTATGGTACATTGAGACACTCAGGTGAGGAGTATACGTTTTATTATAATTCCGGTATTAAGTGTTCACTAATAAAAGAGACTGTTTCTCATAAGTTTTATGGCAAACTATTGTACAACTCTGTTACAATGACGGGCATAGGTCTAAAGTTGTTAGTACTGTACAAACTCTTACTAGCGTTACGATTGATGGTATGTTTATTAAAGTTCTTTTTCACACTTTACCCGACCAATACTTGCGATACAATATTATGTTGGGGAGGGAAATTCTTGAACAAGGCTTAGCTGTTCATATGACAATGAATAAGTTAAAGTTTGCTAGGGTACAAGAAGTGAATTCTTGCCGAGTTCAAGACTTTTGTGATTTCGATGTGGCTAAAATAGACACGGATGTTTCTTCTGAGTTTAGGCCCCAACTTAACACGGGTTATTCCCACTTGTCCCCAAAGAGCTTGTCCCCGCTGGGGACAAGTGGAAATTCATTTAAATAAATTTCCCATTATTCCCCACTAGAGACAAGTAGGAAAATTTTTTTTTGGTTATTCCCACTTGTCCCCGCTGAGACTTGACCTTGATTTTGACTTGACTTTGACTTTATTTCCCAGTATTCTCCACTTAAGAAGGTGCCGTAAACTACCTGTCCGTAGCTAGAAGTGACAAATTCAATGTCTTAAGATATCGAATACATTGGGCCTGTTGACTAAGAATCTATTTTTTTTCTATTTCTATCTATCTATCTTCTATCTTCTATCTATCTATCTATCTATCTATCTATCTATTATATATAAAGCTAAATTACCACTCACTCACTGACTGACTGATTGGGGTGTTTTTGCGGTGTGAAGGAGGTGGTTTAGAGCTTTTTGACGTATGGGGGGTGGGTTTAGATTTTTAATCAACGCAGCTTTTTTTTGTTTTTTTTTCGAAATTCAAGATGGCCGCCGAGTATGGCTTAGCGGGAAAAAAAAAATGTATGGAAACGTGGGGCGGTTTATACTGCTCGAGATTGTTGTTTATGGGTTAGGAATGGAAAAAAAATAAAATGTCAAAAAAACAAGATGGCGGCGGTGCAATCGGGGTTTGAAAAAAAAATTTAGAGCCCTTTTTGCGCAGTCGTACTGAAGAGACGCGCATAGACAGTGGAAAACTTTCTTTTGGCATTTGTTGCGGGTATAGTTGACTCGACGACCCCATCCATAGATTATAGAAATTCAAGATGGCGGCGGCGCTGGCGGCCATTTTGTCCCGAGAAAAAAATTGGCAATTTTTGAAGGCGTTTTTCGGGTGGATGGCAACACTTTAGAGAATCGCTTGTAAGAAGGCTATGGTGGGGAATTTATTCAAGTGTTACCATGTGTAGAAATTTCTACCAAATTCATGGTAGTTTTTGGGCCATGGTAGAAAATAGTAGGAAAAAAAAAATTTGGATTTTTGAAAAATCGAGTATGCAGTTTTGTGGCAACCCCAACCCGCTTGGGCCTTCTTGTAGTTTTTTTGAAAAATTCTGGCAACCCTGAGAATTATCGGTAAAAAACGTTTTTTCGACATTGTCATCTTCTAGGAGCCCTGTGGGTCAGAGGAAGCGTTGGAGGAAAAAACGAAAAATGAGGGTTGATGGGGTATACGATCCAGAATATGGGAAAAATATGGGCATAGCCAAATTCAAGATGGCGGACGCGCTGGCGGTAATTTAGTAAAACTCAAAATTTTCCAAAAAATTGTTTTTAATTTTTCGCATGGATGGCAACATTTTAGAGAATCGCGTTGTATGGGGTAGGGGTAGAGAATTTATTTAAGCGTTGCCGTGCGTTTGAATTTCTACCAAATTCATGGTAGTTTTCGAGCCATGGTAGAAAATGGTAGGGATGAAATTTTGACGTTTTGCGAAAAATCGAGTATGCAGATTTATGGCAACTCCGACCCGCAATGGCCTCATGGTAGTTTTGTTGAAAAATTCTGGCAACACTGGCGACAGCGGACCAAAACATTTTTTCGACATGGTCATTTTCCAAACTCTCTCTGGGTCCGAGGACGCACGGGAGAAAAAAACGAAAAATGTGGGTTGGTGGGGTATACGACCCAGAATATGGGAAAAATATGGGCATTCGGAAATTCAAGATGGCGGATGCGCTAGCGGCCATTTTGTGAAAATTTCACTTTTTCGAAATTTTATTTTCAATTTTTCGGGCAGATGGCGACACTTTAGCGTTTTCCAATGTACTAGGCGGATATGTGTCTTGTCAAGATGTGTTGCCAGGTGAAAAACATTTTTGGTAGTTTTTGGTAGTTTTCGAGATATGGCCCAAAAAGGTCGAAAGTAGAAATACCGACTTTTCGGTGAATTCATTGCCAGGTCCCTAGAGGGCGGATCCATTAAAATGACATTTGACTATTTTTATCTAATTCGCATGGCAACACTCGGAGCGGTAGGGAGGTGAATTCCGGAGGTATGGCCTACTTCCAGAGGCTCTGGAGGACTCATTATACGTCGGAGGGAAAAAGTAAAAATGCAGTTCGATGTGGTATATAACGTAAAATGCCTAAAAAATACTGGCTTCAAAAAAATCAAAATGGCGGACCAAGTGGCGGCCATTTTGTAAAAATGTGAATTTTTCAGAATTTTCAAAGTGGTTTTTGGGGCAGTTGCAGTTAGCAAAGCTAAATTTTGATAATGACCTTTGTTGTAGAACCTTATAAGACCTATCGACTGGTTAAAATTATTTCCCAAATTTCGGGGTAATTTTCGAGTTTTACCCCGAAATGTAAAAAGTCGAAATAACGACTTTTAGCAAAAAATAAGTATAAGGATCTGTCAAAATTGGCCATTTATTTCCATTTCGATCCAATTTTGGACAATTAATCAACAGTCAAAAGAAAAAAATTGAAAACTCCATGTCATGTTGGTACTCGATTTTCCCATACATTTTGTACTGGAGCCGACCGCAAAGATAAGTTTGTACGAATTTGTATAGGGAAACGGTTGCATAGTATTGCGGTACTGTCTTTATCATACAAATGACTATGTAACTTTGCGTGGGCATAGGTGGAGCACATTTATTATGCCTTAATTTTCGCAAAGTTCTAGGCGGAGCGCCGCGTAGGGCGAAGCCCGGAGCGGCCAATCAAGTGATGAAATTTTGCTAATGTATAGGCGGAGCGCCGCGTAGGGCGAAGCCCGGAGCGGCCATAGAGTTAATGTATTTTTGCGAAGCCACAGGCGGAGCGCCGCGTAGGGCGAAGCCCGGAGCGGCCAAAGAAGTAATGTTATATTGCGAATGCGTAGGCGGAGCGCCGCGTCGGGCGAAGCCCGGAGCGGCCAAACAAGTGATGTTATATTACGAATGTAAAGGCGAAGCGCCGCGTAGGGCGAAGCCCGGAGCGGCCAAACATGTAATGTTATATTGCGAATGCGTAAGCGGAGCGCCGCGTAGGGCGCAGCCCGGAGCGGCCAACAAGTGATGTAATTTTGCGAATGTAAAGGCGGAGCGCCGCGTAGGGCGAAGCCCGGAGCGGCCAATTAAGTTATGTTATTATGCAAATCCTTAGGCGGAGCGCCGCGTAGGGCGAAGACCGGAACGGCCAATTAAGTTGTGCTATTATGCAAATCGTTAGGCGGAGCGCCGCGTAGGGCGTAGCCCGGAGCGGCCAAATAAGTGATATTATATTGCTAAGCCATAAGCGGAGCGCCGCGTAGGGGGCAGCCCGGAGCGGCCAAATAAATTATGTAATCTATTATATATAAAGCTAAATTACCACTCACTGACTCACTGACTGATTGGGGTGTTTTTGCGGTGTGAAGTAGAAATAACGACTTTTTGGTAAATTCATTGCCAGGTTCCTAGAGGGCGAGTCCATTAAAATGACATTTGACTATTTTAATCTCATTCGCATGGCAACACTCGGAGCGGCGGGGAGGTGAATCCCGAAGGCATGGTCTACTTCCAGAGGCTCTGGAGGACTCATTATACGTTGGAGGGAAAAAGTAAAAATGCAGTTCGATGTAGTATATAACGTAGAATGCCTAAAAAATACTGGCTTAAAAAAAAACAAAATGGCGGACCAAGTGGCGGCCATTTTGTAAAAATGTGAATTTTTCAGAATTTTCAAAGTGGTTTTTGGGGCAGTTTCAGTTAGCAAAGCTAAATTTTGATAATGACCTTTGTTGTAGAGCCCTATAAGACCTATCGACTGGTTATAATTTTTTCCCAATTTTCGAAGTAATTTTCGAGTTTTACCCCGAAATGTAAAAACTCGAAATAACGACTTTTGGTAGAAAATAAGTATGAGGATCGGTCAAAATTGGCTATTTATTTTCATTTCGATCCAATTTTGGACAATAAATCAACAGTTAAAAGAAAAAAATTGAAAACTCCATGTCATGTTGGTATTCGATTTTCTCATACATTTTGTACTGGAGCCGACCGCAAAGATAAGTTTGTACGAATTTGTATGGGGAAACGGTTGCATAGTATTGCGGTACTGTCTTTATCATACAAAATGACTATGTAACTTTGCCTGGGCATAGGTGGTGCACATTTATTATGCCTTAATTTTCGCAAAGTTTTAGACGGAGCGCCGCGTAGGGCGCAGCCCGGAGCGGCCAATCAAGTGATGTAATTTTGCCAACGTATAGGCGGAGCGGCGCGTAGGGCGAAGCCCGGAGCGGCCATAGAGTTAATGTATTTTTGCGTAGCCACAGGCGGAGCGCCGCGTAGGGCGAAGCCCGGAGCGGCCAAACAAGTGATGTTATATTGCGAATGTAAAGGCGGAGCGCCGCGTAGGGCGAAGCCCGGAGCGGCCAAACAGTTTATGTATTTTTGCGAAGCCACAGGCGGAGCGCCGCGTAGGGCGAAGCCCGGAGTGGCCAAAGAAGTAATGTTATATTGCGAATGCGTAGGCGGAGCGCCGCGTCGGGCGAAGCCCGGAGCGGCCAAACAAGTGATGTTATATTACGAATGTAAAGGCGGAGCGCCGCGTAGGGCGCAGCCCGGAGCGGCCAATTAAGTTGTGCTATTATGCAAATCCTTAGGCGGAGCGCCGCGTAGGGCGTAGCCCGGAGCGGCCCAATAAGTGATATTATATTGCTAAGCCATAAGCAGAGCGCCGCGTAGGGCGCAGCCCGGAGCGGCCAAATAAATTATGTAATTTTGCAAGACCGCAATTCAAACCACGTATGCGAGGCCGGAGGCCTGGTTCTTTAGGACCCATTTGATGGAACATAGGGCATCAAAAAAGAATAAGAACGCCATTGCGAACGGTCCAACCCAGCCATGTAATCTAAGCGAGGCCGCAGGCCGAGCTGCGTATCGCGAGGCCGAAGGCCGAGCTCCGCGTAGGGCGAAGCCCGGAGCGTCCCCCTCCGCCTCGCAGAGCTGGGTTTTGGCAAGCACACGCGCAGCGTGTGCGCCAAAAGCTAGTTCTAATATTATAAATGCGAATGTAACGTGAACTGTTACTTTTTCACGCCTAACCTACTGAATCGAAACATGTGTTGTTTTATTTATTGTTTCTTTTTTAATTGACATGATTATCGTTTTCGACTAATTTTAGAGTTATAATTACGAGAATAAAATTATTTTTAAAATCCAAGATGGAAAACAATATTTAAAAAAAAAATCGTCTTGTTTTCATTTTCTAGTAATTTTTATTGTGGTTCCAATTATGATAATAACATCAATGTTAAAATTCAAGAAGGAGCATATGATTTTTTTGAAAAAACCGTAATGGCTAGCGTAATCGAGTCAAACGAAAAATTAAAACTTAAGTAGGGGCTAATCATAACAATACAGTTTTAGTATTTTTCGTAAATTTAACCATCATGTTTTTGAAAGTTATATTTTGAAATCAACATCATACAAAAAATAAACTAAAGTACAACCTATATAACTATTAGCACTATATAATCACTACAAAACGATTATAATAATTAAAGTTTTTGTAAAACTATGAACTATTCCAACCAAAAACACCCTTCACGAAATTCCCTACCGCTGGTCGGCCATGCAGAAATAACATTTATGACCCACGGAAATAAGCTCTGTTTAGAAAAATCGCATGCAAGTTTAATTGCGCTGGCGGACATGAGTCATTTATAGCAAAATTACATGCATTAAAACGGGATAGCAACAATATGAATAGCCTCAGGTAAACGCTCAAACATGTTGTTTGTAAACAAATAATAAAAGCTGCTGCACGCTTATTTGAAAATTCTTATTAAACTATCTTCGTGTTTTAGGCAAGTCGTTTAAGAAAACCGTGTGAGGATGCTGCTTGGCACCCGGTCGAACAATTAAATATGTTAATCATATGCGTAATAAGCTCTTTCTGTGATTTTATCATACATTTTTAGAATGAAAAAGAAAACATTTTAAAAGTTTATTTCGACACATGTGTCGATTTAAAAAAAAACAAAATAACGGAAAACATCTTCAAGATTCATACGGTATGTATTTCCCACCTATCAAAAACATCAAAATCGATTCAGTAGTTTAGGCGTGAAAAAAAAACAGTTCACGTTACGTTCGCATTTAGAATTCTTAGTCAACAAGCTTGATATCTTAAGACATTGAATTTGTCACTTCTAGCAACGGACAGGTAGTTTACGGCACTTTCTTAAGTGGGGAATACTGGAAAATATAAACATTAAACTCCCACTTGTCACCAGTGGGGAATATTGGGACATTCTTTTTAAAGTAACTTGTAATTTAACAAATCATTAATATTTAATATAAATAATGTGACAAAAGATAACTTTTATCTTGTGAAATTTTACAAAAGACAGTTAGCAGCTTCGCTATCTTATTATATTATCCAATCAGCCAAAAATTTGGCTACCCAACCTGCTTCTATTGAGCATAAATGTGACATTAATAACAATAATCAGGAAGTATTTCCTAGTAATTTAAATTATATTATAAGACAATAGAGGAAATCTCTAGCTCAATAGTGACAAAAGAAAGGTCCAATGTTTTAAACATTATTCATCAGAATATTCAAGGTATTTCTGGCAAAGAACTAGAAATAGAACTTTGTCTCAATCAAATGGGTATACAAGTTTTATGTTTAACAGAACACTGGTTGAGGCAAAGTGAGCTCATTATTAATATGGATAATTTCACAGTCATTAGTTCGTTCACAAGAAAGTCGGCTATTCGAGGCGGGTCACTTATTTTAATTAATAACTTGTTAAAATGTAAAGAACGTAAAGATATAGTCGCACTGTCAATTGAGCGAACTATTTAACTATCATGCGCAGAGCTTGAACAGTCTATTATTGTTTGTGCTTATAGACCTCCATCAGTGAATTATCACATTTTTAAATCCACTATGGAAGAGGTATTAAAATATGTGCCTAAATAATCAGAATATACTAAGTAAAACCCATGCGCAAAAACAAAATAAAATTTTTTGACTGGTGTAATCAGTGTAGTTTTTCTCCCATAACAATATTGAAAGAATTTCTTTAAGCCCCATATCAAGGCTACTGCTTCCTTATTAAGCTGGCTGTAACCTTTTTCAGCTTTTGTTAGGGATCTTGATGCAAATGCTATGGGTCGTTCAGTCTTGTCTGGCATAATGTGTGATAATACTGCTCCATATCCAGTGGGTGATGCGTCTGTAGCTAAGGTGACAGGTAAATCTCCATGAAATGGTATTAATACTTTTTCTCCACAAATTTCTTCTTTTAATTCTTGAAATATTTTCTCACATTCTTTTGACCATCGTAATACTGTGTTCTTCTTTAAAAATTGGGTTCTTTAATAATTTTCTTTAAAAAGTGGGTTTAATTTGGATGCTAGGTTTGGAATAAACTGCTGGTAATAATTGATAATTCCCAAAAATGTACGTAAAGATGATCCATCTGTAGGCCGGGGACTATTATTAATATCTTTAATTTTATCTTGAGTAGGATGTAATCCATTTTCATTGATAGTATGGCCTAGATATGTTACTGACCTTTGGAAAAATTGACATTTCTTCTTATTTAGATGTAGCCCACATTTAATTAACTTCTCGAAAACTGCTCTGATTCTCTGTAAGAGTTGTGTATATGTACTTCCTTGTAGCGCAATATCATCAAAGAAACAGGCTGTTCCTGTCCATGTACCGTTGCCAAATGTTAGGAGCCACCTTGACACCAAACATCAATCTGTTGACTTTGTATGTTCCTTTGCAAGTGCTGATAGTCTGCATCTCTGCTGTCTCGTCTGTGGTAGCCATGTGTAAATAAGCTTGGTTTATGTCCAAGGTGCAAAAGTATTTTCCACTGCTTAGCTTGGAAAATATTTCCTCAATTCTCGGGACAGGGTAATTGTCATCTTCTATGTTTTTGTTTAAAGTTGCTCTGTAATCAGCACATAAACGTACCTTGCCATTTTGTTTTATTACAGGTACGACAGGTGTCCCCCACTGTGAATATGGAATCTTTTCTAAAATACCTTCTTTTTCAAGTCTGTCAATTTCAGATTCTACTTAATCTTTCAATGCAAATGGAACTGACCTTGGTTTCAGAAAAACTGGTAATGTTTCTTCTTTTAATTTATATGTAGCTTAAAAATTGTTGATTTTCCCAATTTCTTCTGTAAATAATTATTTGTATTCTTGTAATAAATGATGTAGTCTTGATTGAAATTCTTTTTCTGTAATATCTTTTTCTTCTGTACTAATAGAGTTGACATTAAATTGTAAATTTAATTTCCTTAGCCACTCTCTTCCGACTACAGGGTCAACTTTTCTCTGTATGACAAATATTCTTCCTTGAATAGTTTTCTGATTGTATGCAATCTGTATAATCGATGTCCCAACAAGTCTTATAATCTGTCCAGTATATGTTCTAAGTTTTACTGATGTACTTGTTAATATTAAATTAGAGAAATGCTTCTGAAAATATTCAATAGAACATGTGGTAACAGCTGCGCCTGTACCCATTTCTAGGCTATGTAATTTCCCATTCAATTGTAAGGAGATGTAGAATTTATTATTTTGTGTCTGTATGTTCTGAAGTGTATGTAACTTATGTATCTCATATATTTTTTATCAGAGCTACTATCTATTTCTATTTGTTTCTGATCTTTAAAACATACTGATTGAATATGTTCTTTGATTTACAGATTTTACAAAACAGTTTATCTTTCACTCTACAATTTCTCGCTATATGGTTAGTTTTTCCACACCGGAAACATTAAATTTTTTCACCATTATTGTATGTTTTTGCCTTATTTTCTTTACTTTTATGTATTAAAATATTTTCTTTACTTTTATATATTATAAAACTTTATTTATATTTCCTTGACTTTCAGGTCCCATTTCTTTCGACTCTGTTTTTGATGTCTCTATAGCCATTTGTATTCTTATAATATCTTCAAACTTTGCTTGTGGTGATTCTTGAAGAAGTCGTTTTTTTATTTCTGCGCTTTGCAAGCCTCTTATAAACTGCACCCTTAGGTGAGTTTCAAAAGTTGTTTTCTGACAATGGTTGCAAATGAAATTACATTTACCACCAATTTCCTTTAATCCGGCCACATAATTAGCTATGCTTTCGTATTCATGTTAAGCAAAACTGGTTACTCAGAATTTTTACTAAGTCCTTGTATGACTTCGATTCGGGTGTATTTGGTGCTGTAATGTTTTTCAAAAGCTGGTAAGGTAAGGTATTTAGGTCCAATGCAATTTAGAAACATTTGTAATTTTGTGCTCTCGTCAGAGTCGCCTTTCAAGGTTATGTAGTTTTGCAAGCGTTGTAGATAACTTGTAAAATATTCATTTACCTCGTCATAGGGTTGTAATGAAATTCCACTAATGTTCTTCGTATTTTTATCCAATAAAGCTAATTGCAGACTTTTTTGTTGTTCCTGTATTCCCCTTATTGTTTCCATCATTTGGGCTAACACTTATGTGATCTGCGCCTCCATCGTTGTACGTTTTTATGTATGGGATAAGGAAATTTGTGAAGCAGGTTATCATCACAGGGCTTGAAACCCTTGGATACACAGGAAAAGGTAAGAGGATTCACTGTGGAACACGATTTTTCACTTTTGAGGTAACGCACCGGGGAGGTACCGGCCTGGTAAGTATCCTTTTCTTTTGTTTCGCGTAGATTTCGTTACTACCTCGTCGCCACTATTATGTATGTATGTATTTTATTATGCGTAATCATAACATGACATTTTATATTAATCAAAAAAGTCCCAATCGTCATGGCGGCAAAACCTCGAGTCATTCTCCAAAACGCCCAGTAGAGGCGCTCGTGCAATGCTGCGTTCAGACACACGAATATTTATGTAACAATGCTATACCGCATTCAGTAATCATTTTTGATGACTTTGCATGCGAAAACCAAACAAACATTCAAGATTATTTTGCTATGGGTCGACGACATAAATGCATAGAATCTTTTTATTTGAAGCAAACATACATTAAGGTTCCAAAACAACTCATATGAGATAACGCAAACCTTTTAATACTATTTAAACAAGATGATGTAAACTTACGACATGTATATGATGAGCATGCTAGTACCTACTGATATGAGCTAGTTTGAATTTAAAGCGATGTGCTCAAAAATATGGAATGATTCGTATAATTATTTAGTAATAAATAAATATTGTAAGAAAAATAATGTTTGTTATAGAAAGTTAATACATTTGTTATTTTTGAAGAGTAATAATCTATACTTATAATAAATCTGTGGAGAGGGTAATTCTGTACATGAAATATATTTTCAAAATAACTATCAGGGGGTGATTAGTGATCGATACTGATGCCAAAAATGCAATCAGTAAATTTTTTGTCTGTCTATCTGTCTGTCTGTATGTTCCTTATAGAAACAAAAACTACTCGACGGATTTTAACGAAACTTGGTACAATTATTTTTCATACTCCTGGGCAGGTTATAGTATACTTTTCATCGCGCTACAATCAATAGGAGCAGAGTAGTGAAGGGAAATGTTGGGAAAACGGGAGCAGTTACTCCATTTTTTAAGCTTCCATCGCGTGTGCAGCCTTAATGGTTAAAGTTACATAGAAATCATGTATGACGGATATAGTCTTTATAATATTAACCATAAACGCGGGTAACACCGCTGGCACAGCTAGTAAAATATAAAGTCTTCTTTTTTTATTTTGATTCACTTTATTTTTTATACTATTGCACATAGCACGTGCTTCTGTATAAAGTTTTTTACTAAATGGAACAGAAACTGAAAACACAAGTGGTTCAAGCTGCTGAAGCTGTCAAAAAAAAAGTGAAGGAAATGCGCACCTTAGAAACTAATTATGAAAAAATGCTGAATACGGTATTTCAATCTATAACGAAACAACTTAATCGGATTATTAGATTATTAGACAACAAATTCCTTAAAACATCAGATGAGTCGATGGAAGATACATTAGACGAATATACTGGATGACTTTTTTTACCGTCAGGAAAAAAGAACTGTGTAATGTGTACCTAAAACCATTTCTATACATGTGTGTGTTTATAAAATACAACTGATTTTATAAATTTTGAAATATCCAAAAAAAATCATGAATTTGAAATACACTAGTGCATGCGTATTATTTGTAGGAAATGTAGTAAAATGGTAGCGGTAGCGCGGCGCGGGGGACGCGCGGCCGCCGCCCGCCCCGCGTGTGCGTGAATGAATTGAATGTCGTTCATTTTGAATCCTTGCAAAAAAAAAACCAGCGAGACAAAAAATCGCAAATTTTTTTCGTGTTATTCATAGGATAAATTTAAAGTAAATTTCAATCCTTCCTTCATACTTCTACGGAATTAGGACCGCCAAAGATGCAGTAGGTTACATTTTGTTACCTACATTTTGTAAAGTTAAAAGAAATTAGTACCTACCTACATACGACTTATTAAGTTATTTACAACACGCTGTATTGGAATGGATTGAGGCGTACTTAAAGATTGGAATCAACTTATTTACAAATCACACTGATTGTATTTACATTACTAATTAAAACTTACCTTTTAACGATATTTTAACAGTTGTTCAAAATGTTCTCCTTTTCTTTCCAAACACAAACTAGCACATCGTTGCAAATTGTTTGTTAAACTGCGAAGAGTGTCTCTATCACTTTTTATAATATCGAAAGCGTCTATTATTCGCTGTTTTGTAGTCATTAGCACTTTGTGCTTCCTCAGTGTACACTAGCCGCTTCAACTCGGCCCACAAATAAAAATCTAGCGGCGTTAAGTCCCGTAAACGCGCGGGCCAGTTCACAGGCCCGCCAAGGCCTATCCACCTATCAGGGAAAACAGCATCCAAATACTGGCGGTCAGATCGTTCGTAATGGGCAGAACAACCGTCGTGTTGAAAGTAGAGGCCTCGTAAATAAGTCAGGGGAACGTCATCTAACAGAGGGTCAATGACCGATTGAATCATCTGTTGGTATGTAGCACCTGTCAATCGTCCTTCAATCCAGACCGGCCCAATAATACGATCGTGGATTAACGCAGCCCACACACTGACACTGAACCTGATTTGGTGCGAGTCTTCTTTTATTTTATGTGGGTTTCGGAAGCTCCACCAGTGTTCATTATGAATTTACTAAATGCCCACACGGGTAAAAATGGATTCGTCGCTCCATAGGTTAGGTTAGCCAGCGACAAAACTCCATGCGGGGTCCGGGATCAGCGGCGTGTAATACCTGTACACGTGTAAAATGGTACGGATGCAGATTTGACAATCTTTGGTAGATTCTCAAAATTAAATTTGTACTAGGAATCCGCGGAGCCAAAATACCACTGTTCCGCAAAGATTGTAGATGGCTCGGTTCTGCGTACATTCGTTGCGCTGCTTCTACACTTTCACTACACTGAATATAACACCTAACCATTGCTAGGTATTCCACATTTGAATATTCGTAAGTTTTTATAACGTACGTCTACGTAATTACGGCGAGCGAACGATAGGTACTTCCGACACGGTCACGCGTATATCACAAGGCACGACAGGTGAGTGACTGAAGAAAGGTCAAAGGGGCCGCCTGGCCGGCGCGGGTGCGTGCGCGGGCGCGCGGGTTTGAAATCAGTAGTAATAATAAGTGTGCGCTGCGCAACAAAGAAATAGATAAACACGAGCGAATTCATTGATGTTTAGCGCATTCGGAGTAGGGTGAATATGCGTTTGAGTTTTGGTGGTTTCGTATTTTTATTATCTTTTTTCCAATATTCGTTTTTTAAATGTTATGTTAGTCAAAATTAAGTTAGAATTAGATGGTTATGAGGATAGGTTATGTATTAAAAAAATTAAAAAAAATTTTTTTTTTTAAAGTGATCATGCTATCGTCATCTATATCATTTACCTATCTCACATGTAAATTTTCCTGACGGTAAAAAAAGTCATCCAGTATATATATATATTTTTTTTTTATACCAATTATGTAATATTTAACCACAAAGGACCATAATATATTAAAAGAACCTCAGGATGAATCTTTTAATAACAAAAAATCGATTCTTGTCTCTGGAGACTACAATAGTTATACTGATGAAGATATTGACAATCAAAATAATAGTAATGCATCCTTCAAAACAATCGAGTCGATGCCTAGCCCACTACAAAACGCTTCGTCCTGGTCCTTATCTTCTGAAGTGTTTAAAGATGTGCCATATGGAGTCAGAAGAGAACGAGGAAAACTATATTTAGGATCAGCACGAGTAGATATTCAAGACAATAATATATATATTGCGGGACGTACTAACAAAATAACTCCGGGGCTAAAATATTATTTAATAAAGTACCAGACTTGAATTTAATAACAGAATCTGATTTTCATGCTTATAAATTTTTTTTAACAGAAACAAATGCCGCGATTATAATCCAAATAAAGCAATCAAGACTAATAGAGGACGAAAGTATTTGCAAATAATTAAACCACTTTTCAAGCTATACAAACCATCTGAATACGGATAAAAAGGATGCGGACTTTATTTATTGGGATGATCCAAATGAATTAATTGAAAGATTAAAATTATATATAGCCTCCAAGGACGCAGGAAACACGGGACTAGATAGTGAAATTATTTCAATTGTTGAAAAACTACTATTAAAACTACTAACACAAAGATTATGGTGTTTGAAAGAGATAAAACCAGAACTGATACAAGGATAACGGTTGACGATGTAGTGCTGGAACAGGTGAATGAAATTGTATATCTAGGATCTGCATTTAGTAGAGATGGAAGGTACTCCGCTGATATAGAAAGAAGAGTGAATGCAGGGAATAGGGTGAATGGAGCGTTAGGAAAACTTCTAGGCAGCAAAGTCTTAAGCCAGAAGGCCCAGCTCGCTATACACAATGCGGTGCTGATTCCTACGCTAACATATGGAAGCGAGAGTTGGGTATGGCAGAAAGAGCATGAAAGTAGAATAAACGCGGTCGAGATGCGTGCGCTACGGAAAATCTGCGGTGTATCGCTCACAGATAGCGTTCGGAATGATGATGTAAGAGAGTCGGTCTGAAGGACAGCGGCGGAGTCAAGGTAGAGGCATGCTCCGGTGGTTCGAACATGTGGAAAGAATGGATGATGAAAGATTGACTTAACAGATATACAATGCGAAATTGGAAGGATGTAGGAGTCCGGAAGGCCCAGGCTCACCTAACACGACCAGATTAGCCGTGTATTAAAAGAAGGTGATGTTAGGAGTCATAAAAACCGTAGAGCTTGTATGAAAAGGATTATGAATGTTGAAGAGGCGAGTGAGGTGTGTAAGGATCGTGCCAAATGGCGTTCGGTTCTCTCTACCTACCCCGCTAGGGAAGTGGCGTAAAGTTTAGTTTAGAAAAACTACGACAAAATGGTATTATAAATTAGAATACATATTTGACGGTCTTTTATTCATAATTTTTCACTTGACTACAACAGACCTGAAATAAATATGAATATCAATTAATTTGGACATCACGTTCATAAAAGATTACGTTTAATAGAATTACTGGACTTTAAAGAGAACTCATTAGTAAAATTGGAGAATGGAAGTTTTGATTTGCTATCATCCTGTAAATAAAAATTATGTCGATCGTAAATTTTCAAATGTATATACAAAAAAAAAGAAATTACAAATTCATTGGGGGAAATAAAAGCTGATATCGCAGAAAAGTTTAAGCAGTTTGAAATGATATTTTATAATAAGGTCTTGACTAATAAAAAAAAAAACAAAATGATAAAGCACCAAGTATTTTTTTCTCGACGTTATGTTGTTCTCAAAAGAATAAACGATTTATGGCAAGCTGACTTGATTGGTACGAAAACTTTAAAAAATAATAATAATGGATTCATTTTAGTGGTAATAGATTGCTTTACCAAATATGCTTGGGCCGTTTCGTTAAAAACTAAACCAAGATTGGATGTTGTCAACGCATTTAAGTCTATTCTAAGAAAAAGTGGTAATCAGCCAATTAACTTACAGACCGATATGGGGACAGAATTTTACAATAAGACGTTTCAAGAATGTTTGCAGTCTCGAAACATAAATCACTTATCATTTTCTATTAAAAAGGCATCAATTGTTGAAAGAATAATAAGAACATAAAAAAATAAATTGCACATATTATTTAGTTAAAATGGTAGTTACAAGTGGGTGGGGAACGTGTTAGACGATGTTGTAACCACTTATAACAATAACGTACACAGCGTAACAAAACATAAACGGTGGATGTAAATTCAGATAGTGAATCTATTGTTAAAAACAATATAATATAATTTTATAAGCATACTAAGGCCCAAAAGATGAAATTCAAGAAAGGTGATTACATTCCTTATAGCAAATACAAAAACAGTTTTAAAAAAGTTTACACACCAAATTGGTCAACTGAAAATCTATTTAGTATTAAAGTGGTTACTAAAACTAGTCCTATTACGTATATTATCCAAGATCAAAGAAATCAGCCCATACTGGGGTCATTTTATCAAGAAGAATTACAAAAAACTAGCTTTCCTGATGTTTATTTGATCAAAAGGGTCATAAAAAGAAAAGGAAAAAACTTTTAGTTAAGTGGCTTGATCTCCCGAATCGAGAAAACAGTTGGGTTGACTGCAAAATAATTTCACACTAATAAAAATAATTATATTATTATTCAGCACTCATTATATGAAAAGAAATGCAAGAAGAAGGACTGGTCAAGAAGTTGATCGATAGACTGTAACACGTCGTTACATATTTTATTTCGCAATATTGATTAGTTCATAGATACCAATATTCACGCAACGCCATCTAGTACGTATCTGCTGAACTACTTGCGCGGCGGTGCTTACTAATGTGTGGACGTCGATCTTTTGAGCAATTAATTTGTTTATGTAGGTTTATTGTTCATTCCTATTTTATGATTTTCAGGGCTTAGAATATATTCTAAAATTCTTGAGTAAAATATACAACCATCCTCTTTATGTCTTACAACTTCAAATATCAATCCGACTAAAGAAAGAAAGAAAGAAAGAAAGAAAGAAAGAAAGAAAGAAAGAAAGAAAGAAAGAAAGAAAGAAAGAAAGAAAGAAAGAAAGAAAGAAAGAAAGAAAGAAAGAAAGAAAGAAAGAAAGAAAGAAAGAAAGAAAGAAAGAAAGAAAGAAAGAAAGAAAGAAAGAAAGAAAATTTATTGGACGCACAATTGTTAATACATACACAGGACAAAATAGTACAAAAAAGGAAAACCAGTAGTAAAAAAAAGAAAAAAGAAAACAGATTGGCGCCAATTGGGTCCCTGCCTCAGCATTATGCTACTGCGGCGTCAAACTAACGCCGCAGGAGCGCTGGTATTCTGGCGGGACCCATTTTTAGAGTGGCAACATTCCAAAACATGAGAAAAAAAATACACACTTAAAATCATATAATTAAACAAACGAATACAAAAAATATGTAAACGTAACAAAAAATAAAAGAAACATTGAAAAAAGGAACAGTTAATATTAAAATAAATAAGAATAAATAAGAAGAGGCAATACATACATAAGTGAATAAAGATAATAAATAAATACACGAATGGCTGAAAATATTTAACCAGCGCCATTACCTAGACGGTAAAATAAGGTGTGCTATTGCATTGACATTTAAGTAGGTATTGACAGACAGCTAACTTATTACCTGTGGGACTGCCTAAATGGAACAAAGTTGAAGTACCGACATACTTTTAATATCCATGGGCCAACACCCATTTATTTTGCTACGTCGACCCTGTGATGGGGCAAAAACCCAGGACAATAATAATAATAATAATAATAATATCGTTTATTCTCACCACAGTTTTACAATTAGTACAATACACATAATACAATACAATGAGACGTATTCGTAATGAGACGTTGACACAATAATAAAATATTATGTAGGTAGTTCACAATAGTTGCTACATTTTTAGTGAGACATCAAAATACAGTAAAGGAAACTTTAACAGTAAAGACAACTGTGGCGGGCTAATACCTGAATTAGGAAAGATCCTGTAGCTCAGGTTATTAACCCTCCACCCCATGGAAGAGTCCAAAAATATAACAATAACGTGTTTTTGCGCTTAAGTATAAAAATATAACTTTAGATACATATCAATTATAGAAATAAAAATAAAAATTTTTTTTTGCCTACATACATTATCCTTCTTTTGACAAGTAATTTTGACATATCAATAGGTTGAAAATATAAAGTTACTTACATTTGAAATATGAAGTTACATAATAATAGTTAGTTAAATTACATAATAATATTAATAAATGTTGTACTATTACTAAATTCTATAACTTTGGAGAATGCTCTCAGTCAAATTATGGTCAAGAGAACTGAGGATCTTTTTAAGTGTAGATTTAAGTGCAGTTCTATCCATTTTAAGAATAGTTTCCAGATCGTTAAAATATCTATACAGAAACGGCCCTGTGAAGATTATTTGTCGTCTGGCAAATGTAGATTTGAATGTGGGTACAGGAGTGCGTATGCGTCTTTTTTGTTGGGGAAGTGTCTGTGGGTTAATTGTTTTGTGGTGCCGAAGGACGGAGTTGTAGATGAAAAGCTGCCTAACTGTTAGGAGGTTAGCTTCTTCGTACAGTTTTTGCGATGAGTATCTCCTTGGTTTTCTGAGCATGACCTTTATGACTGCTCTTTGCGCTCTTTCAAGCTCTAAAAGATGACTGGACGCAGCCCCACCCCATATTGGTATGCAATATGTTAAGAGAGACTGACAAAGGGCCATGTAAACTTTGGTAATGAGCCCTGAGTCAGCAGAGTCTCTTAGGTTTTTAAAAACATGTAGAAGTTTGCGCAGTCTTTTACTCAGCGCTGAAATGTGCGGTGCCCAGTTAAAGTATTCATCCATGGTGACTCCCAGATATTTGTGTGTACTAGTTTGCAATAGAGGAGTACAGTCACATGTGGTGGCTGAATTGCCGATAGCAGTGCAGCGTGTGGTATGGGCTTTAATGACAAAATTAGATGGTATTTTGCGGGCATTAGAGATTCTAAAGCATATGTATTTAGTTTTTAGGACATTGAGCGTTAAAAGGTTATCCTCAAGCCATTTCATCACCCTTTTGAGACCCGCTTCTGCGTATATCTGGATGTTTGACCATGTGTCACCACGAAAGACAAGGGCAGTATCGTCAGCAAATGCCAGCATTCTGCCGTGGTCCATATTAAGTTTGCACAGGTCATTGACATACACAAGAAAAAGTGTTGGGCCAAGGGTGCTCCCCTGGGGTATGCCGTAGTTGATTGGTAGACTGGCACTAGTAACGTCCTTTACCTTTACAAATTGACTTCGATTTGTGAGATAGTCACGGAACCAATTTAAGGCAAGACCACGTATTCCCAGTTCTTCCAGCTTTAGCAGGAGCAGTGGTATGGAAACGGTGTCGAATGCTTTCTGTAGATCTAAAAAGATGGCTAAGCATGCTTCGCCGCCGTCAAGAGACTTTGTCACTATATTAGAAAGGCTTGCAATTGCATCTTCAGTATTGCGACCGGTTCGAAACCCATACTGATTGTTTGCTAGAAGTCCCTTTTTTTCCAAGAAGCTGGACAGTCGAGTGTTGATTACTTTTTCAATAATTTTGCTTATGGTACTGAGTAGCGATATTGGCCGGTAATTTGACACTTCTTCCATCTCTCCACCCTTGTATACAGGAATGACCACAGCTTCTTTGAATATTGAGGGGAAAATTCCTGTTGACATGCTGAGGTTACAGATATAGGATATCATGGCACTTAGAATGGTATGGGAATTTTTCAGAACCAACGTGGGAATAATGTCATTACCAGGTGCACTATGCGTCTTTAGGTTTAAGATAAGTTTATCAATTTCAAAGTAGTCAGTTGGATGCATAAAGAGCGAATCAGCATTTTTATAATTGGGAATCTGTTTTAATAGTTGCGACTCGTCAATGCCGCTCTTGGCCATTACTTCAACTGCTAGGTCTTTACCGATCGAAGTAAAGAAATTATTGACCAGGTCTAAAGATTTTTCTGGGGATGGTATGAGTTCCAGTAGTGCATTGGCTTGAGATCTGTTAGCTTTGATATTGCATAGTTCTTTAACCGTGTCCCATGTTCCTTTATTATTTTTATAGTTTTGCTTAAATTTACTTCTGTAATACTCGATTTTTTGGTGCTTTGCTATTTTGTTGCACATATTGCGGTAAATTATAAATGCATTCTTTAAGTCAACGTTGTTAGGGTTTTTCCTAACAATCAGTTGCATGCGATCTCTTTTGTTGAAGCATTTTACGACACCTATTGTAATCCACGGTTTAAGAGGTCTATTCTTTTTGCTGATAGCTATTGTGTCAGAGTGGAGAGCTATCAGGTCTTGGATAGTTTCCACTAGAGTTGTAGCGGCTACGTTAGGATCGTTAATTCTCAAGAAAAAATTCCAATCTTTAGTTTTTATTGCTTCAGTCAGGGATTTGTAGTCAATTTTAGTCCTGGTTATTGAGCGAGGAATACCAGAGTTCGAAGCAAGTGAACTAGAGATTGATAAGAATAATGGATAATGGTCCGTAATGTCCGTAATTAATACATAGCTTTGAAAATACCCAATTAGTTTACACATGAGATGGTCAAGACAGGTGCGTCCATGCGTTGGAGTGTCAACAGCAATTTGTAACCCATGTGAGCCAACCAACTCCAGATAATCTCTCACGTACGCATTACCTGTGTCCAGGATGTTAATATTTATGTCACCTGTTAATACAATGTTGCGCGATTTAGTAGTAATTAGATAGGTGTCCAGTGAATCAAGGAATGGGATTGGATTTTTAAAACAGAAGGGTCGGTAAATGCCTAATATAGTCATATTGCCTATTTTTGCTTCAAGACAATTCGATTCGGATAATTCTACTTCTCTAACTGTCGCCTGAATCTCGTCCCTTACATACATAATAACTCCGTCATTCTGGTTAAATGATCTTTTGCTGAAATAAAGTTTGAAACCGTCTATAGTAGGCGGAACGGAATTATCATCGCACCAGCATTCAGACAAAGTAATGACTTGGATTGGCGTGTTTAACCTAGTGATGTATACTAAAAGATTATCCAGATTTTTATTTACACTTCTAATGTTAAGTGAAATAATGTTAAACTGGTTGTTACTCGTAGAGACCGGATTGCTGATGTAAGGTACAAGATCATTAGGGTTCTTTATAACTTTACAGTTAGTGGAGCATGTGGCTTCTATTTCGTCAAATAGTTGTAAATTATCCATTTTGATTAAAAGTAGTGAGAGTGCGTCTGTGAAAAGACTTAAAAGGAAAAGGTAGTGAGAGTTTAGACCTAGAATCATGCCTAATTTGCGGTTGATTGTAAGTTGTAAATTTTTGTGATTGTGAATGGATTATGATTGGATTTCTCTTAATGATCAGTAAAAAATATATAATGTTTGCATGGGTTGTGATTTTAAGGGCTTGAACGTTTCTGTAGATTACACGTATGTTATTTTCAATCTCCAAGAGCTTATGCGTCCTATGGTATATATAAATAGCACTTTCATCTAGTCATTTATTCTTAAGAAGCTGTAGTTGTTCTTCGCTCTTGACCAGAATATAAGGCTCACCATGTTTTTTCCGCAGGTAGACGAGTCCGTGTGAGGTCCAACAGTAGTCATAACCCATGGCCTTGCGAAATTCCCGAGCAAGGAAATGTAGACGTGACGCTAATGGCGTCAGATGTTCCGAAAGGTATATTTCTGCCTTTGGACCTTCCAATCCTAAATGGGATGAATTAAGTTGGTCTGTTTTATAGCGGATTGATGCCAGCTTGTGGCTTTTTGCCGCGGCTAGGATGTTCCCTTTTAATAGAGTTGAAGAGAATTCTGCAACTATGGTTGAGTTTTTTTGCTTTTCTTTGGATGGCAGTCGATACACATCGCGCAGTTCAGCAGTTCCCACAGTAACATTTAGCGTTGCAGAAAGACCCTTTATCAAGTCAAAAAGATTTTGCTTGGTTTCAGCATTCTGTCTAGGTACATTTCTGATCTGGATGCTCGTTTTGCGGTAGGTTCTCTCGAGTGTATCACACTTAGCATCTATGATAGTGATCTGTGTTTTGAGCTGTTTGCGTTCTTGATCTAGACGGTCAATCGTGAGCTGGACATCATTGACTTTGGACGTAACGTATTCAATAGACGTCTCGATGTCTCGTGTTTTAGAAAGAGTGGTATCTGTGTGGGTCTTTATGTCAGATAATTGTTTTTCCAAAACATCCAGACGTGAGTTCTGTTGCGATTGGAAGGAGCTCATGAAGCAGCTTAATTCTTCTCGGATTATTTTCCGAAGGTCTGATGTCTCAAGTTTCGACCCTATAGTATCGTCCGCGATTCTTCGCCGTTTGCTATCACGTTGGGTAACATGGACAGATTCATCTAGTGTAGAAGGACACAGCGCCATTTTGTCCATTTCACTTTCCGACATGCTGAGTGCTTTGTTTAGTGGAGGTGAGCGTGGTAGGTTAGGCATGTTGTGGAGTTTCCTCACTTACGTTGCTGCTATACTGTGTCAATCTGGCGGGGTGACGTCAGAACGGGCTGAGACTCGCGGACAGCGCCACAGATGTATGCTTCTCGCTCGCACGGTACGTAAACTACACACGCGGTATGTGCGCCTGGTACTTGGCGTGAATTTACGGAAGGAATATTTAATATTAATTTAAGTAATTTAAGTAAGCACGGATTACACGTCTTATGGCTTTCGCCGTCCGGGGAGAGAGGAGACAATGGAGGAGATAACTTGTGCCCTACATACGTGTACCTAATCAAGGGGATCAGCTAGTCCCACCGGTGCATGTGGAAGGAACCTACCAATCTCATAGCATGTTGTGAAAAACCTAAGGTAATTGATATTTTATCTGAGAGTCTAATAAAAAAGTCCTTAGTTTTCTCTTAAATGTGTTTTTTATTTTTAGTTCACATAGTGGAGGGGGCAGGTCGTTCCAACACCACGAGGCAGCGAACCTAAAGGATCCCCGGAAGGCTACAGTTCTGTGCTTTGCTGTTACAAAGGTGTGTGTACAAGTTCTTTTAGAGTACCTACTGCGTTGATATGCCCATTCCAATTTCTCATGGAGATATTCGGGCTTTCTTGTATCTATAATGCCAAACAACAGTGTAGACAGGTGTAGTTTCCTACGTGCTGCCATGTTTAGCATGTTTGATGCATTTAGATATGGTGTAACATGAGCGCGCAGTGGAATGTGGAAACAGAACCGTGCACAGGCATTTTGGACTCGCTGTATGAGTTTTGTCACATACAGATGTATGAGTTTTGTCGCTGTACAGTGTCACAATAATTGAATTTGGACAGTATTAATGATTCGCAGAGCATTATTCTAAGGTGTTCATTTAAATATGGCCTAATTTTATATAACAAGGTCAGTCTATAGAAACAGTTACGGGAACACTCGGCAATGTGGCTCTCAAAGTCCAAGCCCGTACCAAACCCAGATTTCGAGCTTCTTCTACACATTCTATCCTGTCGCCATTTATACAAATATTAGGAGGGTAACTGTTTAGTCTACCAACACTTTTTTTTGTTCCAAAGAGCAGAAGTTTAGACTTTTTTTGGTTTAAGATGAGACAATTTTGTGTACACCAGTTCATGATGTGGTTCAGGTTTCTATTTACTTTTGCCACTGAATCAACATAATCAGCTGGTAAAAAGGATAGATACAACTGTAGGTCATCCACGTACAAATGGTATTGACAGTGTTTGATGCACCCTATTATGTCAGCACTGTACAGAATGTACAAGATAGGATCCAGTATCGAACCTTGTGGAACTCCTCGAGTAACAGATTGCAGGGATGAGCGTGTTTTAGTCCCGTCTGGTTTTGTAAGCTCAACAAACTGCTGCCTTTGTTTGAGGTAACAATGGAACCATTTTATTGCCATTGCATCAATTCCATAATAAGCCATCTTTGAAAGCAGTAATGAAATGTTTATGGAATCAAAAGCACGAGAAAAATCTAGGAGCAGCAGCATGCTAACCTCACCATGGTCCCTTGCCACCAAGAGGTTATCAACTACGTCGGCCAAAGCAGTGGCCGTCCCATATCCCTTTCGGAACCCTGATTGCCTTTTAGGAAGGATTTGATTTACCTCAAGGTACCGAGTAAGCTGGTCGCATACCACTCTCTCCAGTACCTTTGAGATGCAGGGGAGTAAGCTAATGGACCGGAGGTCACTTACGTCCAATGGATTTCGGACTTTAGGCAAAGGCTTTACTAAGGCCACTTTCCAAGTGTCGGGGAAAATACCTTCAGCAATGGAACGGTTGACAATTGTTGTGATAGCACTTAATGATTGAGGGAGAGTTAACTGTATCATCTCTAATGACACCCCATCGTTTCCTACAGCATAAGATTTAAGATTATTTATGACATTAAGAACTGTGGTCTCTGTCACTGACTTGATTCAGTCGTACCTAACTGACAGAATACAGAAAATCAACATCAACGGAACTGATTCTTCTGGCGCTTCTTTATCTATGGGAGTGCCCCAAGGCTCGACATTAGGACCTTTGCTTTTCCTAATCTATATAAACGACCTTCCATATTATACAAAAGATTTATGTGAGATAGTATTGTTTGCCGATGACACATCTTTGATTTTTAGAGTTGACCGAAAAAAAACAAATTTTGACGACGTAAATAATACTCTCTCACAAGTACTACATTGGTTTACTACAAACAATCTTTTATTAAATTCAAAGAAAACGAAATGTATTAAATTTTCAATGCCCAATGTAAGACAAGTAAACACTAAGATATGCATGAATGATGAACCTATTGAAATCATTCATTCTACAGTTTTTCTTGGAATCACTATCGATTCCAAGCTGCAATGGAGCCCTCATATTACGGCTTTGGCTGGAAGACTCAGCTCAGCAGCATACGCAGTTAGGAAAATACGACTCTTGACTGATATTAAGACGGCGAGATTGGTTTATTTCAGTTACTTTCATAGCGTAATGTCGTACGGCCTTTTATTATGGGGGTCCGCTGCTGACATACAAACTATTTTTGTATTGCAGAAGAGGGCCATCCGGGCTGAAACCTCGAGATTCGCTAAGAGATATGTTCAAAGAAATTGACATATTAACCAACCAGTGCCATCACAATATATCTTCGACTGTATTATGTATGTACGTAAGAACTTTCATAACTTTATTCAAAAATCTGATTGTCACCATTTTAACACCCGAAATAAACACAAGCTTGCCGTTCCGTATCTAAGACTTCACAAGACTAGTAGTTCATTTAAGTATAAAATTATTTAACGAGCTACCAGGCAATATAATTGAACTGCCTATGCATAGATTTAAATTACACATTAAAAATCATCTTATGAGAAAGGCTTATTATAATATAGAAGATTTTTTAAGTGACAAATATTTGTAATTGCTATTATACATATTTACTTTTTTAGATTTGTATAGCATAGTAGCTTAAGGATATGATAATTGTTATTGATACTTATTGTAAATTTGGCGATGAAAAGAGTAACTATCGAGTTTCTTGCCGGTTCTTCTCGGTAGAAGCTACTTTCCGAATCCGGTGGTAAATTTTTATTTTCATTTGTATGTACTGACGATTTATAAGTGCTTATTTGAGCCTACGTAAATAAAGATCATTTCATTTCATTTCATTTCATTTCATTGAAAAGGGAATATGGGATCGAATAAAGATTGCAACACCACCTCCGCTACGCATAATGCGGTCATTTCTGAGGAGTTGGAAACCAGGAATGGAGAAAGAAGTAGACGGTAGGCAAGGGTTTAGCCAGGTTTCCGATACAAGAATAGCGTGTATATCATTGTTGTTAGAAACACTCAACATATCCGGAAAATGGGCCGGAATGCTCTGGGCATTAATATGCACGACATTAAAATTTTTCGTGACATCAGAGAAGGTAGTTTCAATAATGCCAGAGAGAGGGAGAGAAGCAGAGTGAAAACTTTCTTCTGAGTCAGAGGACAAAGAGAGAAAATCATCACTGCGATCACAAGTGTTATTTGGTGTATCCATGAACTAGTATTTTTATAAAAATATATGAATATTAAAATAAGCTATGTATAATAATTTATGTCAGTTTTTTTCACAGATTTACTATTTTCTTCAGCCCGCCAGTTATTCATTATTTAACATTTATAAATTAAGTACATAACAAACAAAAATAAAAAGAATACGACACTCTTATTATTAGAGTGAATCGGAACGCACAATAACACAAAATGTCAACTTCACACTGACAGATACAACAAATTGATAAAGTAAACAATTAAACATTGAGTTGCTAGTTTATTGGTTTTAAAAATAAAATAAAAGTGAAGGTAATGGCACAAAATGAATTAAATTCAAATGTTGGTAGAGGGAAACATAAAGTGCTCCATATAAAAAGGACTACCCAACTTAGAAAGAAAGTTGTGTCTGGGAGAAACATAAAATAATCGTATTCAAAGCAATCGACAAGCAAAAGTACTACTTGCGATTACGTCTAAGCCTGCTGGTGCTAGCTGTATCTGGGATAATGTTCTCCGTGATTTTCTTCGGCTGGATGTTAGACGGCTGTGAACAGATCTTGTTCAGTTCACACAATGAGGTTATATTATGCTGCTTATCGTCTGGTAAAACGACCACAATTACCCCGTTTCGAGTCCAGCTTTTTGAAACACCAAGACGCTTTCGGGCCTCCAAAAACGCATTGTGTCGTCCCCTTGTTAAGAACTCGGAGACCGTTACACCCGAGTTCTTGAAACCAGTCTTGGCATACTAAATGCGATCACGGTCTACTGCTTCGCGAAATTTCACTAAGATAGGTCTAGGCTTATCGTTTGATGACCTCCCCATGCGTTGAGTGCGTCTAATCTGGTCTTTGATCAAAGGCACCTTCACTCGCTGTGCAGCCATCTTGAGAGAGACAGAGGCCGTGTCCTCACTTTGCACTTCAGGGACCCCATGGACAAGCAATATTTTCCGCCTGGTGCGCATCTCCAACCGATCACACTTACGTGCAAGAAGCTCCATCTGTTGCTGCAGATTAGTGAGCGTTGCCATCACAAATTTTTTGAAGCCAGCGAAGTCTGCATTCAGGGAATTTAAAGAGGAGCCACCCTGTCCAGCGTTGACTGGAATTCCGCCATCCGCTCCGTAAACATATCCCTAACTTCCTCCAATGATTGCTGCAGAGACTCCATTTTGTAGTGCAGTGTTGTTTAGTAAAGTGTAATAAGGATATTAGTGCTGCGATCCGATCAGAGCCTTGGAAATATGTGATAGGAGATTTACTGCCAGGTATTTAGTACATTACACTAGCATTTAAACTGTGAAAATGTTTCTTTAAATTTAAATTTATTAAATATATCAAGAGGAAAATTTTTGCGACTTTCACTTTCGACAGCCTACCCGCGAATACCCACTTTTTAAGGTTTAAGGAAAATCCTTTTTCGGTCAGAATGGAAAGGACTGTAGAAAGTCGTTCCAAGGCTTCTTTGACTGTTGAGGCCATTATCAGCACATCATCCATGTACACTACCACATAGGTGTTAGTAAGTTCCCCTAAAGCTTGACTAAACGCACGTTGAAACACGGCCGGTGCGTTACGTAATCCAAAAGGCATAGCAACGTATTCAATTTGACCCTGACTCCTTTGGTGATTAAAGTGTCGCAGTTATGTATTTTTATTGTAAATTCGTTACAAAGTTGTGAGTTATTATAAATACTAAAGCAGATTTAATTCGTCTTAGAGACGTTTAGTGTTAGAATGTTATTTCGCAATCATTTATCTATACGTTTTAGTCCCTGCTCTGCGTTTGTTCTGACATCATCCCAGGAATCACCAGAAAATACTACGGCGGTATCGTCAGCATATGAGAAAATGTTCGCGTTCTCTATCTGCATATTGCAGAGGTCATTTATATTAATAAGAAAAAGCGTAGGGCCTAAGCCGCTACCCTGGGGTACGCCGTAACACAACTCTACCCGCTCACTAATGGAATCTCCGATTGTGAGCAAGGATAGGTACAGAGACGGTATCTAATGCTTTTTTTTAAATTAAGAAATACAGACATACATTTCTTTTTATTATCTACTAGCTGTGCCAGCGGTGTCACCCGCGTTTATGGTTAATATTATAAAGACTATTTCCTTCATACATGATTTCTATGTAACTTTAACCATTAAGGCTGCACACGCGACGGAAGCTTAAAAAATGGAGTAACTTCTCCCGTTTTCCCAACATTTCCCTTCACTACTCTGCTCCTATTGATAGTAGCGTGAAAAAAAGTATACTGTAACCTGCCCAGGAGTATGAAAAATAATTGTACCAAGTTTCGTTAAAATCCGTCGAGTAGTTTTTGTTTCCATAAGGAACATACAGACAGACAGACAGACAGACAGACAGACAGACAGACAGACATTGCATTGCATTTTTGGCATCAGTATCGATCACTAATCACCCCCTGATAGTTAAACCCAAACTGTGATTGGGATAGAATTTTAAACCTACTCCAGTATTTGAGAAGTCGGACGTTAAGCAATTTTTCCATAATTTTCGAAATAGCCGGTAGTACAGAGATAGGTCTGTAATTACTGATGTCGTCTCTGTCCCCACTCTTGTACACAGGTGTAATAATTGCACGTTTAAGAGAGGATGGGAAAACTCCTTTATCAAAACACAGATTAGCTAGGTGATAACTGGAGTAACCTCAGTATTAGCCATTTTCAAGAAACTTGTTTAAACATTATCCCAACCGGGGGCACAATCCGATTTCAAATTCATTAATATACTGTTTACATCAGCATTGCCTGTATGTAAAAGAACAAAAGTATTCAGTTGATTTTGAGATTTTTTTATGTAACTATCCGGTATATTAGTAGAGTTAATTTGGTTATTGGTTGCAAAGTTGGCCGAAGCAATGGGATGGGATTTCAGGTTTAATAGTTCTAGATTGTTACTGTTATTTTTACTGGTATATGTTATACTCTTAATGTTCTTCCATAATAATTTATTAATTTTAAGGTTTTTTGATAATATTTGTCTTTCATAGTATCTTTTAATTGTTTAATAATATTATTACAAAAGTTTCAATATTAATATATGTAATTTTGGTAATTTCATTGAAGGGTTCATTGCGAGATTTTTTTGGAGTTTGTTGCGATTTCTTATACAGCGCAGGATTCCCGGGGTGATCCACGGTTTTATGTTTCGGTATGTCCTTGGTATGGTGCTATTTATTGTGTGTAATTTTATTGATTCAGATAGTTTATGAATTAGGTTATTTATTATTGTATTCGGGTCATCACAGTGAAGAAGTTCAGCAATATTAGATTGTTTTAAATGTTCAAGGGCCTTATCAAAATTGATCTTAGTCTTAGTTTTGTTAATTTTATTAGATTTGATTTTTTATTTAGACAGACATAAAAACGGAGTGAAATGATCTGTTGTTGTTGTACGAAGAACGGCTATAGTTGCATTAGCATACATAGTTGCATAATCATTTAATTTTAATAATTTTGAGCATGATATGATCCAGACAGTTTTTTTCTCTAGTGGGTATCGTGTGTCCAGCAAGTATACCATGTCCCGATAAAACATTTAAATATCTTTTTTCTTTTTTTTTTTTACCTACATATGTACTTCTTTTTGTATTTTTACGGCCGTTCCTCTACTTCGTACATATGATCCTTTCGACGTGTTCTCTCCTCGTTGATGAGTGCCGTGGGTGGGGTCAAGTGTGAAAAGTGGAAAGGCCGCGGGAATAGACAAGGTATCTGCGGAGATGATCAAGCTAGGTGGCGCTAGCGTCCAGGACACTTTCTGGTTCTTGTGCAATCTATGCTGGAGAAACGGAAAGGTCCCAATGGACTGGAGACGGGCAGTCATCGTGCCTCTGTACAAGGGTGCTGGGTCACGTATGGACTGTGCCAGCCATAGAGCCATCAGTTTGATCAGCTTAGCAGCAAAGGTGTATGGCAAGATTATTGAGAGGAGAATGAGGGTGAAATCTGATGGAATGTTGTGGGAGGCACAGGGAGGTTTCCGGAATGGTAGAGGATGCACGGATCAAGTTTTCTCTCTTCGCAACATCGTGGAGAAGCATCTGGCCAAAAGTCAGAAGGTTTTTTGCGGTTTTGTGGATATGGAGAAGGCCTTTGACAGGGTTGTACGAAAGGACCTTTGGGACATATTGCCGAGATATGGGATTGATGGAGCATTGCTTCGTGCTGCGCAGTCCACCTATGTGGGCTGTACGGCATGCGTGCAAGTGGAGGGTAGCCTGTCACCCTGGTTTGACGTCAATATTGGTGTCAGACAAGGATGCGTGCTGTCTGCTCTGCTGTTTATCCTATATCTCGACCATTGTCTCCAGAGGATTAGATCTATGAATGTTGGAGTGCGTATGGGTGACCTGGTTGTGAACTGCCTGCTTTACGCGGACGATGCCGTACTTCTAGCAGAGTCGGCATCGGATCTGCAGCAACTAGTCACAACATTGAAAGATGATTGCAAGGAGAGAGGCTTACATTTGAATGCGAAGAAAACAAAGATTATGGTGTTTGAAAGAGATGAAACCAGAACGGATACAAGGATAACGGTTGACGATGTAGTGCTGGAACAGGTGAATGAAATTGTATATCTTGGATCTGCATTTAGTAGAGATGGAAGGTACTCCGCTGATATGGAAAGAAGAGTGAATGCAGGGAATAGGGTGAATGGAGCGTTAGGAAAACTTTTAGGCAGCAAAATCTTAAGCCAGAAGGCCCAGCTCGCCATACACAATACGGTGCTGATTCCTACGCTAACATATGGAAGCGAGAGTTGGGTATGGCAGAAAGAGCATGAAAGTAGAATAAACGCGGTCGAGATGCGTGCGCTGCGGAAAATCTGCGGTGTATCGCTCACAGACTGCGTTCGGAATGATGATGTAAGAAAGAGAGTTAGTCTGAAGGACAGCATCGGAGTCAAGGTAAGAAGAGGCATGCTCCGGTGGTTCGGACATGTGGAAAGAATGGATGAAGAAAGATTGACTAAACAGATATACAATGCGAATGTGGAAGGATGTAGGAGCCGCGGAAGGCCCAGGCTCACCTACCACGACCAGATTGGTCGTGTATTAAAAGAAGGTGATGTTAGGAGTCATAAAAATCGTAGAGCTTGTATGAAAAGGATTATGAATGTTGAAGAGGCGAGTGAGGTGTGTAAGGATCGTGCCATATGGCGTTCGGTTCTCTCTGCCGACCCCGCTAGGGAAGTGGCGTGAAGTTTAGGTAGTTAGTTAGTTAGTACTAATAAATTTATTTGTGTCATCACTAATCTGCAGCAACAGGTGGAGCTTCTTGCACGTGAGTGTGATCGGTTGGAGATGCGCACCAGGCGGAAAATATTACTTGTCCATGGGGTCCCTGAAGTGCAAAGTGAGGACACGGCCTCTGTCTTTCTCAAGATGGTTGCTCAGCGAGTGAAGGTGCCTTTGACTAAAGACCAGATTAGCCGCACTCAACGCATGGGGAGGTCTTCAAACGATAAGCCTAGACCTATCTTAGTGAAATTTCGCGAAGCAGTAGACCGTGATCGCATTTGGTATGCCAAGACTGGTTTAAAGAACTCGGGTGTAACGGTCTCCGAGTTCTTAACCAGGGGACGACACAATGCGTTTTTGGAAGCCCGAAAGCGTCTTGGTGTTTCAAAAAGCTGGACTCGAAACGGGGTAATTGTGGTCGTTTCACCAGACGGTAAGCAGCATAATATAACCTCATTGTGTGAACTGAACAAGATCTGTTCACAGCCGTCTAACATCCAGCCGAAGAAAATCACAGAGAACATTATCCCAGATGCAGCTAGCACCAGCAGGCTTAGACGTAATCGCAAGTAGTACCTACTTTTGATTGTCGATTGCTTTGAATACGATTATTTTATGTTTCTCCCAGATACAACTTTCTTTCTAAGTTGGGTAGTCCTTTTTATATGTAGCACTTTATGTTTCCCTCTACCAACATTTGAATTTAATTCATTTTGTGCCATTACCTTCACTTTTATTTTCATTTTTAAAACCAATAAACTAGCTAATCAATGTTTACTTTGTCAATTTGTTGTATCTGTCAGTGTCAAGTTGACATTTTGTGTTATTGTGCGTTCCGATTCACTCTAATAATAAGAATGTCGTATTCTTTTTATTTTTTTATTTTTATTTTTGTTTGTTATGTACTTAATTTATAAATTTTAAATAGTGAATAACTGGCGGGCTGAGGATAATAGTAAATCTGTGAATTATTATACATAGCTTATTTTAATATTCATTTGTTTATATATATTTTTATAAAAATACTAGTTTATGGATACACCAAATAACACTTGTGATCACAGCGATGATTTTCTCTCTTTGTCCTCTGACTCAGAAGAAAGTTTTCACTCTGCTTCTCTCCCTCTCTCTGGCATTATTGAAACTACCTTCTCTGGTGTCACGAACAATTTTAATGTCGTGCATATTAATGCCCAGAGCATTCCGGCCCATTTTCCGGATATGTTGAGTGTTTTTAACAACAATGATATACACGCTATTCTTGTATCGGAAACCTGGCTAAACCCTTGCCTACCGTCTACTTCTTTCTCCATACCTGGTTTCCAACTCCTCAGAAATGACCGCATTATGCGTAGCGGAGGTGGTGTTGCAATCTATATTCGATCCCATATTCCCTTTTCAATAGTTAATATATCCCCTCCGTCTTCATCGTCTGATATTGCGCAATACTTATTTATTGAAATAACTCTCTCCCATACAAAACTTCTTCTCGGGGTCTTCTACAGTCCTTCTCTTCGAGTAGATTACTTTTCAGCACTTGAAAAACTTCTAGAAGATCTAACTCCCTTATATTCTCACACTGTCTTAATGGGAGATTTTAATACGTGCCTTCTTAAAAATGACTGCACATCTGCAATCTGCACATCCTTCCCCTCAATGCCACTCACTTTTTTCCAAATTGCACTCCATCTCTTCTAGATGTGATGGTTGTATCTTCAGTTGATCATGTAGCCAAACATGGTCAATGTCCTGCTGATGCCTTTTCTTACCATGACCTCGTATACTTATCTTATAAAATCCGACCTCCCAAATCTAAGGCCAAATATTTTCTACAGCGCAATTTTGGTGGTATGAATATTGAACACTTACGTCAGGATGCTGGTGATATTGACTGGTCCATCATTAAAGATACTGACAGTGTTGATGAGAAGGTGCATATTTTCAACACACTGTTAGTTCAGTTGTTTGATAGGCATGCTCCTGTCCGTCCTGTTAAGATCAAGCATACTCCTGCACCTTGGCTATCAGATGATTTAAAGAAGTTAAGGGATAAAAAGCATGCCGCTAAATCAAAATTCAAAATGGACCCATCTGACTTTTTTTTTCTCTCTGGCATCCCTAGGTGACATAAGTCAAATCGCCAGCTGTTAATTATTTAATGAATTCAAATTGTATTTATTGTTAAAGTACACCAAAACTGAGTCTAATTCGATACATATTTATATAAATAACCAGGATTAACGTTGGCAAGACTGTGCTGTGTATAAAAAATTAATTAATCAAACATTCCGTATTCGCCGGCTGGCTGTCAAAGTGAACGAAGAAATTTGAATCAACGACGGAATTAAACCGGGGAAGTATTATTTATTTTAATAACTACATTAATGTGATCTATCTGACCATAGTAGTAGACCTATTAAAAAGTAATGCATATTATTTGTAAATACATTTACTAACTTCAATCCACCACATAGGTTATTGAGTTAAAGTTTTTTTGGATTGTTTAAAAGTACTATAGATCTACACATTTTTAATAGAAATATCTTTATTCATGTAGGCTCCACAAAAGCACTTATGAATAGTCATAATAATACAAAATAAATATTCTACCGCCAGGTTCGGAACGTTGATTCTACCGAGAAGAACCGGCAAGAAACTCGGTAGTTATTTTTTTAAATCGCCATGTATACAATAACAATGCTACTTTATATCTACTTCTACAAATTTATAAATTTTTATTAAATTTTTTATTAAATTAGCATTTGACTACGACTGCTGTGTTAGCATTCAACAATCAATAGATCTATTTTTATTTGTAAGAGATAAACAAATGCACAAGAAATACAACAATTTAATGAATAATTAATTATTATTATTATTTTTTTTATCCACCCTCCCAATTTTATATTATACCACAAATTGTAACTATCTCAATCTAGTAAATATTAGTTTACGTTCTAGTTACAAAACCACAATTTTTATGCCACTATTAGTCTAAATAAATCAATTTGACTGATAGTTTTAAACAGAAAGCCATTAGCTACCCTCTTAGGTTGCAGATAAATCTTGTTTTTTACATACATTTGCTTTTTCTCTTTTTATCTCAAATTTCAGGCACGAGTGGCAGCATGGCATACTCCAAGACTCGCAAGGCTACTGCTCAGGAAATGGAACAGAAACTGAAACGAGCCCTAGAAGAAATTGCGGAGTTAAGAAAGGAAAACTGCCAACTCCTGCGTGAACGAGATGAGAATGAAGAGGAGTCTCTCAAAATTATCAACCACAACTCACAGCTGAAGTCAGAACTTGCTGAGCTGCATGCACGTCTTGAAGATACCCTTGATCAACGTGACCAACTACTTGAATTGGTCAAAAACTTTGACCAATGCAGTGAAACTTACGAGCGAACACTGGGGAGAGTCCAAGAGCTCGAGGTAGATCTGCGGGACGCAAACAAAACCATCCAACAATACGAAGAGGACGTACGGAGCCAGGATACTGTACACACACAAAGCCTCTATGAAGAATTGATCGGGTCACCCTCCGGACATATATTCTCAACTACCACGCTAAATGCTGATTTGACTTCAGGTTGCAATAATAATTTGGCTAATTTTAACAGTAAAAGAAAGCTTAGAAAGTATATTAAAATTAATAACTTTATTAAAAAAACTGAGAAATTAGTTAAACGCCAAAAATGTTTCCACAAAAATGTTCTTTTAAGAAAGCAACGTATTGATTTACTGGACAGTTTAGAATTATATAGTAAAAAACTAGATGAGAGTAGGTCCAAACATGAAAATGACATAAAAGAATTGCAATTGGATATAACACAGTTGCATAGTTCTTTGGAGCGTATGACAGACAAGTACAAATCTGCTCAAGCCCAAATCAGGCAACATATCCTGGCTACAAGCAGTCTGGTTAACCTATGTAGCTGTAAGGATAGTGCTGGTCCTTCTGAACAGCACCTTATTGAACATTACCCAACTTTATTGATATCAGACAATAGTTTGGCTAAATCAACATTATCCCTGGTTAATAAAAAAACAGATAATGTATTAGTTTTCTCAGACAAAATAGGAGTTGATTTTGGTTCCATGTTAAGTAAAAAACTAAATTACAATGTAATAAACCACTGCATGCCTGAGGCACCTTTCACTCATATTTGTAAGAGAGTAGTCAACTGCAACTTAAATGAAAACTCGGTTATTGTTTTACTAATGGGTAATGGTATAAATACTTCCAAAAAGAACATATTAGAGGGATTTTCATTACTTTCGGGACTTAGGATAAAGAAAATTATCCTATGTGCATTCCCATATTCTTTGCACTATTCGCAAAAACAAAATAACAGTATTCATATATTGAATACTTTACTATACAATTTGACATTTAGGCATAGTGATAATTTTGTGTTTTTTGACACAAATAAATTTATTGATAATAAGTTTATTTCGACTGGCAATGATTTTTATTTGCTAAGAAAAAATAAAATAAAATTAGCTACTTTGATAGCTTTTAATATTGATTTTATTTTTAGGACCTTGGAACTCGTTCCAAATAATTTAAATTTAAGTTCAAGACAATAGAGGATAACTCTAGCTCTTTAAGAACAAAGGAAAGATCCAAAACATTTAACATAATACACCAAAATATACAGGGTCTTTCTGGCAAAGAACTGGAATTAGAATTGTTTTTAAATGTTAGGGATGTCCATGTGCTATGTCTCACCGAGCATTGGTTGAAACAGCATGAGTTATTACTTAGTATTGATAATTTTAATATTGGTAGTTCTTTCACAAGGACTTCTGCTATTAGAGGGGGGTCGCTTATTATGCTACATAGAACATTGAAATTTAGGGAGCGCAAAGATATTGTGGCACTCTCATTAGAAAGAGTTATTGAGCTTGCTTGTGCTGAGGTTGAAAACTATATTATAGTCTGTGTCTACAAACCTCCATCCGCGGACTATTTTTTATTTGAGTCTATTATGGAAGAGGTCTTGAGAAAAATCTCTACTTCAAATAAGAAGATAGTTGTATGTGGAGATTATAACATAAATATTTTGGACAATTCACAAAGTTCTACTAGGTTCATCAGTCTTTTTAATTCATTCAATTTATTCGAACTATATAATGAACCTACTCGTATTACTCCCACCTCAGCTACATGTATAGATAACATATTTAGCAATTGTAGTGTAACTAAAAAATCCATAATTAATTTTATAAACTCTGACCATAGCGGTCAGCTGGCTAGTTTCGAACGTCAGTGTGCCCCCGCTCCGATGAGTATTGTCTGTAGGCCTATTACTCAAAGTCGTATCGAAAAGTTTAAGACAAATATTCATAATAAGACGTCCTTAATGAGCTTTAAGCCAGATAGTGGCGTTGACGACTTATATAATGAATTATTTCAAACCATTGAAAAGGAATTTAATGGTATATTTACAAAAAAAAACATTAAAATCCATAGTCAAAACTTAAAATTTTGTGACTGGGCAACAACAGGTATATACAAAAGTAGACGGAGATTGTATGAATTATATGATATAAAATCTTTCTCTAACAACCCTTTAATTATAGATTACGTCAGAAATTACTCTAAATTGTTTATAAAAGTGTGTGCAGTCGCAAAAGCTAATTTCATTAAAAGAAAAATAGCTAAAGCGACCGATAAGAGTAAAGCTACCTGGAATATCATTAATAAAGAGACTTGTAAAAATAAAATACATGATAACAAGCTCTCACTTAAAATAGATAACGATATACTTAAGTCTGATTCAGAAGTGGCCAACGCTTTTGAAACATTCTTCTCGAATATTCCAGTCACAACAACTAGTAAACTGCCGGCTAGCTCACAGCTTGCCCAATCTCTTCTTAAATCACACGTGAAAGAGTGTACCAATCAACTTAAGTTTCATCACATTAGGTCTCAAACGATTGTGAAAACTTTTAGTGAAATAAGTATGAAAAAAACTGAGGACTTATGGGGACTATCAATAGATATTTTAAAAAATATTATACACTCTATTGCCCCTCTTCTATCGATTATTTTTAATAAATGCGTTGATGAGGGCAGCTTTCCTACTTTGATGAAGATCAGTAAAATTTTCCCTCTTTTTAAATCAGGTGACAAAAGTGATCCATCGAATTTTAGGCCCATTTCAATATTGCCAGCGCTAAGTAAGATTTTTGAAAAAGTAATTCTTAATCAAATAGTTAGTCACTTCAAAATTAATAATTTATTGCACAGTAATCAGTTCGGTTTTACTAAAGGCAGATCCACTACTGATGCGGGTGTCGCTCTTATGAAACATGTGTTTGATGCATGGGAGAAAAAGCAGGATGCAATAGGTGTCTTTTGCGATTTGTCAAAAGCGTTTGATTGTGTTGATCATCAAACCTTATTGATGAAACTACGACATTATGGTCTCTCAGACAATGCACTCAGTTTAATAATGTCATTTTTATCTGACAGAACTCAAAAAGTACATGTCAATGGTATAACCTCCTTAGGTGTACCTTTACTAATGGGAGTACCCCAAGGTTCGATATTGGGACCTTTGCTCTTTTTAATTTATATTAATGACCTCCCCTTCTTTACAAGGGACTTGTGCGAGATCGTGTTATTTGCTGATGACACATCCCTGATTTTTAAAATCGACAGACATAAAAATAATTTTGACGACGTAAATAATGCTCTCGATCAAGTCCTACATTGGTTCTCAACCAACAATTTATTACTAAATTCAAAGAAAACTAAATGTGTAAAGTTCTCAATGCCAAATGTTAGGCAAGTTGATAGTACAGTTACAATGAACAATGAGTCTATTGATGTCACTAATCAAACAACATTTCTTGGCATCACTTTAGACTCAAAATTACAATGGTCTCCCCAGATTTCCACTCTGGCAAGAAGACTAAGCTCAGCTGCCTATGCAGTTAGGAAGATAAGGAATCTCACTGACATCGAAACGGCTAGATTAGTTTATTTCAGCTACTTTCATAGTATCATGTCCTATGGCTTGCTTTTATGGGGATCCGCAGCGGATATCCAAACTATTTTTGTATTACAAAAAAGGGCAATTAGGGCTATATACCGACTTGGACCCCGCGACTCCCTAAAAGAGTTATTTCAGAAAATCAACATTCTCACTGAGGCGTCCCAATACATTCTCGATTGTTTAATGTATGTGTATAAAAACTTGCATTCTCTTCCCAAAAAATCGGATAGTCATAGCATTAATACTAGAAACAAGCTTATGCTAGCTATCCCAAATCTCAGGCTAAGTAGGGTTAGTAATTCTTTTATTGGTCAAAGTATAAAAATGTTCAATCTGCTGCCACAAGAGGTTATAAACCGACCTATGTACAAGTTTAAGATATACATAAAAAAAAATCTTATGCATAAAGGTTATTACAAAGTTGAAGATTTCTTGAATGACAAAAACCGATGGTCTACGAGTGATTAATTAGTCACTAATAATAGTTTTTACTATCTATGTATAAATTAAATTCGCCTATTTTATGAAATTAATAATGACATCACAATTTTATGTAATAATTCACTGAAATTTTATTATATGACATTGCCTAAGAAGCTTTGAGCTGTGTTCTTTAGTTGGCTTGTTATTATTATTTTAATTTTTCCATTTTTCTCTGACCAACCCGAGTAGTCATGCTCACTAAAATGTCGCTGGGGTGGTGGCGCTATGTGGCGGGTCGTTACATTCCCTAAAATATGGTTGAGTGAAGCGATGGCTGACACATACGTCATGCTTGGGAACAGGTGCCGCCTTTGGGGACTGGTCTGCTCTGGTCGGGTCATATTTTTATTGTTTCTTAGTAATTATAAATTTTTATTATCTTATTTCACCCCAGGCCCACTTAGAAACATGGTTCAAAGTTAAATATGATTCTTATAACTTTGTTAACACTCTTGTTGAAAAAAGTAACTACCGAGTTTCTTGCCGGATTCTTCTCGGTAGATGCAACATTCCGAACCGGTGGTAGAATCATATCACTTTGAACTGTTTTTGACGATTTATAAGTGTTTCTTTGAAACCTATATAAATAAAGAATATTTCGACTTTGACTTTGACTTTGACAGGAACCGAGAGAAATATAAGCTGCTAAGGAATCGCTGCAATAGATTGTGTAGAGACGCTCAAAGACGCCATATTCACAAATCTGTGGAAAATGAAAATCCAGCTAAAGTCTGGAAATTTCTTAAGTCACTAGGTATCGGAAGAACACGAAATGATTCACTCACAAATGATATCAATGTAGATCTTTTAAATAAGCATTTCTCATCGTCTGTTACCATTGATGGTACTGTGAAATCCAATACAATAAGTCAATTGTCATCTCTTCCGATACGAGACTATTCACCTTTCGTCTTTAGTCAACTATCTGATTGTGATGTTAAGAAGAGCATCTTATCCATAGATTCCAATGCTGTAGGAAGTGATAATGTAAGCCGCAACATGATCATGCCTCTCCTTGATATCCTTACTCCTATAATCACCCACATTCTTAACCACTCCTTGACTACGAGCACTTTCCCTTCTGGATGGAAAGATGCCCAAGTTGTCCCAATCCCTAAAAAGACCAACCCGTCCTGCCTCTCTGACTACCGTCCCATATCCATATTGCCATTCCTGTCTAAAGTATTTGAGCGCGTAGTTCACAAGCAGTTCAGCAATTTCCTATCCAAAAATAACCTTTTAAACCCTTACCAATCCGGTTTCCGCCCTGGTCATAGTACCACAACAGCCTTAATCAAGGTCACTGATGACATCCGCCAAGGTATGGATAATAGGCGACTAACGGTGTTGGCACTACTAGATTTTAGTAATGCCTTTAACACGGTGGACTTCGATATCCTACTTGGTCTTCTGCGCTCTCTTAACATATCTCCAACAGTTGTTGACTGGTTTCATAGTTACTTGTATGGTCGCCGGCAACGCATTCGTGTGGACGAATCTCTATCGTCATGGTGCGAAATTGTTGCTGGTGTACCGCAAGGTGGTGTCTTGTCTCCTCTTCTCTTTACTATCTTCATAAACTCTATCACTCATAACCTTACCTCTTCCTTCCACCTCTATGCAGATGATCTTCAGCTGTATTCTCAAGGTAGTCTTGATGACATTCAGTCCGTAGTTCTTGATCTCAATACGGACTTGACTCGGATTTCGGATTGGAGCAGATCATTTGGCCTCCAAGTTAACCCCGCCAAAACGCAGGTGATTATAGTTGGTGGTTCGCGATTGGTCTCAGGGATTAACTGGGAAGTACTCCCATCTATATCATTTAACGGTGTCCAAATCCCTTATAGCCAAAAAGTCAAACCTGGGTGTTTACTTTGACTGCTTCCTATCTTGGGACGGCCACATTGGCGAAATTAGCAGGAGAATGTTTGCTTCGGCTAGGTCAATAAATAGGCTTCGAAATTTCTTGCCCATACCCACCAAAATTGCACTTGTACAGGCCTTATTATTGCCTATTCTAGATTATGCAGACTGTTGTTACTTAAATCTTAGTGAACTACAACTCGACAAACTTGAACGCCTCCAAAACTTCTGCATCCGTATTATCTTCGGTCTACGTAAGTTTGACCATGTCTCCAACTTCCGAAGCCAACTTAAATGGCTTCCTATTCGTCGTCGTCGAGATCTTCACGTGCTATCACTCCTATATTCTATTCTGTTCAATCCTCTTTCACCACCTTATCTTAAAGAACGATTCCAATTCTTGCAACCTACCGACGATCGTGAAATGCGGACATCCCGTAAACTCCACCTTGTATCCCCTTCCCATTCCTCTGAATATTATGCTCAATCCTTCACTATTCAATCCACTCGCCTCTGGAACTCTCTTCCCCTCTCTATCAGATTATCCGATAGTCTTCCGATTTTTAAGTCCCGTGTTAAATCCTATTTCCTTTCCAGTTAAGATACTTTTGATTCGATATTTTGGTATTTGGTGTTTTTATCCTTTTATGATTTAGATTTAATATAAGTATATATTATATATTGTAAGTGTGTATTTATTTGATATTTAGGCGCGTATTTTATTTAGTTATGAATTTGTGTTTATATATATGTTTATATGTTATATAAGTGTTTTATCTTCGTCCTTATTTTTGTATCCCCCTTTTTATTTTATTACTATGATTTACTGCACGGCCCTACCCCTCTCTCTTTTCACAAGCCTATTTTCCTCTTCCTGAAGGTTGTCTGGAAGAGATTGCTTTTAGCGATAAGACCGCCTAAATTGTATTGTACTGTCTGTATCTTTAATTCTGTATCTGTTTCTCGTGCAATAAAGAATATCTATCTATCTATACTACGTATGTTTTGGGAGATCAAAGTGAAGTCTAATTTTACTACGAAAATGTGTTTTTTTTAGGTCAATTACGTCACACTCAAATGAAGTTGCTATCTCTAGGTTGTCTATTTCATTCAAGGTTTCTATTTTATCACCCATTATAGTGTCCAATAGAATAGAGGTCGACTAAAAGATTACGTATTGCGTATGGGTAAATTTATTATTTATTTATTTATAGATCTACCAACATTTGTCTACACTTATATATCAATAGTTATAATATAGGAATTATATCTAGGGTAAGTGTAACAAACAATTATAGGTAAATACAGCTACATAATAAAACAATTTAAGGTAAACAGGAAAAACTGTGCAAAAGAAATACTAACTGCCACTAAGGGGGAAAAGTTTAAATTATTAAAACTTTAATTAACAAAAAGAAAATAGGCAGGGAGTACAACGAATAAAATTAAAATTAATGCTCTTCACTAATAAGCTTAGCTATAGTATACCAAAGCTTGTTTGGTGACTCAGTATGAATATCCAGGAGATCACTATACTGATTTATCAACTTGCTAAGTCTTGCAACAGGGGAATTTGATCCAGATTTTGTTTTCCGGAAAGGTGGGCTAAGAGGAGTTATTCTGATAAGAGGATACCTACCTACTTGGGACGCGAAGTTTAAACTTGCTTAACAATTGATGACAGTCTATTTTATTGGTAAAAAGCTTTGAAACGAAATCCATGGTAGATATTGTTCGTCGTTCCTCTAAAGAGTGCATTTTGAAGTAACTCAGTTGTTTCTTATACGACGGTAACTCTTTCTTAGAGATTCCACATGAATAGACAAGATGTCGCAAAAATCTCTTTTGTATTCGCTCTAAACGTAAAGAGTGCGTCGCATAGTGTGGTCTTCATACGACAGAACAGTAATCTAGTAAAATACGAACTAGACTATAGTAAAAAAGCTTTTTAGTCCGGCAACGAAAACCTTGTGAATTTCTGATAACAAAACCCAGCATTTTTGAGGCACGGTTTGCAATGTGGTCCATATGAGGCACAAAGGTCAGTTTGCAATCAAATAGTACTCCTAAATCTCGTATTTGATTTAATTGTTTAATGATAGTACGGCCAATGATATACTCTTGACTGATCATCCTTTTCTTTCTTCCGTACCGTACAAGAAAGCATTTATCAGCGTTAAGGACCATTCCGTTACTAGTGCACCAACTCACAAAATTCTCTAAGTCACTTTGGAGCTTATAGGAATCTTCAACCGTGTCAATGATTCTGCAAATTTTGAGATCATCGGCATACATGTACGTATTAGAGAATCTTATGACAGCCGGTATATCGTTAACATAAAATTTTAAACAACACAGGGCCCAGATGTGACCCCTGTGAAACACCTGACGTTATTTTCTGAAGATGAGACCGAAATCCATTGACAACTACAAAGAAGGTTCTATGCTCCAAATAGGACTTTATCCAATTAACCAGAGTACCGGATACGCCATAAGCATACAGTTTTTTTCAGCAGTATTTTATGACACAAACGATCAAATGCCTTGCTAAAATCTGTGTATACTATATCGACCTGTTTGTTAGCATCCAGCGCCTCGATTAGAAATTCGATATTGATGGATGCTTATAATGTGTTTGAAGTGATTCCGTATATATGGACAAATAAGTGATTCCAATACTTTAGCCAGCGCAGATAAAATAGATATCAGCCTATATCTCAAGCTAATTAATTGTAAGATCTCTTATAAATCTTGAAAATGAAACACCGATTACTTTGATAAATGTGGATTTATTCCAAACACTGTTCACTCGTCAACCGCTCGATGTTAAGTGACGCGTATCTTGTTCGATGTAATTTATATCAGTTCTCTTACAGGCAAAGGAATAATGGTAAGTCCAGTCACTTGATTAATCACTATTATGATACCAGTTATAAAATGACATTGACAGATACGCGTCACCAAGTGTCATTCCACGATTTAATATCGATAAACACAAATTGATAAACTAAACATTAATATAATCTTACAACTCGGCCATCCTTCTAAAAGAGCGTCCTCGCACTTCAAATTATCCAATCAGAATTTATGATAAATTGCGTTGATTAATTATATAAATTTGATTAATTATATAAATGAATGAAAAGTAGTTAATTGATCTAACCAAAATACTAATTATTTAAATTTAACAATTAGAATTTATTTCCGATTCTAATACAATAAAAATTTAAAAGTATCTTGCAGTCTGTCACGATCATCTGTGCGATATCAATTATTTGATACCATTCGCTTTCTGCACTGATTGCTCGTAACCTGCCTTACTAGGTTTAATAATTATTACCAAGTATATACTATGATCATCTGTGCGAAACTGTATTACAGCTCCATTCACTATTTGCACTATTAGTCCAATTCGACAGCGGCCCGCGCGGGGAGCGCACGCGCCCAAGCTAACCGTCCGCGCTCAGTGAGTGTCAGTTGATTCGTCAACATAGTGTTGTGCTACGAGTCGATAGTCCAGCTATTGACAAAACCATGGAACGATACCTGCAGAGGACTTCGTCTGCCGAGAGCTTGACTAGCAAGCGGCCAGCCGAGGCTCATGGAGCCAATCAAAGCGTCTAGTGTTCAAGCAGAATAAATCTCCTGTGGGCAAACCAATTAGCACGGCTAACCGATTTGGGTCCCTAGCGGTTGACTCCGACGAAGGACAAGTGGATAACCCAGATACAGCGTCATTTAAGAGAGCGTCGAAGAAAAGGCAAGTAGGCCAAATCCCACCAATACTGATTGAGCTTCTAGGCGACTGGAGCCTCAAAAATATTAAAGAGACCATAGAAAAGTACGAAAAAAGTTACCATCTCCAATATTGAGGGCGTAGCAGAGTGAGAGTCCAATGTTACTCAGCCAAAGGTCATCAGCTGCTAAAAGAAGGACTTCTCAAGGAAAAGGTTGCTTTTCACACTTTCTCACGTAAGGATGAAAAACTAACAAAGGCTGTTATTAAAGGACTCCCTAAACTTCTACAAGAAGACGTACCAGCTGAACTATATGCGATGGGATTTCCAGGAACCACGATAGTTGAATTAAAAACAAAAAACCCCACCGAGTGCCCTCCGCTTCTGGTGCAGTTCCCCAGTGGCACTGATACGGGCAAGTTTAAGCAAATACGATACCTTTTTAATTACGTCGTAAGCATTGACAAATATAAGCCTAACAACAAAGTGGGTACGCAATGCTTCCGCTGCCAGGGTTTCGGACATGCTTCCAAGAACTGCAACAGACCAGCAAAATGCGTTAAGTGTGCCCTCGACCACCCCACCTGGGAATGCCTAAAGAAAAACAGAGATATACCCGCCCGCTGTTGCAACTGCAACATGGCCCACTTTGCCAACTACTCACAATGCGCTGAAAGAGTTAAATACTTTGATCGCATACAGTCTAGACGCGAATCTGTACGTAAGACAATTGCTACTAGGTTTGAACCAGCTCCTGCAGACTATGACATCGCAGCAAAGAACAGCAATTTTACCTGGGCCCAAGTAGCTGGCTCAAGAAAACGTCAGCCGGGCGCTGCTCCAAGGACTAATGTTAACCACTTACCTGGCAACAAGCTTACCAGCAACCCTCCCGCGTGTTGCAGCCAGAGCGTAGCTGCTTCTATTGAAGAACAAGCTGAGCGCATTCTGCCAAATACAACTTCCGTCAAGAAAACACACACTCTTGATCTAGTTACGACTGAAATGCTAGAAATTTTTAATACAATCAAATCTATCAAACATCAATTTACAAATAAAATTGTAGTACTTTTATGGAAAAGGTCATATTGATATTAACTCATTTGGGCCAGTATGTCTGATATATCCTTTGGTCTTAGAATTCCATACTGGAACGCAGACGGCATTCGACATAAGCAGCGTGAACTTACAGATTTGGTAGGTGAGTTGATTATAGACGTAATTGTCATATGTCAAACACTCCTAACTAACCGTCTCAGACTTCATATACCGGGCTTCGCTTACTACCGTCAAGATAAACACTGCAATGGCACGGGCCGGGGCGTAGCAATCCTTATCAAAGCAGACCTCATCCACTCACTTATACCTACCCCTCCCACGACGCATATAGAAGCTATCGGCGTCTCTCTTAACATACCTGGGAATAGAAATGTTGTACTAATATCAGCATACCAATCTCCGAACAAGCCACTTCTTACCAGGGACCTAAATCTACTAATGGGAACTGGCAGCCAAGTAGTGCTCATGGGTGACTTAAATGTCAAACACCCGTATTGGTCGCCTGGACCACTAAACTCTCGTGGTCTAATTTTATATAACCATATGCTGGACAGCGACTTTTTTGTTAATAGTCCGTTAGATCCAACCCTAATTCATTATCGAACTGACTTATCACCAAGTACTCCAGATCTGCTACTCACCAAAAACTTTGCCTTCCTAGACAGTTTTTTTTTTTTTTTTTTTTTTTACGTGAGGAATGCATTTACGCACCGTCCAAGTAGGTTCGGCCTACGAGGGATGTGTCGGGCTCAGAGGCGGGGAAAGCACTCTACTACCGACTAAACCTCACGGTGGTCATTCTTCGGGCGTTGGCGCAGATTCCGGGCTCCCCACTGCAGGACTCTACGCGAAATCTACGTCTACGCCGCTGCCGATCCATGCGGCCCATCTCGAGGGAGAGGCAACCTCGCCCCCAAAACACCTCGCGGTGCTTATGACGGCACAGACGACAGTGTCACCCCATCTTATTTAACGGACGAGGATCCACGTGTCGTCATCTTCTCTGGGGCTGCTTAACGAAGTGAATGCAGCAAACCCCCCCCCGCAAACACTCCACAGCCCCAAAGGCCCTTTTAGTCGCCTCCTACGACAGGCAGGGATACCACAGGAGTATTCGGAGCCCCCCCTGTAGGGCGCTAGACAGTATAGCTTTTTTTTTTTTTTTTTTTACTTGAGGAATGCATTTACGCACCATCCAAATAGAATCCTGGGTGGACCCATAAGGGTGAGTCGGGCTCGAAACCGGTAGCAAACTCCGGAGACCCTACCGACTAAACCTCAAGGCTGTCGTTCTTCGGGCGCTAACGCAAAACCAACGGGATCCCCACTGTCGGGATTCATCTCGTAAAGTCTACGTAGTGCGCGCTGCCTGGCGGCCCATCTCGAGGGAGTGGTATTCTCCCCCAGAACACCTAGGGTGGTGTTTCACGACCACATAGACAGCTGTGTACCCTATCCTGACGGACCGGGTGTAACACCTGCAGTCGGCTTCTCCGGGGACGATTGAGGGCTAGAGGACCTCCTCCCCTAGCCCCCACGACCCCAAAGGCCCTTTTAGTCGCCTCCTACGACAGGCAGGGATACCTCAGGAGTATTCGGAGCCCCCCCTGCAGAGCGCTAGACAGTATAGCTGTTATTAAATCAAGAGGGTTTTTAAATTTAGAATAACGTTTTCTAAACTTTAATTTTTCGCGTAACGTGTTAATGATCCCCTTATCATACCAAACCGGATAATGAGAGGAAGTTTTGGGAACTGACCGTGGAACATACAGTCTTATTGTATCGTGAATTATGGTGTAAAATTTGTCCACCATATTATCGACTGATTGATAGACGCGGAATTCCTCATCCCAGTTAATAGATTTTAAATGTTCTACTATGCTTTCGTAATCTGCTTTGTAGAATTTATAAATGAGGTTAGAATTAGGTTGTAAACAACTACTTCCAATATTATGACTGATTTTGAATTCTAAAGGAGGGTGGTATTGGTCAACATTGATCAAGGGTGAAATACAACATTGTATATTTATGATTGGCACGCTTGTTAGGATTAAATCTAGTGTTTTATTATGTTGATTTGTAATATGATTAAATTGCATTAATCCATTATAGGACACAAAGTCGAGTAACAGATTCGTGAGAACACTGTTTTTATTACAGTTTGCGGATAGTGGCGAGCCAGGGGTACCAGACCACTGTATGCAACTTTGATTAAAGTCACCTAGTATCAGTGAATGGTTGTTATTTTCGAGGACGCTATTGGCCTTCGTTAGATAGTGTTCCAAAACGTGTTTTTGTAACGGTGATGGCAGATATACGCCGCATACCAGCAGTTGCTCAAGTTTATTGTTAATTATGATATCGATACCTACCCATATATCTTCACATTTGCTTTCAAATGTATGCATTCTGTATAAAGTCCAACGTTTGGTAACTGCGATCAAAACTCCACCCCCTGTCTTGCCACTATGAAAACCACTTGTTTCACGATCACGCCTATATACAAAATATCGGTTATCAAACAATTCAGAATCCTTTATACTACCATCAGGCCACGTTTCACATAACATAATCACGTCAAAGTCATTGTTTACAATATTATTAAATAGGTCCAAGGTTTTTGTCCTGAGTCCCCTAACATTTTGATAATATATTTTTATGTAGTTTTGATCACTGAACTTTCTAAACAAACATAATAGTCTCATGAAACACAATAAGTAGGTTTATTATAAACTACGCTTCAACGAAGATTTTTTAGGGAATCTGCATTACGCACAAATATTGCTTCACTGGATTCCGTCTTACGTACGTATATTCGACCACCCCGAACCCACACGAATTTGTATTTTAACTCCTTAACACGAAGGCGCGTTGCGGCGTGTAGCGACTTATTTTCGGATGTAAGATTCTCAACTACATATATGGGGGTGTTCTTATCGTCGACTCCAAGGTCACTGCTAGTCAGTTTACTCTGCTTATGATCTTTATTATATTTAATAACAGCGGCCAAGACGCAATCCCGGATACGAGGCGAAGTGAACTTGACTAGTATGGAGCGGGAACGTGTGTTATTCGTATTCAATTTCGCAATGCGTGAACAAAAGGCTATGTCATTCTCGTTCACCGGGTGCTTGACTACGTTACACAACTGTTTGACAACCGAAAGCACGTTCTCAGTCCGGTGCTCTGGCACACATTGCATTTCAAGATTGGTGGCCCTTGACAACTGGTCTAAGTTGTTTAATCGGCTAGTAAGGCCATCGACTTCGGACCTCAGCTGTTCATTTTCTTTCCGCAGTTTGGCACTGTCTGTAGTGCAGGATGAGATGTCATGCTTTAAACTGTCGAACTGGTCACTCAAGAAATTTAGTGAGTCCCGAAACGACCCCAGCTGTTCGCGTAGTTCGCCAAGGCTTGCGTTGATGGTACGGTTCAATTCACCCACACTCTCTCTAATAGCGCATCGTAGCTCATCACGAATAATTTCTCTTATCTCAGTGCGAGAAACGTAATCAGATGATTTGGTGGTCGATTCAGGTCTAGATTGCACCTTACGCCGGGTAACGGCGTTAAAAGTTACATCGGCCATGCCAGTGGGCGTCGACGGGCGAGCGGGCACGTTCGTGTTGTCGTTTTTAGGTTGTTTGTTTTTACAACAAGGGCACAACCAGTTGGAATTGAATGATTCATTTGTAGTGTTAATATCCGCTGCTGATAAGTTTAGGCACGTGAAGTCGTAGGTTTCGCTGCATTTTAAGCATGTAAGGTAATCTTCATTGTTTATTAATGAACCACAGGCGGCGCAATTCATGATAGATTATGCGTTCGCAGTATGTAAGTAAGCCAAAAATAATAAGACCTCGTAGCTAAGCGTAGCGTGCAACTCGTAGCACCGAAGGCACTCCAGGGCAATTAGGTCCTTATAGAAATTCAAGCGTTGCAGTCCAGAGCGGGAACAAAAATAAGAGCTTGTCTCTTTTCCTCGAGGGGGAGCGCGGCGCTGCCAACAGGTTGGATAATCAACTTCGCACTACTTTGTGGATAGTACACATAAAACCGTGGTTTTGCAAAAGTGATTCAACAAATAATAGCACAGAGTCTAAATCAGAACTACAACTTCTCCGATATTCGCGGAACAACTTGCCACACGTCTACACTCGTTACTGTCTTGGACGAAAGAGGAGTTTAGTCATCCTAGAGTCTGGAAAACCGCTAAGGTTATTCCCATACATAAACCGGGTAAAGATGCATCCGAGCCTACCTCTTATCGCCCAATAAGCCTGCTCCCTTGCTTAGGAAAAGTGTTTGAAGAGATAATTTATTCAAGACTTGCCCGCGCTACTGAAAACATGCTCCCAGACGAACAATTTGGTTTCCGCAGTGGCCACGAAGCTCTGTTGCATAAACTAATTAAAAAAGTATTGTCAAAATAATACGATCACATCTCTCTGAACGTTCATTTCAGGTACATGTCAGTGAATTCTCGTCCTCACCTAAAACAGTCCCCGCTGGAGTCTGGAGCCCCAAGGCTCAATCCTTGGTCCCTACCTGTTTTTGATCTTCCTTCATGACATTCCTACGCAAACACGCACTAGCTTGGCTTGCTTTGCTGATGATACAGCCTCCTACACATTGTCAAATTATGTTGGCCTGATTATCAGCAGGCTCCAATTATCCATAGAATCACTCTTCTCATATTTTAATAAATTGAAATTTAAGATAAATGCAACTAAAACCGAGGCAATCCTATTAACTAGGAAACGCTCTCTTCCTGTACGAAAAATACAAATTGATGGCTTCAATATTCCATGGAGCAAGTCTGTCAAATACTTAGGCTTAATTCAAATTCAAATTCAAATTCAAAATATCTTTATTTATATAGGCTTCAAGAAAGCACTTATAAATAGTCAATATACAAAAAAAAGAACACATAATACTACCACCGGTTCGGAAGGTAGAATCTATCGAGAAGAAACCGGCAAGAAACTCGATAGTTACTCTTTTAAATGCCAATTATACAATTTTGTAAACTTAATTAATCCACACTTAAGACTAGATATCACTGCAGATGAACAATTCATTATGAAGTTAACCATAAATCTTTGTCATTGAGGAATTCTTCGATCTTGTAATAGCCCTTACTCATTAAAAATGATTTAATGCATAATTTGAATCTATGTAAGGGTAATGTTAAAATACTTTGTGGTAGTTTATTGAACATTTTAATACTTAGACCAATAAATGAATTACCACTTTTTTGGAGTCTATGATTTGGAACAGCAAGTTTGTGTTTATTTCTCGTATTAAAACTATGAGTATTTGACTTTTTAGGAAATGATTCAATATTTTTGAATATATACATAATACAATCCAAAATGAATTGTGATGCTATGGTTAGAATTTTAATTTCTTTAAACTTTTCTCTAAGAGAGTCACGTGGTCTAAGGCCGTATATGGCTCTGACTGCCCTTTTCTGCAATACAAAAATAGTTTGTATATTGGCCGCAGAACCCCACAGCAGCAGACCGTATGACATAACGCTATGAAAATAACTAAAGTACACCAGTCTTGCTGTTTCAACATCAGTTAATTGTCTTACTTTTCTGACTGCATATGCAGCTGAACTAAGTCTTCCTGCCAGAGCCGCAATATGGGGACCCCATTGCAATTTAGCATCAATAGTTATTCCAAGAAACACAGTAGATTGAACTACATCTAGTGCTTCATCATTCATAATAATTGACGTATTAACTTGCCTTGTGTTAGGCTAATACTAGACAGAAAAATGAATTCGACTGAAAACACGTCTAAACTTTGCCTAAAAGGAGTCAAAGCTTTGAACGCGCTTAGCCCAATCTTAAATAGACGGTCGTGTCTAAGTAGTTTTACTAAACTACGCATTTATTGCACCTTAGTCCGGCCCTGTCTTACATACTCATGTCCTGTGTGGAGTAGCACATGTGCCACAAACATTAATAAATTACAAATAATTCAAAATAAAGCGGTCAAATGCTCTTTTAACACTCGTCCATATACTAATCTCAAAACATTACATGATATAATTGGTCTTCCCAGTCTAAATTTCTACATTTATAAACTATCTAAAACATTTTACTTATTTAATAACCCTAAAAGTAAACACAAACTAATTAACACTATATGCAGGACACGTGAACGAAATTTATCGCATATCGATAAATACAAACGTTACAAATTACCTCATCACTTTTTCTTAACCGAGGAGTAAACCAGGTGTGTGGTGGTTATTTGCGCGTGGGCGCGAGTTGCCGGCCGGAGTCGCCCGCGCGATACCCGCTTGTATTACGCTGAATACATGGCGCGGTGTTACTAGCGCGCAGCCGGCCGTGGGCGCGCGCTCGGCCGCGAGGACACCATCATAAATTTGTGCGTTCTTGCTGCTTGTTTTGTGAATCGTCAATTCTTTCATAAATACCCCCCACAGTAGTTAATAATGTAGCCTTTTTCATTAATATATTAAAAATTGTAGTGCCACCATTAAGCATACAATCCGTACGAATCAACTGTGCACTCCGCTGGAATGCGAACCCTCTCCCGCTGCCCCGCGCAATGCCCCGCATTCGCCGCAAGCGCTCAGTAGCGATAGCATCTTTGTTAAATGACGTCACAGCGCGAGGTGCACAGTTAATTCGCACGGGTTGTACAGTGCCTTAAATCTAAGTCTTATACAAAAAAGTGTATAGTTATGCATCAGTTATTTATCTACTCTGCAGAAAATAGTTTTTTAAAAGTACTTTCAAAACCTGTAAAACGTATGTTTATAATTTATTACTATGATTTAATAGGATCATAATGTACACTATAGCTTTGTATAAATCTATAAGTTCTATCAATAAAAAAATTTACAAACAAACTATCTGCACTGATCGAAAATAAATACTAAAACTAAAATCTAGTTCATTTTCTCGATCCATATCATATTCTCAATCCAGTTCATATTCTCAATCAAATTCCATCCCAAATCACTGTGTATAGTTTGTAGTCATCTACGACCATCTATACAACATTGACGTTCAATATAATTCATGTCTGCACTGATCGCAAACCACAAACACACAATGAAACTATTTAAGCAAAAGTTATACAATCATACTCCTTCACTAGTTAATATCACTACAGTAGTTTTAATTTTGTTCAGTATTACTAACATTAATCTCGTTGTCATTGTCACTGTCCTTGCTAGAATAATAATCATTAAAGTCGAGCCATGGTTGAATCTTATGAACAGCCACAATGTTTTCATACCTTTTATTTCCTTTCCTTGACAGTGGGGTGTCCTCTACCAAAATGAAGAGGTCAGTCGTGTTCAAGAATCTTCACACACCCATAGTCTATACGAGGAGCTGATCGGGTCGGATCGAAGGAATGTCAAATACATATTTAATTATTTTTTTACTCATAATATAACATTACTTTGTGAATAACACCGTTGGTTACAAAATTAGTAAGGATTGTATTAATGTATTTTAAGCCTATCATATTTTGTAATTGTTTGTTGTTCTCAATAAAATAAAATAAAATAAAAAAATAATTTTTTTTACCGGTAAATCAGACATAAGGGAAAAGCCCTTAAGTATGTCTTTTTTTTGGTCAATACATTACTAATCATCAATATAATTATCGAATTTTCATTAAAATTACTAGCTACCACTCGTTTACATATCTCACTGAGAGGAGCATCTCGCATGCAAAAATTAGACACTTTACAATTTAATCTTCTATTTAATAGGGCCCCATAGCCAACCCCTATCTCATCTGAGAACATTATTACATTATTATCTAATACTACATTATCATCTATACTAGGAGCTATCATAATACTAGTGTTAACTTTACTCATATTTGAAGGTGATGTTGACATGTCGCATGGGGGCTGCTGGACAACATCCATGCTGTGCTGATCAGACGGATCAGTACCTTGACAGCTGCACTGGTCCACAAGTGTGTTAACAGCTTGAATGTGTTCATTAATTTCGGACCGAGCAGACTTGTATCTGTCAGTCATAAGATTAAGTGACCTTTGCAGCCGCACAATGTCAGCCTGAAACCCCTGCGTGTCCCTATCATGCTTCAATCTACTCTAGTCTAACTTGCTGCTATATAATTCTAAACTGTCCAGCAAATCTTAGCGTTCTTTCCTTAGGACAATATTTTTCTGAAAACATTTTTGTTTTTTTATTAACCTATTAGATCTTTCAATAAATTTACTAATTCTTATATATTTTCTAAATTTACTTTTACTAAGCCTACATGTAGAACTAAAACTATTTTTCAAAGTTAAGTCCATCCCGGCTGGTAATCCGATCAGCTCCTCGTATAGACTATGGGTGTGTGAAGATTCTTGAACACGACTGACCTCTTCATACTGCCTTATAGCAGTATTGGCATCACGTAGATCCACCTCAAGCTCATGAATGCGTCCTAGTGTCTTCTCATATGTCTCAGAGCGTTTTTCAAACTTGTTGACTGTGGAGAGTAGTTGGTCTCGTTCATATTGAGAATCTTCGAGTTGGGTATGCAGCTCAGCAAGTTCTCCCTTTAATTGTGTATTGTGTTTTAATACTTTAAGGAATTCCTCTTCATTTTCTTCACGTTCACGAAGGAATTTGCTATTAACTTGCTTCAACTCCTTAAGTTCTTCAAGGGCTCTTTTCAGCTTGGTTTCTAATTCTTGCAACGTGGCCTTACGTGTCATCATTGTGGATCCGGGTACCTGGAATTTATTAATTAAAGGTAAACAACAAAGTTGTAAAGAAAGAATAAATAGGATTACAAAATTAACCTATCCTTCTATATTAGGAATAAATTAATATAAAAAAATATATTATTTAGCAGTAACAGGGGGGCGGGGTTCATATAATAAATAATAACTAATAATTCCACAAGGTTAAAGTTATTCAATAGTAAATTAGGAAACTTTTGAATATGAAGTAAATGAGGGTAGTTAGTATGTAAGTTTTTGTTATAATATATCTTATTAATTAATATTATAATTATAATTAAATGTTTAGTTTCGTGTAGTATAACTAGATGTGAAATAATTATTGGGTCAGAGTTTGATAGGAAAAGTAGATGATTAAAAACAGGAAGTGTGTAGTGCTACTGACGGATGTGTATGTGCACCCAGCAGTTGTCTATCTTCCAATATACTTAACCATAAGTTAAGCTACTGGAGACACAACAAAGGCGATGTGTAAATAGAATTAAACAAATCTCATTTAAGAGAGCTGTCAAATTCAATGATTTGTGTCTATTCAATGTAAAATAGTATTGATAGGTACTAAATGTGACATAACAATATATTATGGTAAAGGGTCAATGTAGTTATTAAGTAGATGTTTATGTGAAATTAGGGCATTAATGTAAATAAAATACAAATACTCCCCCGGTTAAAAACCGTTGTTAGTTCGAATTCCTTTGTGGTACACTTTGACAACCGGCCGGCGAACACAATTTGTCACATATACGGGGATTTATTCACTTTGCAGACTTGCAAACAATAATCCTACTTATTTATACAGTAATCAAGCCAAAACAATCACTTTAACAACATAAAAACACGAATAACAATTTTATTTCGATTAAAATAGAATCAGCTGGCTATTTGACGTATGTCACGTAGGGATGCCAGCAGCAAAAAAAGGTAGTAGTATGTGGAGATTTTAACATAAATATTTTGGACAACTCGCAAAGTTCTACTACAGACAATAATCAGTTTGGATTTACTAAAGGCAAATCTACTACTGATGCGGGTGTAGCTCTTGCGCTAGTGTAGCTCCATGCATCAAACATTGTGTTTGATGCATGGATGAAACAGCAGGATGCGATAGGTGTCTTTTGTGTTTTGTAAGAGAGAGACCTTGTTGGAGATCTATTTATTACGTAAGCAGCTGTTTGAATTGCTTCTGCCCAATATTGCTTTGGTAGTTCAGCATTCAGGAGCATACATTTTGTTTTCTCTATTAATGTACGGTTCATCCTTTCTGATGAACCATTTTGCTGCGGGGTGTGGTTGTCTGATGGATTATTCCAGCACCTTTCAGAAAATTTGACATTTCTATATTGACATATTCTAAGCCGTTATCTGTTCTCAGAGTTTTTATTTTGCAATCTAACTGATTCTCTACTAAATTTTTAAATTCTCTAAATTTTTCTAAAACTTCAGACTTGTTTTTCAAAGTATAAACTTGTACCTTTTTGGAGTAATCATCCAGGAATGTCACAAAATATTTGGCTCCTCCGAGAAAAACTGTTTCCATTGGTCCACATATCGCACCTTCGGTAAGACAAGGGCCGAAGTGCTAAAATTTCTGCAAATGAGTTAAATATGCCAAAGTGCCTTAAAAACTAGTTTCTACCCGTAGGAACAAAGACATTTACCAGTTTCAGTTTATTTCCGCCAGAGGGCAACAGTGCTTTTGTACCATTGGTTCGTTTTTTGAATGATATTGGCGCGACAAAATCTCATTGGTCAGTTGCGGCATCGCTCGCGTGAGTAGTGTTTGTGTCCTGGAGCGTCAAGGTCATTAAGGTAAATATGCCCTTTTTTGTTTTATATTTTGGAAAGACATGGTCACATTTGGTGTACTTATGCCTAATTTGAGAGCACATATTTGACAGAACAAAGTCGTTGGGGAAGTTGTGCCTTTGTAAGTCCAATACGTAAACATTATCTAGTCTTTAAATCAAATCTGACTTTGTCATTCCAATTTTGTCTTATACAGATAACTATAATATCATTTAAGACTTCATTCCAACCGCTTTATTTTTTTATCTAAAATTTGATAACATTTCTGTCGTTTTCTATAAATATCTTGTCTGTTTATTGATCTAAAAGATAATTCAGATGCTATTTTTTGCCACTTATTAACCCCCGATGCAAAAAATGGTTTTTATAGGTTTGACGTGTATTTATTTTTGTTCTGTTGAATAATAAACAGAACTAAACGCCTGATTATTTTCGCTTTTAGGTAACAAAAATGGAATCTCGAGGCAGAAAAATTTTGAGGATGGTTGATGATCAATTTAATATACAGGATAGAACTTTTGATGAACCTCAGATTAATGAAAATTTAGAAAAATCTAGTTTTGAAGAATATAATAGTTTTGAAAAGACAAATGCTACTCCTAAAATTAATTCCAAGTCAATGGTTGAGCAGTGGATAGATAGCAATGACTTTGAAAATCAGGATCCAATACCAACGATTCCTGAAACTACAGAACTGCTATAGATGATAATGTAATAGCTAGTCCACCCATTATAAAAACAACCCCGGGTAATAACGATTCCGAGTCTGAAGAAAATGGAGATTTTTCACCATCCAAAGGTTCAGAATACAAGCCAAGTGTGAAACAGGCTAGAAACTACACTAAGCTCTTCAAATCGAAAAAAGTATCCAGTTCTTCTAGTTCTGACAGCAGCTCATCCAGTTCTAGCAACAGCTCATCTAGTTCTAGTAGCAGCTCTTCTAGTTCTCGAAGCAGAGTTCTTGAACCAAATACTACGGTGGACTCAAAAAATATTAAAAGCTATAGTGAATCAGAACCAACACCACACGCAACAGTTGATGTAGGGCAGGAATTAAACAAACGATCTAGAAAACGACAAAGAAATATGAATGAGTGGTAACAAGTCATATCCAAACGTTTGAAAAACATTGGCCAAGAGTATACTACAAAAAGAGGAAAAATTGTAGCAGCAAAATCAATTCTTCCTCCTTGCCCTGATAAATGCCGACTTTTGTGTTCCACTTAAGTTTCTTCTGAAGATAGAAATACGATTTTTCAATCCTACTGGGAGCTGGGAACACACATAAGACAAAGAGACTTTCTCGCGTCTTGTGTGAAACTGATTCCGCCTGCATACAGAAGAATCAAAATTACCGACAATAATACCTGTATTAAGCCACTAAGAAAACCAAATTCGACCTACTATTTTATGATATGTTCACAAGAAGTTAGGGTCTGTAAGAAATTTCTGCTAAATACATTGGCTATTGGAGAAAAAACTTTACGTAATGTCATTGAAAATATATCTAACAATACTATGAGAATGAGTGGTGTAGATAATCGAGGCAAACACGGTAAAAATTGTAAACTGAGTGCTGAAGTTGTCCAATTTGTTCATGATCACATAAACTCGATTCCGCATACAGAAAGTCATTACTTAAGGGCTAATACTACCAGAGAGTTTATAGATGGCAGCCTGACTATAGCTGAGCTCCATCGCAACTATCAAGCTATGAGAAAAGCAGCTGGAAAACCGGCCGTCAATTATGATGCTTACCACCGCATTTTCAACAATGATTTTAATATAGGCTTATTTATACCTCGTAAAGACCAATGCGATGAATGTGAGGCCTTCAAAAACGCTGTTGATAAAGAACCATTGTCAAAAAAGCATAAGTTACACCTTGAAGAAAAGAGTCTTTCCCGTTTAGAACTAGAAAAGGATATAGAAGACAGTAAACAGACAGATTCCAATAACCTTGTAGTCATATTCGACCTACAAGCAGGTTTACCGTGTCCCATTGGCCAGTCGTCAGCATTCTTTTACAAGTCAAAGCTTAACTGCTATAATTTCACAATATCCAACATCAATAGTGATAAAACATTTTGCTATTTCTGGCATGAAGGCCTTGGAAAACGAGGAGCTAATGAAATAGGATCATGTCTTTACAAGTTTCTGGAAGAATTATCTACTCAACAACCCAATAAAGACATAATATTTTATTCTGATAACTGTTGCGGCCAACAAAAAAATAAATTAGTTTTCGGGATGTATTTTTATGCTGTCAATATGTTGCCTATAAAATCTATCACACACAAATTCCTCATTAGAGGGCATACTCAGAATAGAGCTGACGCGGTTCATTCTGTCATCGAGAAGAGCTACGAGAGAGTGTACAGAGCAGACGTGTTGCAAATAATTTTAAAATATTTCATAACAGTGCCAACAAATTTCTGTCTTTAACACAACGAACAAAGGGTACAAAATTGTTCGCCTGAAATCAGTGCAACTTACGACCTCATTACTCGAACGGGTAGCACAAGTGACAACACCGCGCCCGCACACCTCACGTGCAAGCAAGACAAGCTCATTATTTTTCTACTCGCTCTTTGGCTGCGTCACGCGGTGCGTAACAACCACCAGGGATACAAAATGAACATGCTGCGCTCACCAACTGGAAGTGGCTTATCGAACCGTAGTGGCTCGTAACCAAATCTACATGAGATGCACAAGTCGTCGCAGACCTCGGCTCGGAGCAAACGAAAACAACTTGATGACGATGCGTATATAAAGACTGAGCTGAGTCAAATAAGACAGCAAATGACTGAAATGATGATAGTTTTAACAACACTTACTACAAGTCAAACAGAGAACACTAATAAAATATGCTCTGATATTGCCACTATAAAAGAACAAGTAAGTAAAATGAATGCATCAGTGGAACAATTAAATTTAGAACAAAACAAAATAAAAACAGAAGTTGCAAATCTTATGAACTAACTAACTAACTAACTAAACTTCACGCCACTTCCCTAGCGGGGTAGGCAGAGAGAACCGAACGCCAGATGGCACGATTCTTACACACCTCACTCGCCTCTTCAACATTCATAATCCTTTTCATACAAGCTCTACGATTTTTATGACTCCTAACATCACCTTCTTTTAATACACGACCAATCTGGTCATGGTAGGTGAGCCTGGGCCTTCCGCGGCTCCTACATCCTTCCACATTCGCATTGTATATCTGTTTAGTCAATCTTTCGTCATCCATTCTTTCCACATGTCCGAACCACCGGAGCATGCCTCTTCTTACCTTGACTCCGACGCTGTCCTTCAGACCAACTCTCTTTCTTACATCATCATTCCGAACGCAGTCTGTGAGCGATACACCGCAGATTTTCCGCAGCGCACGCATCTCGACCGCGTTTATTCTACTTTCATGCTCTTTCTGCCATACCCAACTCTCGCTTCCATAGTTAGCGTAGGAATCAGCACCGCATTGTGTATGGCGAGCTGGGCCTTCTGGCTTAAGATTTTGCTGCCTAAAAGTTTTCCTAACGCTCCATTCACCCTATTCCCTGCATTCACTCTTCTTTCTATATCAGCGGAGTACCTTCCATCTCTACTAAATGCAGATCCTAGATATACAATTTCATTCACCTGTTCCAGCACTACATCGTCAACCGTTATCCTTGTATCCGTTCTGGTTTCATCTCTTTCAAACACCATAATCTTTGTTTTCTTCGCATTCAAATGTAAGCCTCTCTCCTTGCAATCATCTTTCAATGTTGTAACTAGTTGCTGCAGATCCGATGCCGACTCTGCTAGAAGTACGGCATCGTCCGCGTAAAGCAGGCAGTTCACAACCAGGTCACCCATACGCACTCCAACATTCATAGATCTAATCCTCTGGAGACAATGGTCGAGATATAGGATAAACAGCAGAGCAGACAGCACGCATCCTTGTCTGACACCAATATTGACGTCAACCAGGGTGACAGGCTGCCCTCCACTTGCACGCATGCCGTACATCCCACATAGTTGGACTGCGCAGCACGAAGCAATGCTCCATCAATCCCATATCTCGGCAATATGTCCCAAAGGTCCTTTCGTACAACCCTGTCAAAGGCCTTCTCCATATCCACAAAACCGCAAAAAACCCTCTGATTTTTGGCCAGATGCTTCTCCACGATGTTGCGAAGAGAGAAAACTTGATCCGTGCATCCTCTACCATTCCGGAAACCTCCCTGTGCCTCCCACAACATTCCATCAGATTTCACCCTCATTCTCCTCTCAATAATCTTGCCATACACCTTTGCTGCTAAGCTGATCAAACTGATGGCTCTATGGCTGGCACAGTCCATACGTGACCCAGCACCCTTGTACAGAGGCACGATGCCTGCCCGTCTCCAGTCCATTGGGACCTTTCCGTTTCTCCAGCATAGATTGCACAAGAACCAGAAAGCGTCCTGGACGCTAGCGCCACCTAGCTTGATCATCTCCGCAGATACCTTGTCTATTCCCGCGGCCTTTCCACTTTTCAGCCTTCGTATCGACCATTCAATCTCATTCATAGTGATGTCTTCATCAGACGCTGGCACCACAGAATCAGACATAGCCTCACTCTCAGTGCCAACATCAGAGACATACTCATACATTTCTCCAAAATATTCACTCCACCGTTCTAACACCTCGTTCGGGTTTGCAAGAATGTCACCAGCTTTAGATTTAATCTTACTCATTCCGGATGCCGACGAATATCCCCGAGACCTCTTAACCTCCCTCCAAAAGAGCTTGGAATTAGCCTCGAAACTATTCGTCAGTCTCCTTTCTTCATTCATAGCTACTCTTTCACGCTTCTCTTTCACTAAAGCTTTGGTTTCACTCTTGCAATAACGGTATATTTCTTTCTTCATCTCAAGCATACTTTCATCCATTTGCAAAGATGAGACATAATCAAGCCAGGCCTTCTTCTTTCTCGCTACGGAGGCTTTGACCTCCTCATCCCACCATGCGTCACCTTTCATTGTTCTACGTCTCTTTGCGCATCCACATGCCTCTTTTGCACTGTCCACCATGCTCTCTTTCAAAATGTTCCAGCAATCATCAACATCTAAGCCAGAAAGACTCGCATTCGCAAGTCTTTCATTGACTAAGCCTACATACACACTCCTTACACTTTCATCTTCCAGTTTTTCATTCCTTATCCTTTCAGTGCCTCCGCATGGAGTACGCACTCGCCAGTGCCTCCACTTCTTGAAAAGCCCAGCAAACCGGCATACTACCAGGTAGTGGTCTGTTTCAAGAGTAGGGCCTCTGTAGGCTCTTGTATCCAATATACTATTGCGGAGGCGGCTATCGACTAAAATCAAATCAATCACACTTTTTTGGTCATTCCGTCTCCAAGTATACGTGTGAATATCCTTATGACGGAAAATAGTGTTTGCCATGTAGGTAACTTCATAACACTCGAATGTTACTATGCTGCACTCCAACAAAGTATATCGATAATTATAACAATTTGATAAAAACTTAACAAACAAAATTTACTTTATGCTTAAACCAATATATTTACATATTTACAAATACTTATATCTAAACACACACAGTTGTATTACAAGTACACAATATCACATTTATATTAACTTAGTATAATACAATATATACACAAAACAGTCACCATGCGTACTAGGTAGTTGTTGTCGATATCGATTATCGAACTTCCGACGCACTTGCCAGCGCGGGCACATAAGCCTTATGTGCATGACGCGCACTGCGCGCCGAGCTGCGCTCGCGCGCCAGTCGAGACTTGCTTTTGACCATTGACGCACGTCGCTTTGCTTACGCTTATATACTTATGCGCTAGTGCCTATGTACTTGACTTTCTGTGCCTAAACTGTGAACTATCTATTCTTCCTACTGACTATCTGCTGTGCTTGTGCTTTCCATTCTTCTGCACCTTCTATTTATTGCTGTGTGTGCTTCGTGAATACAAGGACTATCTAAACTGTAAGTTGGCGTCTCATTTATTGAATCCCGCTACACACGCAAGGTTATCAGGACACGACACCTATAACATCGCGTTAGGAAACCTTGTACCAGCACACATATATAGGTGATCCCTATATTGGCGACACCTATATTGGTGACCTCCGAAAAGAACGCATTATACAAGATGGAGGAGACACGCGCCACCTTTGCGGACGCTAGTGATGGGAAGGTATCGATAGATCGTGGCGATATCTGTAAAGTGAACATACGCATCCCACCCTTTTGGCCAGAAGAACCAGAAATATGGTTCAAACAAGTTGAGGGACAATTCGCGATCAGTAAAATAACCAGCGACTTGACCAAGTTTAATTATATAATTGGCCACCTACAAAACGAATACTGTAGAGAGGTTAAAGACGTCATAATTAATCTACCGCAAGAGAACAAAGATGACAAGCTGAAGACGGAGCTTATCAGACGGCTGAGCGCTTCCAATGAAAAGAAGCTGAAGCAACTGCTCATGCATGAGGAGCTTGGAGACAGGAGCCCTTCTCGTTTTCTCCGCCACCTTCAGAGCCTTGCTGGACCCAATGTCCCCGATGACTTTCTCAAGACCATCTGGATTAGTCGTCTCCCCCACGGTACCCAGACAGTTCTTGCAGGTCAACCAGGATCTTCAACCCTTGAAGATTTAGCGGATTTAGCGGATCGCATCCACGACCTGGCAGTGGCAACTCCGGGCGTCGCATTGATGAGTGGAGATGGCCCCGGTTCTGTACTGAGCGAGTTACGCCAGGAACTAGCCGAGCTCCGTAGAGACTTCCAGAAACTCGCATTCCAAAAGAACGTCGGACCAAGTTCTAGAAAAACACGTCCCCGTATCCGCTCATCATCAAGTCAACGTCAGCGGTCGCAGTCAAACCATCGGAAGTACCCGCTCTGCTGGTACCACAGTAAGTTCGGAGAGAAGGCCAAGCAGTGCATCCGCCCATGCGACTATAAGGCGGAAAACTTCAGGGGCAATCGATAATGGCGGCTGACGATTGCCCACCTTCTTCTGGTCGCCTTTTCGTCACCGACCGAAGTTCGAAAACGCAATTCCTGGTCGACACTGGCAGCGACCTCTGTGTTTTCCCTCGTTCGGTACTGCGTGATCGTCGTGCAGAAACAGGCTTTCAATTGTGCGCAGCCAACGGTTCCAGCATTTCTACTTACGGTTATGTACATCTTTCATTAGATTTTGGCTTACGTAGAACTTTTAGATGGCGTTTTGTAGTAGCAGATGTTACTAAACCTATAATAGGTGTAGATTTTTTGAACTTTTATAGCCTAATTGTAGATTGTAGAAATAAACGGCTAATAGATAATATCACTTCTGTAACTGCTGTAGCCAGATCTGTACTTAGTAGTAGTAGCCTATACTCTGTAAAGGTCTCCACTGGTGATTCTGCATTCCATAAAATTTTAAAAGATTTCTCGGAGATTACTCGACCAGCTGGTACGCAACCCACTATCTCGCACAACACCTTACACCACATCCGCACCACACCTGGGCCACCAGTATCATCGTCTCCTCGTCGTCTCGCTCCCGACAAACTTAAAATCGCCAAGCAAGAATTTCAATCTATGATTGCTAGTGGAATAGCCAGACCTTCGGAAAGTCCTTGGTCTTCGCCGTTACATCTCGCACCAAAAAAGGACAATAGTTGGCGTCCATGTGGTGACTACCGCATGTTGAACGCCCGTACTGTACCTGACAGGTATCCGATTAGGCATATCCACGACTTCGCTCATTCGCTTGCTGGCTGTAAGGTATTTAGCACATTAGACCTTGTAAAAGCATACAATCAGATACCTGTCAGCCCAGACGACATTCCTAAGACGGCTATCACCACGCCGTTCGGACTATTCGAATTTCCTTTTATGACATTCGGACTGCGAAATGCCGGCCAGACTTTTCAAAGGTTTGTGGACGAGATGACCAGGGGGCTGGATTTCGTATATTGTTATCTCGACGATTTTTTAGTATTCTCGAAAGATAATTCTTTACACGAGGAGCATCTCCGCATCGTCTTCGGCAGACTGCGGGAATACGGCATGCTAGTTAACACGTCGAAATGTGTCTTCGGAGCTGACGAGGTAACCTTTTTAGGATATAGCATCTCTGAACGAGGCACCCGACCACTCGACTCCAAAGTCCAGGCAATCAAGGATTTCCCGACCCCTAAAAATGTGCGCCAGCTAAGGGCATTTTTGGGCATGCTTAATTTTTACAGGAGATTTCTTTCTCGCGCTGCCCAAGTTCAAGCTCCCTTGCACGCTTTATTGACAGGATCGGCGAAAGGATCCCACCCGATCGAACTTACAGGTGATACCTGTAAACGATTTCGATGCCTGTAAACAGAACCTGTCTGATGCCGCGATGCTAGTACACCCAGACTGTACTGCCCAACTCGCGCTGGTCACGGACGCATCAGATAAGGCAATTGGTGGAGTACTACAACAGCTGAAGGATGATGTATGGCAGCCTTTGGCATTCTTTTCCCGCAAGCTCAGTCCTTCACAGGTTAAGTATTCACCATACGACAGGGAGTTACTTGCCATATATGAAGCCATTAAGCATTTCAGACACATGCTGGAAGCTCGTCACTTCGTTGTCTATACTGACCACAAACCGATCAGTTTTGCTTTCCATGAACGGAAAAAAAATTGTTCACCAAGGCAGTATAGACACTTGGATTTTATCTCCCAATTTACGACTGATATCCGTCATATATCTGGCAAGGATAACGTCGTCGCAGATACCTTGTCGCGCATTGAAGAACTGGGAGCGCCAGTGAGTCCTGATACTTTGGCTGAGGGTCAAATTTCCGACCCCGAGCTTTCCAAATTAATAAATGAAGGCTCCTCATTGCGCCTGGAAAAACTCCATATCCCTGGAAGTCGTGCAACCCTGTACTGCGACGTCAGTACCCCGACATCCAGACCATACGTCCCAAAATGTTTCAGGAAACAGGTCTTCGAAAGTCTGCACTCTTATAGCCATCCTGGTGCAAATGCGTCTGCCAAATTAATAGCGGAACGCTATGTTTGGCCTGGTATCCGCAAAGATTGCAGGGACTGGGCACGTGCATGCGTACCGTGTCAACGTGCTAAAGTGAGTCGCCATGTGACAGCTCCACTTAGCACGTTCAATTTACCACGAGCACGTTTTAAACAGATCCATATAGATCTTGTAGGACCCCTTCCTCTCTCCTGTGGCTATCGGTATTGCTTAACGGCGGTAGACCGATTTACTCGGTGGCCTGAAGCAATACCGATTGAAGACATCACGGCAGAAACAGTCGCCAAAGCCTTGCTGACTGGCTGGATAGCTCGGTTTGGTTGCCCAACTGACATCACCACTGACCGTGGCCGTCAGTTCGAGTCAGCCCTCTTCCAATGCTTATCTCATATAGCCGGATTTGAGCATAAGCGTACAACAGCATATCACCCGGCATGTAACGGCTTGGTGGAGCGGTTTCATCGGCAACTAAAAGCTGCAATAGTTTGTCATGGGAATGACAAATGGACCGAATCATTGCCGTGGGTATTATTAGGTATTAGATCTGCCTTCAAAGAGGATCTCCAAGCGTCCTCCGCTGAACTCGTCTATGGCGAGCCGCTAAGGCTTCCTGGCGAATTCTTTGAACCTGCCTCGGTTGGTACCACAGACACCTCCGAATTTACAACGCGTCTTAGAAACTTCGCCAGAAAATTAAAACCCATACCTACATCCCACCATGGTAAGCCCAAAACATTTATCTTTAAAGATCTCGCAACCTGTCAACACGTTTTCCTCCGCGAAGACGCTTCACGTGGTTCGCTTCAACCAGCCTACTCAGGCCCACACAAAATAATATCGAGGGGGGATAAAGTATTTAAAATTCTTTTAAAAAATAAAGAGGTCACAGTATCGATAGACCGAGTCAAACCGGCCTTCATATTGTCTGACTACAACAACCAAATATCACCAGAGATACCTAAAGAGTATGTAACTCGATCAGGGCGGCGGGTTAAATTTACCGATTTTTATCGCCCTTGACGGTCTCTGGAGGGGGGTGGTGTAGGTAACTTCATAACACTCGAATGTTACTATGCTGCACTCCAACAAAGTATATCGATAATTATAACAATTTGATAAAAACTTAACAAACAAAATTTACTTTATGCTTAAACCAATATATTTACATATTTACAAATACTTATATCTAAACACACACAGTTATATTACAAGTACACAATATCACATTTATATTAACTTAGTATAATACAATATATACACAAAACAGTCACCATGCGTACTAGGTAGTTGTTGTCGATATCGATTATCGAACTTCCGACGCACTTGCCAGCGCGGGCACATAAGCCTTATGTGCATGACGCGCACTGCGCGCCGAGCTGCGCTCGCGCGCCAGTCGAGACTTGCTTTTGACCATTGACGCACGTCGCTTTGCTTACGCTTATATACTTATGCGCTAGTGCCTATGTACTTGACTTTCTGTGCCTAAACTGTGAACTATCTATTCTTCCTACTGACTATCTGCTGTGCTTGTGCTTTCCATTCTTCTGCACCTTCTATTTATTGCTGTGTGTGCTTCGTGAATACAAGGACTATCTAAACTGTAAGTTGGCGTCTCATTTATTGAATCCCGCTACACACGCAAGGTTATCAGGACACGACACCTATAACATCGCGTTAGGAAACCTTGTACCAGCACACATATATAGGTGATCCCTATATTGGCGACACCTATAGCCACAAGGAGGTTCCGTTCCAAACATACTTCCAAGATTTGCTTACCAGCATCATTGACTCTCTTGTCTCCATATGGGCCAAGGACTGCTTCATAGTCAGATCGCTTGGTGCCAACCCAACCATTCAAATCTCCACACATAATTATCCTCTCATTTCCTTCAGTCAGGTCCAGAATTTCTCTAACAGACTCCCAGAACTCCTCTAGTTCTTGGGGACTGGCTGAGCTTACTGGCGCATAGCCTGCAACTAGAAAGACTCGCGTAATACCCAGTTTAATACGAACCCAGAGGAGTCTCGGGCCAACTAATCCATAGTCTTTCACACCAGAGACTAAACGAGAGGAAAGCACTACTCCAACTCCACCGCTGGCATGACAATTCTGTTCCACACCAGACCACAGAGCCATCATACCACCGGGAAGCTCATCTGCATCGCTGCCCTTCCGCTTAGTCTCTGTCAAGCACAGAACATCCAGGCGTCTCTCATTCATTACGTCAATCATCTCATACATCTTATCTTTCATTCCACCTCTTACATTCCACGTGCCTATACGGCACTCTGTTCTCCTCGTTCCGCAGTGTCCGGCGTGTCGTGAAGGGTGGCGGCCCCCTTCGCCGCACTCGCCACTTTTCGCACCGACGAGGGCTCGTCGGTGCGCGTCGCATCGGGGGAACGCCCTACCCCGCTCTGCGGAATTAGATCGGTCCAAGGTTGCAATCCGAGAGATCGGACTGGCAGGAGTCGCGACGAGCACGCCCTTGGCACATGACCCCCAAATCTTATGAATACCTTGGAAATTACCGAAACCAAGTTTCAAATACTGGAATCCGACGTTTCGTCCTTAAAAACAGCTTCTAACACTCAATCTACTCCCTTGGGAGCATCCTCTCTGTGTGAAGAGAAGCTTATGGCTGAGCTAAATGAACGCACATTGCGTGGTAAAAATATAATCATTCCAGAGTATGAAAATAAAAATCCAGTCGAAAGAAAAGAAGTTGAAATTAATGAAGTCATGAAAGCCCTCCACCAAATTGATAAGCAAATGACCAAACCTGAGAAAGTTGTTCGCTTAGGAAAATATCAACAAGGAACATGCAGACCCATGAAAGTTTATTGGGCCTCACAAGACATAGCAGTATCAATACTTCGTAACAAGAACCTTATAAAGTCAGACAGTCTGAAGATATTTGCAGATCGAACACCAAAACAACAAAGCCACTTGAAGTTATTAAAAAAGGAGATTAAACTGCGGAGTGATAATGGAGAAAGGAATCTAACTATTAGATACTTCAACGGAGTCCCTAAGATAACTACTAAGTTGCCAAAAAACTTAGAACAACAGAATGTCAAGTCGCCTATAATGAGAAAATAGAAAATATCAAAGTCTCATATCAACTTGCTGATAAGTACGAAGATATAGTTACCACACCAAAGTCCCTAAAATGCCTTTATTCAAATGTCCGAAGCATTGTAACTCCTGGTAAACTCGAAGAAATACAGTGTATTTTACAATCTTTTTCTGCGGTTATTCATCTTGTGGTGCTATCGGAAACATGGATAAAATCAGAGACTGAAGCAAAGCAGATACAATTACCTGGCTACACACATTATTATAATTACAGAGCTGACAGCAGAGGAGGCGGTGTATCTATTTTCGCACACAATAACTTAAAACATAACCTTATTGAAGAAAAAACAATAAATGGAAACCATTACCTCTGGATACACCTCGAAAAATTCTCTGTGGATATAGGCGCCTTTTACAAACTAGGTAGTTCAAATGCGAAAGACTTTATTGAGACATATTCACAGCAACTGCAGAAAAGAAAACGGGCCGTTACACTCGGAGATTTCAATTATAATTTACTGAAACTAACATCTCCAGTGGCCGAATATCAAGATATGATAATTGAAAATGGCTACTCAATATTAAACAATGTACATGAAAATTACAATACTCGTGAAACAGAGACAACCATATTAGATCACGTGAGTAGTAATTTAAAAAGCAACGACTTCCATCTAGCACTAATAGAATCATCCATGTCGGATCACAAACAGATATTTTTAGAAATCAAGAAATATCAACCCAAGACTCTTTTGAAAAAACACTATGCAGCTATAGACTATGAAAAACTCTATAAAGACATCCAACTTATTGGTAATTACAAAAATAACAAAGAATATAACATACTAGAGGAGAAATTGAAAACAAGCATAGAGAAAAGCAAAATTCAAAAAACTAAAATTCAGGGCGCAGCCCGAAGCGGCCAAACAAATGATGCAATCCCACAAATCCATAGGCAGAGCGCCGCGTAGGGCGCAGCCCGGAGCGGCCAAACAAATGATATGATTCTGCAAAGTCACAGGCGGAGCGCCGCGTAGGGCGAAGCCCGGAGCGGCCAAATAAATCATGTCATTTTGCACGACCACCGAAAGGAAGAAAGCCGAAGGCCTGGTTCTTTAGGACCCATTTGATGGAACATAGGGCATCAAAAAAAGAATAAGAACGCCATTGCGAACGGTCCAACCCAGCCATGTAATCTAAGCGAGGCCGCAGGCCGAGCTGCGTATCGCGAGGCCGAAGGCCGAGCTCCGCGTAGGGCGAAGCCCGGAGCGTCCCCCTCCGCCTCGCAGAGCTGGGTTTTGGCAAGCACACGCGCAGCGTGTGCGCCAAAAGCTAGTCAACAAATATATTACTTGTGTACGCAGGATACAAAAAGAGACTTAAAAATGGATTTGGATTTTAGAACTGCTTTTCATTTATGTCCTCTTATGACAGGTGAACTATCAGTAACAAAGCAGTTAATTGATGGAATTGAGTATTACGAGTCAAAATTAAATAATGACGGGAAAAATGAGTTGGTCGATTTTGTCCTTAAAAATTGGCTTTCACAGAGCGCGAAGCTTAAGTTGGAAAAAAGTTATTTAAATGTAACAGAGTTATTAAATGATATGAGGATTAGGTTGTTACCCCTACAATCTGCCACCGCTCTACAAAAGAAAATGTTGTCGTTAAGGCAAAATGACATGACAACAGAAAATTATGGGAAAATTATGTCAGATTTATTTGTCAATCTTACGATTTCGCAATCACAAAATGACGAAAATAAATTTAAGGTATTAAAAACAGTGAATGAAGAACAAGCGGTAAAACAGTTCGCCGTAGGGTTGCGAAACCGTAGATTAGGCACAATTATTATGTCTAGGAACTACGAGCATCTGAAAGATGCTGTACAGGCAGCGGTAGACGGAGAAACTTCCTCAGATCCCAGTACCAGTAAGGATCTGTTCACGATGCGGATTAATAGGAAACCTCAAAATTTTCGAGGTAGGTATAATAACCAGCGGCAGCGCGGCTATTACCAACGGGCTACGTACTATAATAATAATAAAAACATTAATAGGGGTCAACATAGGTACCCGACTCAGCCACGAGTGTTTCGAGGAGCTACGAGAGCATGGCGAGGACAATCAGCAACTCGCAATGCCAGGGGGAGTTCGGTAAATTTCCATAACTCTAATTCCAAATTTGTACGTGTACTAGAGTCAGAACCTATGCCTAGCACTTCATCTGCTGAAATACCGGAAAACCAGTTTTTTCGTCACTAATGAACATATTCAAGCCTGCAATAATGTATGTTATCTTAAACTACCAACTTTTAATAATTTAAACTACTATTGGTTAGTAGATCCTGGAGCATCTATATCGGCTATAAAATACAAACATTGCGTCGAACAAAATATTCCAATCCATACAGGGAATGTGATGATTAATGGGCTAGGTGGAAAAGTTAGTGCAATGGGATATGTAAACATTAGCTTGCAGATCGGTCATCACACTGCAACACATCAATTCTTTGTTTTCGATTCACTGCCATGTAAGGCACATGGTATTCTAGGTCAAGACTTTCTTGGCAAACACGAGTCAGTTTTGAATTTCAAGAACAAGACTTTAACATTCTGGCATGATACAAACAATGTATTTGAATTACCACTTATATTAAGTTCAACTTCAAAAGGTACATACTTTATACCAGCTAGGTCAGAATCTATACATAGTCTAAGCACGGATGTGACAGAAGAATGTTTGATATGTGCAAGCATAGTTTAAGAGGGTGTTTATATTGCGAGTACTTTAAGTACTCCAAATAATGGAAAATTATTGGTACAAATTTTGAATACAACCGATAATGACTTAGCCTTGAGTGAAATACAACCTAACATACAAAGGCTTTGTGATTACGATATCTGTACTTTTAATAAAAGCAATGAAAATTCAGTCCGGGTAAAACAATTATTTAATTTAATACTTTAAAGTTGGGGCATTTAAATACTGAAGAAAAGTCTTCAATAGAAAATTTAACTGCGAAATATTCAGATATATTTTATTTACCGGGGGATAAATTAAATACTACTCCTATTTATAAGCATTCGATTCGCATGAAACCCGACACAGATCCTATTTATGTCAAGCCTTATAGGCTGCTATATTCACAAAAGGGCGAAATTAATCAACAGATTTGTGCGCGACGGTACGTAGTGGCTGGGTTGGAGAAAATAAAATTCCAATATTCTTGTTTCGTTTGTTCAATGGCGAGAAGCAGGCTTCTGATTGTTCTATGGAGGCAGCTCGTTGTCGAATGAATGCGTATCGCTCAGACCCGCCATATTTATAGGCGCCGAGTGAGAAGTACCGTGCGAGCGAGAGGGATATATATTTTGGGCCCCCCTGCCAAGGCAATACCTTAAAGTGAGCCGCTTCTTACCATTTAATAAAGCATTTATTATTTAATATTTTTACTATCGATATGTATGTATTTTTGATATTATAATTCAGTTATTATATGTATAATATTATTGTTTATGTAATTAAAAGGCCATCACTAGTATATTTTATTTAAAACTATAAGTAAACATATGATATGCATATTACGTCTATAAAATGAAATTTAGTAGCAAACTTTTACAATTATAGTGAATTATTTTAACTATTTTGTGTTATTTATGTATTTATTTACAATTATCTATTTATTTGTACGATTTTAACGCCGGCTCGAACATTCCTTCCGCCGTGCATCGTCCGCCTGGACGTTGTAGCTAGGTTGAAGATCGTAGGCGTTAGTTGGAATGATGACTAGCTTCTTAGTGGCGCGTCGCAGGGTGCCGCCGCTGGTACGGACGTCTGCTACTCGAACCACGCCGTCGGGTCCCGGGAACGTGGCCGTCACTACCCCACGCGGCCATGTGTTGCGGGGGAGTGAGCCGTCCGCTAGCAGCACGACGTCGCCTTCCTTGATCGCCACTCCGTGGCCGCGGGGCTCCCGCCGGTGTTGCAGCTCGGGTAGGTACTCGCGCATCCATCGCGCCCAGAACATGTCGGCGAGGCGCTGTGACGCGCGCCACTGCGATCGGGTGACGACGTCGCGGTCGGTGAATGTGCCCGGGGTGGGCACGCACGCCGACTCGCCCAGCAGGAAGTGGTTTGGCGTGATGGCTTCAGAGTCTTCGTGGTACACGGATACATGCGTCAATGGGCGGCTATTGACTGTGTACTCAGCTTCCGCCAGAAGAGTGGTGAGAATTTCGTCGGTCGGGTGACGGGTTCGTTGTGTGGCGGCGAGGGCGGTCTTCACTGATTTGACGAGGCGCTCCCATGCACCGCCCATGAAGGGCGCTCCGGGCGGAATGTAGCGCCAGTTGATCATCTTCTTAGAAGCTTCTTCTTCAGTGGCTTCGTCTATAGCTCGTCGTAACTCTTGGTCAGCCCCGCGGAGGTTCGTGCCGTTGTCGGACCATATCTCGGTGGTGCATCCTCGCCGTGCGATCATACGGCGAAGGGCCATTATAGCCGAGTCGGCGGTCAACGATGCCGCCATCTCTAAGTGTATGGCGCGTGTAGTTAAGCATGTGAATATAGCCACGTATCTCTTGCACGTCGAGCGACCCGTCGTGATTGTCATCGGGCCGAAGTAGTCGAGGCCGGTGTATGTTAAGGCCTCCGGTGATGGGCGAGGCGGCATGGCGGGTGGTTACCCGTCGATGGTTGCGGCGGCTTGTCTTTTCTTATAATTATAATTACCAGTTGATGATGTTGATTACATATACATTAATTATTTCATACAATTGAAAAGGAATTTAATGGTATATTTAAAAAAAAAAACATTAAAATCCATAGCCATAAATTCAAATTTAGTGACTGGGCAACAACAGGTATTTATACAAGTAGACGGAGACTATATGAACTGTATGATATAAAATCTAATTATAACAGCCCTTTCATTATAGATTATGTCAGGAATTATTCGAAATTGTTTAAGAAAGTTTGTGCAATCGCAAAAGCTAACTTCATTAAAAGAAAAATAATTAAAGCGACCGATAAAAGTAAAGCTACCTGGAATATTATTAGCAAAGAGACTTGTAAAAATAAAATACACGATAACAAGCTCTCACTCAAAATAGATAACACTATTCTAAAGTCTGATTCAGAAGTGGCAAATGCTTTTGAAACATTTTTCTCATATATTCCAGTCTAAACAACTAGTCGACTACCGTCTAGCTCGCATCTAGCTCAATCTCATCTCAAATCACGTGTGAAAGAGTGCACAACCCAACTCAATTTCCGTAATATTAACTCTCAAACTATTTTAAAGACTTTTAGAGAAATAAGTACAAAAAAGACTGAAGATTTATGGGGTTTATCAATAGATATTTTAAAAAATATAATACACTCTATTGCCCCTCTTTTATCCATTATATTTAATAAATGCGTTGATGAAGGCACTTTTCCTACTCGAATGAAGATTAGTAAAATTATTCCTCTATTTAAATCAGGTGACAAAAGTGACCCATCTAATTTCAGACCCATTTCAATATTACCAGCGCTTAGTAAGATTTTTGAAAAAGTCTTACTTAATCAAATAGTTATTCACTTTAAAATTAATAATCTATTGCACAATAATCAGTTTGGATTTACTAAAGGCAAATCTACTACTGATGCGGGTGTAGCTCTTATCAAACACGTGTTTGATGCATGGATGAAAAAGCAGGATGCAATAGGTGTCTTTTGCGATTTGTCTAAAGCGTTTGATTGTGTTGATCATCAAACGCTGCTAATGAAACTACGACATTATGGTCTCTCAGAAAATTCACTTAGTCTAATTAAATCATTTTTAACTGATAGAACTCAGAAAGTACACGTTAATGGTACAACTTCCTTAGGTGTACCCTTACTTATGGGAGTGCCCCAGGGGTCTATATTAGGACTCTTGCTCTTTTTAATTTATATTAATGACCTCCCTTTCTTTACTAGAGACTTGTGCGAGATCGTATTATTTGCTGATGATACATCCTTAATTTTTAAAATTGATAGACAAAAAAATAATTTTGACGACGTAAATAATGCTCTCAATCAGGTGCTCCATTGGTTTTCATCCAATAACTTATTACTTAATGCAAAGAAAACTAAATGTGTAAAGTTCTCAATGCCAAATGTGAGGCAAGCTAGTACTACAATTATAATAAACGGTGAGTCCATTGATGTCGCTAATCAAACAACATTTCTGGGCATCACTCTAGACTCAAAATTACAATGGTCTTCCCATGTTTTAGGAAGATAAGAAATCTTACTGATGTAGAAACGGCTAGATTAGTTTATTTTAGCTATTTTCATAGCATAATGTCCTACGGTCTGCTTTTATGGGGATCCGCAGCTGATATCCAGACAATTTTTATACTACAAAAAAGGGCAATTAGGGCTATATACCAACTTAGACCTCGCGACTCCCTAAAAGAGTTATTTTAGGAAATCAACATACTTACTGTGGCATCTCAATACATTCTTGACTGTTTATTATAAGTATTTAAAAACATGCATTCTATCCCTAAAAAAGCGGATATTTATAACATTAATACTAGAAACAAGCATAAACTGGCTGTCCCAAATCTAAGGTTAAGTAAAATTAAAAACTGTAGTGTGTTTACAGTTATGAGATGAGTGAGATGGCTAGGATGGGAAATGTACGAACCCAAAGATAGTTGATCTAACACTGTTTTATTTCATAGGAAATTACAAATATATACACATAAGCAGAAATTACACTTACAATCAATGTGTGTTTGTTATTGTTTCTAAGTGACCTAAATTTACACGTCATTGACATTATACCTATCGTGCGGTAACCCGTACATCCTGCCCACCAAAAAGGTAGACACAGTCTAATATTAAAATGTAAACAAATAGCTTTAAAAATGGTAATTAAAATATTACAATTAAAAAATACAATAAAAATGTAAAAAATGCATCAATATAAAACAATAAATTTGTAAAAAGCTTAAATATTTCATCACTGATCTCCACTTATATTAGGAATGTCCAGTCGAACAGATCGAGGTTGAGTCCTCGGGGACGTAGGTGTCGTCTGGTCGCCGCTCGCCGCCGCTGCAGTCACCGTAGCTGGTGCGGAGGCGCTCGCAGTTCTCATGTCGAGGGCTCCCTTGTGTCTACGCCATCGTATGACCAAGTAGACGATAGCCGCTATGACGATTATTCCCAGGATCGTATAAAGGACGGAATACTGATGCACGTCATGTATGCTAAGTGGTACACTTTCTTGTTCCTTCAGGATCTCGATCTGAGCCTTCATATGATGCAATTCATTTTCATGATCCTCTGGTACAAATCGTGCGATTTCTGATGGGCTCGATATAGAGTTTAGAATTGAAGTTTCAGCGATTATCGAAACATCGTGTTGTACGTTGACCCGACTTAAATAGTTGTTGTGTCCCAGGATTGAGAAAGTGTCACCTTTTATAGTGCAGCCTTGTCCAATATCTAGGAGACCATTCCCATTTAATGTCTTTATGGTCATTTCAGTATCAGCGCAAAATATGCGTATTGAGCAGTTCCCACAACATGCGAATAGCCACCTGTTATCGCGGTGTAACTTGATCCATCGCTCGTGGCACGGCGCCTTCTTTGTATTGCACATGGTATTGTTTTGAATACTCAAGTTACAAATTGACTGCGTTATCTTCATTTCATATATCGGACTATCTATAGTGCAGAGTATCTTATTGGTTTGTGTGTGTATACAGCCTTGAACCTCTGCCTCTGTTAGTGTAAGAAGTAGATCCTTTTGCAGATTGAATGCGATGTATGGCGCTATGACTTCCACGATGTATGACTGCTGAGGAAGGCTTATCATTTTGTCCAATTCAAAAGGCTCCTTATCCACAAGAGGAATCTTAACTTCGATTATCAAGTATGAAGTGCCGACATCGCCACAAATCTTCATTAACTTATACAGCTCTTTGAAGTTGTCCTTGTCAGCAGGTAAAGTTAGATGATTTGGTATGTGACTATATATAACGTTCAACTGCTCTTCCAGCTGTTCTGGCGGTAACAAGTGAGCATCCATGTGACCTTGTGCGAGGTCTGTCACAGTACTAATTACGTGTTCTTGCATATTCCTGATATTAGAAATGATGATCATAGCCGAAATAGACGCTGATAAGACGTGTAGTTTGTTGGTATTCATCGTTTGCATGCGATTAGCCGAAAGCGTAATATTCTTCAGATAGTTTTGTACCATTCCAAACTGCTTATTCATGATGGCTTCATTTCTTTGAAGAATGTTGTATTGAGCTTCAATGACACTTGTTTGATTTTTCAACAGAAGCTGTAAGTGATTTTCATTGAGCTGGATTTTTAGTATATCCTTTTCATATTTCTTTACGAAGCGTTCATCCAGGACTCCAAATAACGAATTTGCTATATAGCCAACGCCGTTGATCAATCCTCTTTTCTGTCGCTTGTTAGCGTGACTTTTGATTATCCTGTTGTAGTGTTCTATTTCCGATAGCTCATGTTGTAGTTGATATATGATACTCTGGTACTGAGTCGGAAGTGAGGTAGTGTGTAGGTATTCCTCTATGTGGCCGACGTAACCTTGCACGTGGTGTAATGCCGACCAGTATGTACTCATATTATAGTACACAATTAACTTCTACTCATCTCGAATAAGATTCATGTCATACATCTTGTCAAAATAGATATACTGCCCGTCACTAAATGTCGAAATGTTGTATGAGCTCTCTCCCGGGGTAAACAGCTGTAGGAACAACAACGTTGCCATAGAAAGGAATGCTCCCAAGGGTTTCCGTGTCATACGTTTTTGGCGTTGTTTGTTGGATGGCATGTCGGCCTGTATGACGTCATCACTTGTCGATGGTTTGACGTCATTCACTGATACTAGTGAGTGTTCATTATTTACGGGTAAACGAGACAACTTTAAGATCGGCCTCTTTAATATACCAGTCTTGGTTTTTAGAGTCACCACTCGAACGTATCCATCCTTTCCGGGGTGGACGTCAATGACTCTTCCCATAGCCCACTTGCCAGGAGGTAGATTTTCGTCTTTAATAAGGACGATGTCATCTACTTCAATATTTTTTGTAGGTGTTCTCCACTTAGTGCGTATCTGCAGCTGTTGTAAATAATCAGATGACCACTTCTTCCAAAACTGCTTGTTTATAGCTTGGATTAATTGCCATTTTGTAGTCAAGTTTACGTGATTGGGGTCTGTTTGTGGTCTTGATATTAGTGATCCTCCCACCAGAAAGTGTCCCGGAGTTAAATATTCATCATCAGGGCTCTCGCTCAAAGCAACCAGAGGTCGTGAGTTTAGGCATGCCTCGATTTGATGGAGTAGGGTGATGAACTCTTCGTACGTGAGTCTCTGTTCGCCAATCACTCTTCGTAGGTGATATTTCAAACTTTTCACGGCAGCCTCCCATAGGCCACCTGCGGACGGGTAGGCTGGGGCGTTGAAATGCCATTGTATCTTATAGTCGCTAAACTTGCTTAGCAGCTCTTTATCCATTGTTCGAAGGATCTCTGTATATTCTTTCTTCAGGACCCTATCTGCCCCAATAAAGTTGGTTCCCTGATCGCTGTAGACGTGTTTAGGGACTGATCTTCTAGCGCAGAAGCGTCGAAATGCAGCTAGAAACCCAGGTGTGCTCAGATCCGAAACCAATTCAAGGTGAACTGCCTTTGTTGCTAAGCATACGAATACTGCAACGTATCCTTTGTGAGTTCGTACGCCGCGACCCTTGTTTGCTTTGATGTCAAAGTGTCCGGTAAAATCGACTCCAGTGTGGTTGAATGGACGTGAGGGGGTCACACGAGGCGATGGTAAATCTGCCATAATCTGTGTCATTTTCTCCTCTTTAAAACGTCGACAAGTTACACACTGGCGTAGCTCTCTCTTCACAGTACGGAGTCCACTGAGTATCCAATACTTCTCGCGTATATATGACAGCGTCAAGCTTGGTCCACCGTGTAGCGTGGCGGCGTGAGCTTGACGTATGATGTGTTCAGTGAGTCTATTGTGACTCGGTAGGATGACAGGCTGCTTTGCTGATTGGCTGAGCAAAGAATTGTTCAATCTTCCGCCAACTTTCAGCAGTCCGTCACGAGTATCGATATGAGGATTGAGACTGGATAGCTTGCTACAATTTCTCAGTACTTTACGTTTCTCCAATTGGTGTATGTCATCTTCAAATTCCATTAACTGTACATTTTTAATAACCAAATCTAGGGCATGTTGTAATTCTGATGACGATAGGTAGCTTTGCTGAGGCGCTTGTTTATTTCGTAACCACTGTATGAAACGCGATAGCCAGCCAATTGTTGTTGTTATGCGCCGTGTCGAGCTGCATTCATTTAGCAATTTTATAATAAAATCGTTTCTATGAGATAGGGCGGCATTCACACTGTTCCTTTTTGCTTCTATTATTGGTGGTTCATATAATTTATTTTTGGTAGTGTCTGGATCGAATGTAGACAGCCACTGTGGGCCTCGCCACCACAAAGTATGTTCAGATAAGCGCATAGATGATAGGCCTCTTGTAGCGCAGTCTGCTGCGTTGTCTTCAGATCGAACGTGGTGCCAAGATGATGGAGGAATAATGTTAATTATTGTGCGAACTCTATTGGCTACGAACTGTTTCCATCTATTGACGTCTCCGTGTAGCCAACCAAGTACCACCATAGAGTCAGTCCATGCATATGTCTGTACGTCTTCCGATAGTGTCTCAGTTACTTTCTTCATAAGTCGCGACAGCAGAAGAGCACCACAAAGTTCAAGCTTCGGTAATGTTAACTTATTCTTCAGTGGCGCTAATTTTGTTTTAGCGGTCACAAGCGTCGATGTGTATTCGCCTTTAGAATTGTGTGTGACGACGTAAATAGCGCAAGCGTAGGCCTTTTCTGACGCGTCACAAAATCCATGAACTACATAGTGATTTTTATCGCCCATGTATCTCGGGATTTCCAACTTCTCTATATTTTGTAAGTCTGTTCTGAGTTGTATCCACTCGTCCTTTATTTTTTCTGTCAATAGTACATCCCAATCAGCTGTTTCTTCAGACCACGTTCGTTGAAATAGCAGTTTTGCTCTTATGGTGAGCGGAGATAGCCATCCTAGTGGGTCGAAGATTTTCGAGATGTTTGATAATAACTGTCGCTTTGTTATCCTCTCATCGCTTAGTTCATCTTGAAATTTGTTTTGGAACGTAAAATTGTCTGAAGTGGGATTCCAACGTAAGCCCAGAGTCTTTCTGTTCTCTGAGCATTTAAAATCAAGTGGTTTGTCCAGTTGATCTGTAGATAAATGCTTAGTAAGCTCATTGGTATTACTGGACCATTTACGAATATTCATTCCTGCGCCCCGTAGTATCTGTATAATCTCTTGTTGCAACTGTTTTGCTTGAGATATATTGTCACAGCCTTCCAGCAGATCATCCATGTAAAATGACGACCTCAGTGCAGCAGCAGCCAAGGGGAACTTGTGCGCGTCGTCCATAGCTAACTGCTTCAAAGTACGCATGGCGAGGTATGGAGCCGCCTTTGTGCCGTAGGTGACGGTGGTGAGTTGGTAGTCCTGTAGGCACTCTCCTGGGGAGCTCCTCCAAACAATACGTTGCAGGGATTGATCTGCTTCTCTAATTAGTATCTGGCGGAACATCTTCTCGATGTCGGCGGTTATAACGTATTTGTGTTGACGCCAGACTAAGATGAGATGTGGCAAATCCTGTTGCAGATTCGGGCCGCGCTCCATCAAGTCGTTTAGACTATATCCAGATGTAGTTTTTGATGACGCGTTGAAAACGGTTCGCAGCTTTGTCGTAGTGGAATCTGATTTCAATACGCCATGATGGGGCAGATAGCATGCATTTTCACGGTGTCTTGCAACTACATTCATATGTCCTTGTTGCATATAATCCCGCATAAAATCTTTATAACTTTCAGAAAATTCATAATTTTTTCCCATCTTGTTTTCTAAGGTACGGAATTGCGCGATCGCCTTAGTTTTTGATTGACCCAGATATTGTTCGAACCCGGGCTTCATAGGGATGGCAACTTCGTATCTTCCTGATGCTAAGCGTTTTGTGGTAGACTGATATGTGTCTTCACAAAACTGCTCATCTTGTGTTAACTCTAGGGACATGTCATTGACCTCTTCAAGTTCCCAGTATTTTGCTATGTCCGACAATTCATTCATAACGACGTGACACTTGAATGTTTTGACGTCGCCCGAGAGTATCCAACCCAATTTGGTTTGTTGGGCGATGGGCGATTTATTTGGGCCTTTTATTAGGCCATTCATGATAATGTCAGAGTATATGCTCGCGTCCAATAGCAGATCAATAGGGCTTGAAACGTTGTACTCCGGGTCAGCTAATTGTAAATGCTGAAGATGTGGCCAGGATTGCTTGCTGAATGACAGGTTTGGCAAATTGTTAATGACATGCCTTATCACCAATGCTTGGGTTGTAAATGTGTAATCGTTGTAGATTGATTCACACTCGAGGGTTATAACTCCTTTGCCCTGTTTTGACCCATTTCCGATGCCAGATACAGATGCGTGGTACCGCTGTCGGGGCAAGCCTAACATCTGGGCGGCGTTTTCGGATATTAGGGATATCTGAGAGCCTTGATTTAATAGGGCTTTCAAGGTGACGAGAGTGCCATCAGCTGCCCTGACCTTAATTGACAAGGTCGTTAGTAAAATCTCCTCATCATCTGTGGCGACATGATTTACACTATGTTGTCTATCGTCTTGTCGCGTAGAAATTTGATGTTTCTGCGTAACCGGAGGTGTAGACACGGTTGATGACCCTGCGGCCTCGATTGGCCTCGCCAATGCATTTTGCGCGAAGTTGACATTTTCATACGCTCCGTGTAATATCGAGTTATGGCCTTTTTGACAAACTCTGCATTTTCTTGTTGAAGTGCATTGACTGTCATTGTGTGCATATAGACAATTTGAACACACATTCAATTTCATGACGGTTATTAACCTTTCGTCAGGTGACATTTTCATGAATTTGTTGCATTTGTACAAATAATGATTATTGTTGCATAATGGGCAGTTTGTTGAGCATGTTGCAATGCCTTGAAATTCTCTGTTCGGGAATTTTCCATAACGTTGCCCGCCAATATTTTGGAAATGCGACTTCTGGTGTTTGTTCATAGCCGTTTTTTGCTGATTTGCTTTATAAGATAAGCCAGGAACTTCTTTTTCCTTCTTGTTTATGGGTTCTAGTGCGTGGAATTTGTTTTCTAGAAATTCCATGAGTTCAGATAGCGTAGGCAAATCTCGAGGTGATTTTCGTGCCTCCTTGTAGTCCGTGTAAGTCTCGATATCCAACTTCTTAGCGATCAAATGAACTAGTAACGGATCCCAGGTACTTGTATCGATACCCAGGTTCTGTATGGCATGAATGCTCTCCATAGACGTATCATAGAGGCGTCTGATCTCGTATGCTGACTGTCTATGCACAGCAGGTTGGTTAATAAATATCTCGATTTGCTTCGTAAACAGCAATTGATGATTGTTATATCTGTGTGTTAGCAGTTGCCATGCCGTTTCGTAGTTATCTGCAGAAATATGCAGATGTTGAATAAGCCTCTCAGCATCACCTCGCAGCTTCCCTTTTAAGTGCTGCATCTTCTGTGCATTAGTAAGAAGGTGATTGTTGTGGATACTCTGTAGGTAAAGATCGTAAAAAGTAGGCCATTGTGTGTATTTGCCTGTGAATGTTGGTATGTCGAGTTTCGGCGTCGTTTGCTGGAGATGCGCACTAGACGATAGCTTTTGATTTAAAGCTTTCTTGATCCTTTTGTATGCGTCTTCGATTGCGAAATAGTCTTCGTCATACTGCGTGTCGGATCCTTGCAGGATATTATCAATTTGTAAATGCAAAGCGTCGATTGCTTTCCAACGTTTCTGAATACTGCGTAACTCATCCTCCAACTCCCACTTGTCTGTTATGTCATCGATCTGCAGGTTGTTAACTTGTCGGTGAAACGCGCGGAAATTGGTTCGTTGTAGGGACATTAGATCTGCTGCCTGTGATAGAACCGAAGTTAGCGTCGCGGTGGATGTAGACGGTATCGTAAGCCTGGGCTGTAGAGATGTAGTATTGGCGAAGATTGGTACCTCTGGCACCACTGGCTTCGGTAGCGCTGCTTGCGTAACTTGTTTACTTGGTGGAACAGTTTCACTTGCAGGAGGAAATGAAGCAATCTTGTTACGCACAGAATCAAAATAACTTCTTAATTGTTGAAATTGATCTTCCACGAAATAAGGATCTTGATCGTTGTCATATGCTGACAACTTATGATTGTTTACCTGAAACTCTCCCCATAACTTGTCTAGGGCGTCGAGTCGTTCATCCAGATATTTGCGCGTCTTACGGCTTGCAGAATCTTTGTTGAAGTTTCGTTCTAACTTCTTGATGTCTTCTACAATGTCATGTTGACGCTGAAGTAGGCTCTCCATGTTGTAGGTGTCTTCCCTAAACGTCGATGAGAAAGATATGATTCAACTGATGTAGAGCTGTGATATCGTGGACCAGGCAACTCAATGTCTATGCAAACCTCGCAAGACTTTATGCGACTTCTCAATCTGACTGGGGGATCCCGCTGGTGGGAAGCCAGCCAAACCGATTCGCAGTCGTACAAAATTTACAATAAACACTAAGTGCTAATAGCTTAGGGCCACAGAACCACTATTGTGTGTCTCAAACGTCGATGAAACTCCACAGAATTGAAGACTTTATTCACTGGTCTCCCGAACGTCGACGAGAGATGTGGTCTTGGATGCTGGTAATAACTTTATCTCGAAGGACCAAAAACTGTAGTGTGTTTACAGTTATGAGATGAGTGAGATGGCTAGGATGGGAAATGTACGAACCCAAAGATAGTTGATCTAACACTGTTTTATTTCATAGGAAATTACAAATATATACACATAAGCAGAAATTACACTTACAATCAATGTGTGTTTGTTATTGTTTCTAAGTGACCTAAATTTACACGTCATTGACATTATACCTATCGTGCGGTAACCCGTACAGGCTATATACCAACTTAGACCTCGCGACTCCCTAAAAGAGTTATTTTAGGAAATCAACATACTTACTGTGGCATCTCAATACATTCTTGACTGTTTATTATAAGTATTTAAAAACATGCATTCTATCCCTAAAAAAGCGGATATTTATAACATTAATACTAGAAACAAGCATAAACTGGCTGTCCCAAATCTAAGGTTAAGTAAAATTAGTAATTCATTTGTGGGACAAGGTATAAATATGTTTAATTTGCTGCCACAGGATGTTGTTAACCTACCTATGCACAAGTTTAAGCGGTACATTAAAAAAAATCTCATGCAAAAAGGTTACTATAAGGTTACTATAAGATTTTTTCAATGACAAAAACCGATGGTTTACGAATTATTAATCATTATTAATGAGTTCCAAAAATTCTAATTGTATTTTTTTGAATTAAATTCGCCTTTTTATGAAATTAATTATGACATAGCACAGTTATAATAATTCATTCATTGAGTTTTAATTATATGACATTGTTTAAAAACCTTTGAGCTGTGTTCTATAGTTGGCTTGTTACAATCCTTTTTTATTATTCTCTGACTAACCTGAGTAGTCATGCTCACTAAAATGTCGCTGAGGTGGTGGCGCTATGTGGCGGGTCGTTACATTCCCTAAAATATGGTTGAGTGAAGCGATGGCTGACACATACGTCATGCTTGGGAACAGGTGCCGCCCTTGGGGACTGGTCTGCTCTGGTCGGGTCAAGTTTTTGGTTGTAATTTATATATTTTTATTTTGATACTCTACAACATGCCCACACTAAAACGTGGTTCAAAGTTAATTATGATTCATACACCTTGTATAAATTGTATTGAAAAGAGTATTACCGAGTTTCTTGCCGGATTCTTCTCGGTAGATACAACATTCCGAACCAGTGGTAGAATCATATAGCTGTGGATTTACCTATATTTGACGATTTATAAGTGTTTCGGAATACCGAGAACTTTTGAATCCTATCAACAACGGAACTAAACCGGGGAAGTATTGTTTATTCAAATACTATTTTGTTATAACACTATATACTGGATGACTTTTTTTACCGTCAGGAAAATTTACATGTGAGATAGGTAAATGATATAGATGACGATAGCATGATCACTTTAAAAAAAAAAAATTTTTTTTAATTTTTTTAATAGATAACCTATCCTCATAACCATCTAATTCTAACTTAATTTTGACTAACATAACATTTAAAAAACGAATATTGGAAAAAAGATAATAAAAATACGAAACCACCAAAACTCAAACGCATATTCACCCTACTCCGAATGCGCTAAACATCAATGAATTCGCTCGTGTTTATCTATTTCTTTGTTGCGCAGCGCACACTTATTATTATTACTGATTTCAACCCCGCGCGCCCGCGCACGCACCCGCGCCGGCCAGGCGGCCCCTTTGACCTTTCTTCAGTCACTCACCTGTCGTGCCTTGTGATATACGCGTGACCGTGTCGGAAGTACCTATCGTTCGCTCGCCGTAATTACGTAGACGTACGTTATAAAAACTTACGAATATTCAAATGTGGAATACCTAGCAATGGTTAGGTGTTATATTCAGTGTAGTGAAAGTGTAGAAGCAGCGCGACGAATGTACGCAGAACCGAGCCATCTACAATCTTTGCGGAACAGTGGTATTTTGGCTCCGCGGATTCCTAGTACAAATTTAATTTTGAGAATCTACCAAAGATTGTCAAATCTGCATCCGTACCATTTTACACGTGTACAGGCATTACACGCCGCTGATCCCGGACCCCGCATGGAGTTTTGTCGCTGGCTAACCTAACCTATGGAGCGACGAATCCATTTTTACCCGTGTGGGCATTTAGTATGTTCATAATGAACACTGGTGGAGCTTCCGAAACCCACATAAAATAAAAGAAGACTCGCACCAAATCAGGTTCAGTGTCAGTGTGTGGGCTGCGATAATCCACGATCGTATTATTGGGTCGGTCTGGATTGAAGGACGATTGACAGGTGCTACATACCAACAGATGATTCAATCGGTCATTGACCCTCTGTTAGATAACGTTCCCCTGACTTATTTACGAGGCCTCTACTTTCAACACGATGGTTGTTCTGCCCATTACGAACGATCTGACCGCCAGTATTTGGATGCTGTTTTCCCTGATAGGTGGATAGGCCTTGGCGGGCCTGTGAACTGGCCCGCGCGTTTACGGGACTTAACGCCGCTAGATTTTTATTTGTGGGCCGAGTTGAAGCGGCTAGTGTACACTGAGGAAGCACAAAGTGTTAATGACTACAAAACAGCGAATAATAGACGCTTTCGATATTATAAAAAGTGATAGAGACACTCTTCGCAGTTTAACAAACAATTTGCAACGACGTGCTAGTTTGTGTTTGGAAAGAAACGGAGAACATTTTGAACAACTGTTAAAATATCGTTAAAAGGTAAGTTTTAATTAGTAATGTAAATACAATCAGTGTGATTTGTAAATAAGTTGATTCCAATCTTTAAGTACGCCTCAATCCATTCCAATACAGCGTGTTGTAAATAAGTTAATAAGTCGTATGTAGGTAGGTACTAATTTCTTTTAACTTAACAAAATGTAGGTAACAAAATGTAACCTACTGCATCTTTGGCGGTCCTAAGTCCGTAAAAGTATGAAGGAAGGATTGAAATGTACTTTAAATTTATCCTATGAATAACACGAAAAAAATTTGCGATTTTTTGTCTCGCTGGTTTTTTTTTTGCAAGGATTCAAAATGAACGACATTCAATTCATTCACGCACACGCGGGGCGGGCGGCGGCCGCGCGTCCCCCGCGCCGCGCTACCGCTACCATTTTACTACATTTCCTACAAATAATACGCATGCACTAATGTATTTCAAATTCATGATTTTTTTAGGATATTTCAAAATTTATAAAATCAGTTGTATTTTATAAACACACACATGTATAGAAATGGTTTTAGGTACACATTACACAGTTCTTTTTTCCTTACGGTAAAAAAAGTCATCCAGTATATGTTTTTGGTCTTACACCATTTGATTACCAATTAGAAAGTAATACTAACATTTTAATTTCATCACATAGGTTATAATAAATTGAAGACTTGTATAGATATACCTAATTAAATAGTTTTAAACATTAATTTTAATTTGACAACGACTGTTGTTAGTTTTCAACAGTCATTAGATCGAATTCTATTTGTAATAGATGAAATAAGCACAATAAATACAACAATTTAGTGAAGAATTAAAATTTCTTATCCACCCACCCTCCCAATTTTACATTTTAATATTATTTATCAATTTGTAATTATTTCAACTAAGTAAATATTAATTTAAGTTCTAAATACAAACCTACTATTTTACAGCCATTATTTGTCTAAATAAAACAATTTAACTGTTTACTTTTCAAATAAAAAGTCCTCAGTTACCCTCTTTGTTTTAGGTAAATCTAGTTGTTTACATACATTTGCTTTTCCTCTTTTAATCTCTTATTTCAGACATGAATGGCAGCATGGCATACTCCAAGACTCGCAAGGCTACTGCTCAAGAAATGGAACTCAGGCTGAAACGAGCTCTAGAAGAAATTACAGACCTGAGAAAGGAAAACAGCCTACTGCTCCGTGAACGAGATGAGAATGAAGAGGAATCTCTCAAAATTATTAACCAGAACTCTCAGCTGAAATCAGAACTTGCCGATCTGCATGCCCGTCTAGAGGATACACTTGATCAACGTGCCCAACTCCTTGATATGGTCAAAAACTTCGATAAATGCAGTGAAACCTACGAGCGAACCCTGGGAAGAATCCAAGAGCTGGAGGTAGATCTGCGTGACGCGAACAAGACCATTCAGCAATATGAAGAGGACGTACGGTATCAAGATTCTTGGGTCATCTTCAGGGCAATCATTCTCTACGACTATGCAAAATGCTGAACTGATTTCATGTTGTGAAAATAACATTATTAAATTTAACCCCAAACGGAAACTTAAAAAATATGTTAAAATTAACAACTTTATTAAAAAAACTGATAGATTAGTTAAGCGTCGAAAATGCTTTCACAAAAATGTACTTTTAAGAAAGCAACGCATTGATTTATTAGATAGTTTAGAGATATATAGTAAAAAATTAGATGAAAGTAGGTTAAAGCATGAAAATGACGTCCAAGAACTGCAATTCGATATGATGCAGCTGCATAGATCTTTGGAGCGTATGACAGAAAAATATAAATCTGCTCAAGCTCAAATTAATTAACATATCCTGGCAGCGAGCAGTCTCATTAACCAAGGCAGCTGTAAGGATTTTTTTGTAATTTTCTCAGATGGAATAGGAGTTGGTTTTGGTTCCATATTAAGAAAAAAACTAGAGTGCAATGTATTAAACCATTGTATGCCGGACGCTCCATTTACTCATATATGTAAGAGAGTTCTTGACTGTAACTTGAACGAAAACTCGGTAATTATTTTATTAATAGGAAATGGCATAAATACCTCTAAAAAGAATATTATAGAGGGATTCTCATTACTTTCGGGACTAAGGGTGAAAAAAATTATAGTATGTGCATTCCCATATTCTTTGCATTATTCGCAAAATCAAAATAACAGTATTCATATTTTGAATACCTCTTTATACAATTTGGGCATAATGATCTTTTTGTGTTTTTTGACACAAATAAATTTATTGATAATAAGTTTATTATGACTGGCAATGCTTTATATTTGCCAAAAAAAAACTAAATTTAAATTAGCTAGATTGATAGCTTATAACATTAATTTTATTTATAAGACTTTGGAACCTGTTCCAAATAATTTAAATTTAAGTACAAGACAATAGAGGACATCTCTAGCAATTTAGGGACAAAGGTAAAACCCAATGCGTTTAAGATAGTGCATCAAAATATACAGGGTCTTTCTGGTAAGGAATTAGAGTTAGAATTGTTTTTAAATGATAAGAATGTCCATGTGTTATATGTCTATGTCATACGTTTAACGTTTTTAATCGGGAGTTTTGTATCTATGTTTCTCATTTTTATAGGTACAACGTTACGTTCTATCGGACCGGTGACTATGGCCTTTTGGTACCTAGGTTTATCTTTGGATTGTCTTTTATTTACTGCTTTTGCGAATAGCGTTTCTCCTACTCCTAACTTGGGGTTTTCCTCACCACCTCTTTTTTTTATAATGTTTTCCTTAAATTTTGTCATCTTTTCCGATATATACTTATAAAGTTCCTGAGTTCTTTTCTTGTGGTCTTTAATAAGTTGTTGATTATAAGCTTTGTCAAAATCTATATTGAATGCGGAATTTAGATCAGTATGACCAAACACTATTTCAAAAGGTGTAAGATCGGTTGCGCTATGAATGCTATTATTGTATGCTATAAGCGAATACATCATGACAGAAGCAGCACCTGTATATTTCTTTTCGTATTTGGCCAATCTGTAAATTTCTATCAGTGTAGAATGAAAACGTTCTACTAGTCCCATCGAATTAGGATTATTAGGCGTTCCTATGTGCAAATGTATTTTATGTAAGTCGGTTAACTCCTTTAATAAGGCGTTGTTAAATTCCGTTCCAGGGTCGCTGCTTATTTTGCGTCCCATAGTACGTAAAATACTTCATTAATGCTCGGACAATGTCCGGTGTAGATCTGGATGAATTTTTATAGCTTATCCTAATTTGCTGAAGGCATCTAGAATAGTTAAGTAATGTTGTGATTCTATAGAAAACGTGTCTATGAATATTTCCTGAAATGGTGCATTCTGAGTTTGGGTAAGTTGGAGTACTGGTTTAATTGGTTTGCGGTCATATTTAGAAGCCCTACACCTATCACAAGAATTTATAATAGCAGAAACTGTTTCGTGCATATTAGGCCAATGGTAAGTACGCCTAATTCTTTTGATGGTTTCAGTTATTCCGCGATGACATGTTTTGCCATCGTGTATTTTATTGATTATGGCCCTTTGTTCCTGCTCATCCTCAATATATATAACACGTTCTGTACATTCATGTAGATTAATAGTTCCTTTCCTAAATAATTCCATAACAACCTTGCTAAAAATTTGTCTGTGTCCTGGTTCTTTAAAATAAATGAAATGTTTAACTTTTGGTCTAATGTATTGTTTGAGAAAATCTTTTACTTGTTGTTCATTTTCAAGTGGAAGGAATACTTCAAGCACTCTTTGTTTTTCTCGGGACAAATCTTTAACTTGCATGTTGTTACGGAACCAACTAAACACAAGTATTTGGTTAGGTTTCGTATCAACCGCTTCGTGTAGTATGGGTATTCCTAATGTGTCCATGTCGTTGGCTGAATGTACGGTTTGTGAAGTACTAGACTCGAATCGCAATGGATATTCCATAGGCTCGCTAATTTTCTTTGATCGCGGTGAACTAGCTGATTGTGTTGCATCCGAGTCGGATATAGTAATGGTTTCAGAATCTTCAGTGTCTCGTCTGGCTACTAAGTTACATAGTTGTTTAGTCAAGTCACGTACGTATTCCTGTACCTGTTCTTCATTCTCGTCTACAGTCACTATCATAGAAGCATTGTCATTTTCGTTACCTAAGGCGTTTAATTGAATGCGAGATAACGCGTCTGCATTTGTTTTCTGCTTTCCGCTTTTATGTATTATTTGGAAGTCGTATTCCTGTAAATTTAGTCGCCAGCGTGTAAGTTTACTATTTAACTCTTTTAATTTACTTAACCATGCCAAAGGTCTGTGGTCGGTGTATATGGTGAATTTGTTGCCATATAGATATGGCCTGAAATATTTAGTGGCCCATACTATCGCTGATAATTCGAGTTCTATGGTACTATACCTACGTTCCGTCTCCGATAAGGTTCGACTTGCATAAGCAACGGGCTTATCGCTACCGATTGGACCTTGTGACAGAACTGCTCCGATAGCTACATCAGATGCGTCCGTCGTGAGTACGAACGGTCTAGTCATATCTGGAAATTGTAAGACAGGGGCATTGATGAGTAGTTCTTTGCACTTTTCAAAAGCCTCTATATATTTCTCATCGATAACTACCTTCTTACCCTTTTTGAGACAGGTTGTAAGAGGTTGTGTGATTTTAGAAAAGTCTTTAATAAACCTTCGGTAGTACCCAACAAATCCTAGAAATCTTTTTATTTCAGTTTGAGTTTGTGGAATAGGATAACTAAGAACTGCTTGTATTTTGTCATTATTGGGTTGGAGTCCGTCCTTTGTCAATGTGTGTCCCAAGTATTGTACTTCTTTTTTAAGGAACTCTGTCTTGTCAAGTTGGATTTTTAAATTTGTCTGTCTTAGTCTGTCAAACACTGCGCGTAATTTTTGCAGATATTGAGTCAGCCCGTTTGAATATACTAAAATGTCGTCCAAATAAACGAGACAATGGATACCCTGCAGACCTCTCAGCACGTTATCCATTGCTCTTTGGAAAGTGGCTGGTGCCGTCATGAGACCAAACGGCATCCGAAGAAATTCGTAATGTCCGTTTTGTGTAGAGAAGGCAATTTTCTCTCTATCCGGTTCGTGGACCTCAATTTGATGGTACCTGACGCCAAATCTAGAGTACTGAAATAATTACTTTTTCCTAATTTGTCAAACAAGTCATGTATGTTGGGGAGTGGGTACCTATCGTCAACTGTCAATTCATTTAGTCGCCTATAATCTATAACCATTTTATATTTCACTTCACCGGTCGCGTCTAATTTTTTAGGCACCAGGTGATTCTTGAATAACATTATCCTTGAGTAGCTTTTCTACCTGTTTCTTTATTTCCTCTGCCTGAACTGGTGCTTACCTATAAGGTTTAATGTAACCAGGGTCTTCATTACCGGTTTTTATTTGGTGTTTAACTTGGTTCGTAAAGGAAAGTGGCAAATTTTCGCAACAAAATATATTCTTATATTCTTGGCATAGCTGCTCTTTGGCTTCTTTTTCTTCTCTGTTAAGGTGAGCTAAGCGAAGTTTTGCTAAATTATCCGTCAGTAACGCATCTACCTCCACGTCAGTGAGATCGGAATTATAGTTTACTTCACATAAATTGTTTTTTAATTTAGTTACTTGAAAAGGTGCTGTAATTGTCATGACTGTTGATTCATCAGTAGTGTTCTGTATTACTGTAGTAGCGAAATAGTTTTCGCAAGAAACCAAAGCCGTAGGCATTCGAATGCCTTTACTAAATTCCTTGAATTCTAAAATAGCGTTACCATTTTTAAGGTTAACTGGTAATGTGACTCTTTGTTCTGATCGCGGCTGAATTCTGATCTGCAAATTTTCATTGTACACAATTGGAATTTTACATCCATTTATTTCTAAAGTCTTATTTTTATAGCAAATATTAGCTTTTAATCTAGACATCAGATCGCACCCAATTACACCGTCATATTTTTTGTCGACGTCATAGATATAAAATTTGTGATTTCCATTTTCATTAAAAATTGAGAACAGTGGTATGTTAACTACATCATGATGTACACTAGACGCATGTATGCTTGTTACCATAAATGGTTCGTAACTTTTAAATGCATTGTAATATTTATCAGCCTTTTCCTTACTAATGAATGAACGCGTACTTCCAAAGTCTAACATAAACTTTCCATCTATATCTGGTACGTATATATATGGCAATTTTAATGTAGCATCATAATTAACCTCTATTATTTCGGGATGTTTCGATCCAAACCCATGTGAAAATTTTCGACGGAATCAATTTCTTTATTATCTGTAACTACAGCATTTTTACCTTTATCTGAATTTAGGTCATTTTCATAAGTGTCTGGCTCGTACAAGTTAGGAAATGGGGCTTCCATATCCCCCCCGCCGGGGTCCTCGGTTTGTCGTACCGGGGGGGCTCAGTAGGCCCTGCCATGGCAGGGCTGAAGCGAAAGGGACCCCGAGGTGAGCCGCGACTGCACGACTTGCATCCGGGCAGTTGCGGCGGTCCGGCCGTATGGCCGTACGGCCAGACCCTTTGCGGCCGGACCAGGGTTGCCGAGGAAGAGGAGGAGCGGAGTGTTTTCGTTGCTCGCCTCCCTATCCTCGGCAACCCGACAGGGGCGCGCTGGGTCGCGTCGTGGTGGGTCGCGGAGGGATTGAGCGTCTCGATGCTCTCCCTCCGCGACGACAGGGCTCTGCCCTCAATTTGGGTCGCCGGGCGGAAGGCGGCCCCCTCTGGCGAGACGCTCTCCGCGTGCCCTCTGGCTTAGCAGAGGGCACAGCGCGAGAGTGGGCCCACGACGCCGGTCTCGGGGACGATCGGCGTCTGAATCCTGGGCGGAGTAGTTGAGACATGCTGGGTGGCCTGGCATGTCTCGACGCGCGCGCGTGCTCGGTGCTGTGCATCCGACGACTGGCGTGGGCTGCACAGCATCGACCACCGCCGCGCGAGGTGAGTCGCGTAGCGCGGCACGCGCACTACCGGAGGAGCTGTTGTATAGTCCCGACAGTGGGGATACCGGCTCCTCCGGAACTGCGCCGATGGAGGCCACCTTGGGGTTTAGTCGGTTCGAGTCCGACACACCGCCCTCTGGATCCCCGTCCGGAGGGTGACGGCTCGTGGGAGTTCCCCAAGTAAAAAAAGGGGGCTTCCATATACTCATCATACGGGGGTACCATGGTCGGATCGAAATAATTTAGGTACGAAGACGTATCATACCAATAATAATCAGGGTAATTATATTCACTGTATTGGACTTCATCCGTAAAATTTAAAGGAAATTGTTGAGGCCTAGCCGGTGCAGTACGCATAGATACGTCGTTAGAATATAGCGGGGGCCTATAGCCCTGATTTTGGGGTGGTTTGTATCCAAATTGACCGGTTTGTGGTTTAAAGCCAACCTGTGCGGCTGGTGGGCGATACCCAAATTGTCCAGGCTGTGGACGGAACCCGAATTGTCCCGGCTGTGGACGGACGAATTGACCTGACTGTGAGCGAAAACCAAATGGTCCCGGCCGTGGGTGAAAACCGAATTGTCCCGGCTGTGGGCGAGGGCTAAATTGCCCAAATTGTGGGCGAAAACCTGTTTGCCCAAGTGCCGATGGGCCAGCAATGCCAAAAAGGGGTTTGACACCGGGAGCCTGGGGCTGGTTGACGTAGTTTTTAAATTGCGGTTGAGATGTAGCGATTAAATTTGGTGGTATGTAATTTTGATTATTTGGCCTAAATACTAATTGATTTTGATTCTTAGGCTGATACAACTGTGATTTTAATCTATATTGTTCTTTAAAATTAACTTCCTCTAATACGTACGCCAGAGCTTCCTCTAATGTACTGGGATTTTTCATTCTGACATAATCGACCATTCGTTCAGACAAATTGTATAGGAAAACATTTAACGCAGTATCATTGTGAATTATACGTTTGGCCTCTTTTAACTGGGTGGATGCGGTTTGATTAACCTTTGACAATAAAACTGCCCTGACATCCTGGATGCGGCCACAAAAATCTTGATATGACTCACTGGGTCTTATTATTAAGGACTCTAACTCGATGCGTACACATTCCTCATTTCTAGGGTTTCCCCAAAGTGTTGGACCAAAATTTCCTTAAGCTCGACATACGTTTCAAAATCCCTACGTTTGCTAATTAATGCTGCAGCTTTGCTCGTTAATTTACTGGTTACCGATTGTATTAAATATCCATTCACATCATTACTGCCCTGATATAAACGGATGACGTACTCACATTTTGTTAGAAATAAACTTAATGTTTTAGAATCGCCATTAAATTCTGGGATTAGATTTATCATTTCCCGCGGAACATGCTGTGTGATTGACATATTTAATTAAGGGGTCTGGGCATAGATGCAACACCATTTAATTGCTCTTGTGCCATATTAAATAATTAATACAATGTTAACTTTTCTTACCAACTAAATTTATATATATTAAATTAATTAAAACTTGTAAAAATATCAAATTGATTAAAATTATTTTATTTAATATGCACAAGCTAAATAATACTCTTAAATACTAATTTACTCTTTCAGAATTAATTCTAAATGTACCGCTCTACACTTGATTTTAAAGTTACTATTAATTATTTATGTTTCATAGAATTAACACTTTTATTATTCAATAATAATTATAGTACATAATTTAGGAGTAAGGAGGGAAAAATGAACAGGATTTTACTGTACTCACAGACCACCCGCCATGTATATCGCCTTTGTTCTCACTGTGCACTCTAAGTTAACAAATTTATTTGTTCGTGGATTGCCGTTAGCGCGAATTCCATCCGCGATTTTAGCGAAAATCACACTGTCTGTACTACCACTCGCGAAAGTTCAGTTTTTCGTACGTTTCCACTAATTTTAAGCGGTTTACGAATTACGATACTTTTCGCGTCTGGTAACAGCTGGCAATCCTACTGGCTGCGCCAGTTAACTTTCGGGAGCGCAAAAAAGGATTTTTAAAAAACTAATTTTCGAGATTATATCGATTTATTCTAATTTAAAGATACAAGTGAGTGATTGAAGATTCTATTCAAGACTGACTTCTAAAACTATTAAATAAACAATCCTTACTCACTAAAATGCTGACTCTACATTTGAGTGTGATATCAGCCCACCTGGGCGCTTCTAATGCATAGTCAGCACCCTGTATGGGTGACCACAATATAACTAGTTAATATTGGTGATGTTGTAGATACATTTATTGTTTTGAATTAAGATGACTTAACGATCGTATCTGAGACAGTAAAATAAGGACAAGAAAAGTCTGATATTGTGTTAAGTACAATCGTTTTAAAAAAAGGGCTACAAAGTAATTTGTGGCGAAATTAGTCCTGACTACTGTAAACTGACGGTTCTTACGAACTTGGGCTTGCCTTCTCTGAGCGTACGCACCAGTACAGCAATTGGCAGCAATAATAGCTAAGCCATATTGAAACACGGTTGTAGTTGTGACAAAACTAACTGTTTACTTCATCAAAAGGTACAAATCATTCTACATTACCACAGAGTAAACATGAGCGTTGCCATATCGCACCTAATACAGCTAGTAGTACACATGTTGTTATTTTTATGAAATGAAATGAAATGAAATGAAATTGTCTTTATTTACGTAGGCTTAAAAAAAGCACTTATAAATCGTCAGAATAAGATCAATATCTACCGGTTCAAAAAGTACATTCTACCGAGAAGAAACCGGCAAGAAACTCGATAGGTACTCTTTAAAAATGCCAAGTCTTAATAACTATTAGTTACAATTTATACGTGAATGTAAATTTAGCAGTGCAGGCGAACAGCCTATTCTGGGTCTAACCATATATTCTTATCATTTAAATAGTCTTCTATCTTGTAGTAGCCCTTTTTTAATCAAACAAATTTTAACATATAATTTAAACTTATGTACAGGTAAGGTAAATCAATGAGATTTTGAGGTAACATATTGAATATTTTTATACTTAACCCAATGAAAGAATTACCACTCTTATTAAGTCTGTGATTAGGAACAGCAAGTCTGTGTCTATTTCTAGTATTAAAAGAATGAGTATCTGATTTTTTTGGGAATATCTGAATGTTCTTGTAAACATACATGATACAATCTAAAATGTATTGTGACGATAGTGTTAAAATATTGATTTCTTTAAACAGTTCTCTGAGTGAATCATATGGTCTGAGGCCGTATATGGCTCTGACGGCCCTCTTCTGCTAATGAAAATAGTCTAATATTGGCCGCAGAACCCTACAGCAGCAGACCATATGACATTACACTATGAAAATAACTGAAATATACCAATCTTGCCGTTTCAACATCAGTTAAGTAATTTATTTTCCTGACTGCATATGCCGCAGAGCTAAGTCTCCCTGTCAGGGCCGCAATATGAGGAGCCCATTGCAATTTTGAATCCAAGGTGATCCCGAGAAATACAGTAGAATTGACAACTGTAACGGGTACGAAGTCCGGCAGGGGGGGTCGTGGTCGTGACGTCACCGCCAGAAGAAACACGATGAGGTGGAGTGAAGTGACTTTTATTACAACGTCCGAGTTACAGCCACGTATGTATGGTCCCCGCGATCGCGTTCCGTTAGGATGCACGAAGCAGAGTGCCAAATATACAGAAGTATATAAATATAGGATCAGATAATGTTCCTAAGGGGCTACAGAGTTCTGACGGACAGATGCACTGTAAGCTTCTATGGATTTTATCTTAACACATGAGGTCTATGGGTGACCCTTATACTTCCGAGAAAACGAAATGCCACCGCGATGTAAAGTACAGCCAACGCCATCTATTGGCGAAGAGTGGAACTAGATGTTGACGTCTACTCGGTGCGTGTTGACGTCCTATACGACTTTAATTATGTTATGTTACAGTCTCCCCCTCTGTCTCCGATAGACGTCCCGACGAGGAGACAGGACAAAAGAAAAATTAGTGAGCAGGTTTTCTGGGTCGCCCACGTCTACGTTTCTCCTGTGGATCAGTATTCTCCTTAACTGTTGTTTTCTTAGGGCGTCCTCTTCTTCTAAGGGGATTGACTGGCTTCGGCATTTCAATATCTGTACCTAGATAGGGCTTTAGTGCAGAACTATGATAAACACCAAGAGGAACTCCAGGTTCTTGTGGGTTTGCAATTTCATATGACGAGGGTCCGTGTTTCCTGTTCACAATATATGGGCCGTCACGGCGTGGTGCAAGTTTTGCACTTTTTCCTTGAGCTGCCTTGCTAACTGGATGTAATGTAACCATCACGAGATCACCGACACCGTATCCATGATCACTCCGTCTATTTCGGTCCATATACTCCTTTCTCCTCTCCTCTTTCATCTCCTGAACTTCTCTTGCCTTTTCCATAGTTTTCGTCATTTGTAACAGCCTCGGTGTAATTTCCGGAATAAAGTTTTCCGACATAATTATTTCTCTGAAGTTATGCCATCCATCATCAATTGTTTTCAATTCCCTCCCGAAGGTCAAGAAAGCTGGAGTGTAATTAGTGGAACAGCATTGATTTGTATTCATGGCGAACCTAATACACGGTAGTTGCTCAGGCCACTCACGATGATTATCTCCTAATATGATAGCTAACTGAGTTTTTAGGTCTCTGTTTCTCCTCTCTACTGGATTGGTCTCAGGGTGGTACATAGGAGTAAAGGCGTGTTTGATTTTCATGCAATAAGTTATTTGTTGCATCACAGCACTAACAAATTGGGTGCCATTGTCGCTTATTATGCGTCTAGGGAATCCGTATCTTAGGAATATCTCGTTCACCAGTGTTAAAGCACAATTTTCAGCAGTTGCAGTGACCAATGGAAAGAGTTCAACCCACCTCGACGCTAGATCCTCGACTATTAGGATCCATGTCATATTGTCAATTGAAGCTGGTAAGGGGCCAAATAAATCAAATGACAAGACCTCGAAACGCTGATTCATGGCATTCGTCTGGAGTAACCCAGCAGGTTTTTGATTGTTAATCTTATAACGCTGACAAGCAACACAATTTTTGGTGTAACTATCAATGTATTTCCGCATTCCACTCCAAAAATATCGTTTAGACACGGTTCGATAGGTTTTCTCGCTTCCGTAATGTCCTGCTAATGGGCTATCATGGTAAGTTGCCAAAACGTTTGCCCATTCGTGCTCAGGAACCACTAACTGAGCGTCTTCAGCCTCGATGTTAGGATTGTTTCGATATAATAGTCCATTATTAAGGAAGTAACCTTTGTTACTCCAGTAATAGGCATTCTCCGTATCGTTTATACTCTCTAAAGCATTTATTATCTTGGAAATCTTGTTATCTTTCATTTGTTCCTGTCTTACTTCGCTTACACTTCTCAAAGGCATGTCCACAACAGTACTGCATATGCCACAATGCTCAACATTTTCATCGGAACAAGGTGGCCGAGAAAGTGTGTCAGCTACAACGTTTGTCCTGCCAGGTGTATATTTTATGGTGAGGTCATAACCTTGCAGCAGTAAAGCCCAACGAGCAAGTCTGCCTGTAGGGGCTTTCAGTGACATTAACCATTTCAGTGCTTGGTGGTCTGTTACGACTGTGATTGGTAAACCATCTATATATCCAGTAAACTTTTTCACAGCCCAGACAACAGCCAGTGCTTCTTTCTCAGTGGTACTATAATTTCTTTCCGCCGGAGACAATAGTCGACTAGCATACTCTACAGGATGTTCTTCTTCTCCCTCCCCCTGTACCAAAACTGCTCCGACTGCATAGTCACTTGCATCAGTTTTTAGAATATAAGGCTTTGAAGAGTCAGCCTGTTTTAGTACAGGAGCTGAGGTGAGCAGTCTCTTTAGTTCTTCATAAGCCGTATTCTGCTCTTCACTCCAAACCCATTTAGTAGTTTTCTTAGTGAGGCGTGTGAGAGGTTCAGCTATTTTAGAAAAATCCTTTATGAAGCGACGATACCAGGAGCAAGTCTGTAGGAAAGTTACTAGATGTTTCAGATTTGACGGTACTGGGAGATCACGAATGGCAGCAGTTTTATCAGGGTTCACCATCAACCCATCTGGAGTTATGAGGTGTCCCAAATACTTTAACGTAGAGCAACAGAAACGACACTTTTCTCTGTTTGCTGTAAGGTTAAATTCTCGTAGCTTTTGAAAGACCGACCGAAGATCATCAAGATGGCTCTCAAAGCTAGAAGATAAGATAATTAAATCATCTAAATAAGCCAATAACTTTACATGACTTAGGCTGACACGAAACCTGTCGATCAATCGTTGGAATGTTGCAGGAGCGTTACGCAATCCGAATGGCATTCGTTTGAACATGTAAATTCCGAAGGGTGTGATGAATGCGGTCTTTTCCTGATCCTCCGAACGGACTTTTACTTGCCAGTAACCAGCTTTTAAATCCAAGGTAGTCATGAATGGAGTAGGCTTCGCATCATGAAGGAGGTCGTCTATCCTAGGTATTGGATATACATCAGGTACAGTTATCTCATTCAGTCTTCTATAGTCTACACATACTCGGATTGTGCTATCTGGTTTTGATACGAGAACAACTGGTGCTGCCCAGGGTGAGGTGCAAGGCTCGATTATATTATCAGTTAACATTTTTGCTAGTTCAACTTTGAGTGCTTGTTTGCGTGGTGGTGATAGCCTATAGGGAGGCATTGAAATTGGTGGGTGATCTAAGGTCTGTATGCAGTGTTCAGTGGCGTGTGTTGGGGTATTTTTGGTAATGAAAACATCATTGTACTCTTCCAACATCTTATATAATTTAGTCATCTGAACATGGTCAAGCTTAGTTTCTATATTTACAGAGTTTAGGTCTATATGAGAGTCTGGGAACAAACTATTAGAAAAAGGGGAAAGACTGGTGTCATTCTCGTTGACATGAGTAACGGCGTCCTTCATTATATAATCCAGTCTAGGTGAGTATCCATCAAAAACGGTTGATCGAGATCGTTTGGGGTGTGATGGTAAGTCGATGGGGATAAGTCGGTAATTTGTGGCAGCAGCCTCGATAGGTAAGTCAGCAGGCCCTATCTTTGGTATCGTACCTTGGGCCATCATTGCTGAGCAGGCTGTAGATACTGGAAGAGCAGGTTCTACAGAGTTGAGTGCTTTGGAAGTATCAGGTGCCGTCGGCCTTATGTCGGCCATCCTAGGAGGGGAGCTTTCATTGCCGAAGTTCACAAAGTCCTCTGTGTACAGTTCATATTCCTGTCTAGGATTATCAACAAATTTCCAGGTAAACTGGGCCAAGTTCAAAGCGATGCCGGCTTGTCTGAGGAATCCTATTCCCAACAGAGTGCGGTTGTCATTGGACTCGGGCAATACCACGAAATTGGTTTTGACTTTCCGACCACAGAGTTCCACGGTCGCGTTGAAAGTCAGTACCTGTTGTAGGCGCGGGACTCCGTCAGCCAATGTGATCTGTGCGCTCTGTTTTGTAAACGTATGTCCGCGTTCGCGTAACATTCTGTACAGTTTATCAGATGCAATGCTCGTCTTCGCACAAGTATCCACGAATGCGGTTCCGTCCATCCCCTCAACCTTGATAAATACTGCGGGGCGTGCATGCGTTGTTATTTGGGCATTGACCGCGCAAAAACTGAGGTTAGGAGATCTGGTCGGTTTCCCGCTGCACGTAGAACAGTTGCTTCTGTAAACGCCGGGAGCCCCACAGCCGTAACAAGACACCTTAGCAACTTGCTCTTGTTTGACAAGTGGATCAGCAGCTTCTGAGCGTGTTCCGGTGACTGCTTTTGTGGTGTTGTTTAGTCGCTTCCGACACTGCTCATAGGTATGTCCTGGAAACTTGCAGTAAGTGCATCGGATGTTACCTTTCTTCTGCGGTTTGCGCTCTGGGATGGTAGGTATCGGCTTTCCTTCTTGTTCATTAAGGACTTGTTCGACACCGCGAGCGTCGCGTAGTAGCTCATCAAAATCGCGGACGTTAGAGCGAGGTACCTTATCCCTAATCGAGAGATTCAGTAGGCTATAGATGATGTCAATCTGCTGTTTCTCTTTAATTTGTTCGTCTTTGGGAAGTTGCGCGAACAGCATCCTCTTTCTTGAGATAAAAGTAGCGGTGTCCTCCTTCTCCTGTCTCTCACTTATGATTTCATGAAAGATCAGATATTCGGGCTTCTTTGGAGCGAAGTTGTAGCGAAGTTGCTCTTCAAACTGTCCCCAGGTAGTGACGTTGCCTTTTACGCCTTGCCACCACACGGCAGCCTCGTCGTGCAGCAACAATGGTAGTCCATCTAAAGCGTCTACGTCGGAGATGGCTTCAACCCTCTTGAACACACGAAGAGCGGCTAAAAACGCTTCTACAGCTTCCGCGTTCTTTACACCATTGTAGGAGGCCTTGCAGGATACTAAGCTGCCACGTCGATTACTAAGTGTGGAGATCAACTGCGTAAATTGCTCGTCAGTCATGTTCACTCCCATCTTGTTCTTCTTAGAAGTCCCGTGGACGCACGTAGTCTTCCTGCCGTATCTCGTCACCACGAATTTCGGGTCGCGTTGGGCCCCGTTGGTCGCCAGATTGTAACGGGTACGAAGTCCGGCAGGGGGGGTCGTGGTCGTGACGTCACCGCCAGAAGAAACACGATGAGGTGGAGTGAAGTGACTTTTATTACAACGTCCGAGTTACAGCCACGTATGTATGGTCCCCGCGATCGCGTTCCGTTAGGATGCACGAAGCAGAGTGCCAAATATACAGAAGTATATAAATATAGGATCAGATAATGTTCCTAAGGGGCTACAGAGTTCTGACGGACAGATGCACTGTAAGCTTCTATGGATTTTATCTTAACACATGAGGTCTATGGGTGACCCTTATACTTCCGAGAAAACGAAATGCCACCGCGATGTAAAGTACAGCCAACGCCATCTATTGGCGAAGAGTGGAACTAGATGTTGACGTCTACTCGGTGCGTGTTGACGTCCTATACGACTTTAATTATGTTATGTTACACAACTTCAATTGCTTCATTATTTACTATAATACTCGGGCTCACCTGCCTTACGTTGGGTAATGAAAATTTCAAACATTAGGTTTTTTTAGCATTAAGTAATAGATTATATACCATTTTAGAACTTCTGAGAGAGCATTATTCACGTCGTCAAAATTTTCTTTGGTTCTATCAATTTTAAAAATTAATGAAGTATCATCTGCAAATAATACTGTCTCACATATGTTATTTGTGTAATAAGGAAGGTCATTTATATATATTAGGAAGAGCAGAGGTCCCAATATCGAGCCCTGGGGCACTCCCATGGATAGTGAGGCGCCAGAAGAATTAGTTCCATTAATGTTAATTATTTGAAGTCTATCAACTAAATATGACTTCATAAGACTAAGTGAATTCATTGAAACACCATAATGCTTTAGCTTCATCAATAAGGTCTGGTGCTCAACGCAATCAAACGCCTTCGATAAATCGCAGAAAATACCGATAGCATCCTTTTTGCTCTCCCAAGCCTCAATCACATGTTTCATAAGTGCCACTCCAGCGTCGGTTGTGGATTTGCCCTTAGTGAATCCATATTGTTTATTATGCAATAATTTATTGAGTGTAAAGTGACGAAGTAGCTGATTAAATATTATCTTTTCAAAAATTTTACTTAGAGCTGGTAAAATAGAAATAGGTCTATAGTTAGACGGGTCACTTTTATCACCTGACTTAAACAATGGAATTACTTTACTGTACTTCATTAGATTTGGAAACTGTCCAACGTCAATACATTTATTAAATATATTCGCTTAAGATGGGGCAATAGATTGTATTATATATTTTAGCATGTCTATCGAGATTCCCCAGAAATCTTCAGACTTCTTAAGTTGCAGGTCTTTAAATGTTTTCAAAACTGTAATGTCGTTGATGTGGTAAAAATTAAATGGAGAGGCACATTCGTCCACATATGTTTCGAGAATGGAATGAGCAACAGTGCGCGGGTTGTTGCAATTGGGATATTGGAAAAGTATGAATCGAATACATTTGCAACTTCATCATCAGAATTAACATATTTACTATCAACTTTTAAAGAGAACTTGTGAGTATGTGTTTTATTTTTACAAGTCTCTTTATTTATAACAGTCCATGTTGCTTTAATTTTATTATTAGAACTCGCAATCTTGTGCCTAAGATAGTTAGATTTAGCAACTGAACAAATTTTCTTAAACAATTTAGAATAATTCCTGATATACTCAATTACTTTAAGATCTTTCGAATGAGCCTTAATTATTACGTGTAATTAAAATGTAATGAAATGAAATGAAATGAAATGAAATGAAATGAAATAAAATGAAATGATCTTTATTTACGTAGGCTCAAATAAGCACTTATAAATCGTCAGTACATACAAATGAAAATAAAAATTTACCACCGGATTCGGAAAGTAGCTTCTACCGAGAAGAACCGGCAAGAAACTCGATAGTTACTCTTTTCATCGCCAAATTTACAATAAGTATCGATAACAATTATCATATCCTTAAGCTACTATGCTATACAAATCTAAAAAAGTAAATATGTATAATAGCAATTACAAATATTTGTCACTTAAAAAATCTTCTATATTATAATAAGCCTTTCTCATAAGATGATTTTTAATGAGTAATTTAAATCTATGCATAGGCAGTTCAATTATATTGCCTGGTAGTTTGTTAAATAATTTTATACTTAACCCCCTAAATGAACTACTAGTCTTGTGAAGTCTTAGATACGGAACGGCAAGCTTGTGTTTATTTCGGGTGTTAAAATGGTGACAATCAGATTTTTGAATAAAGTTATGAAAGTTCTTACGTACATACATAATACAGTCGAAGATATATTGTGATGGCACTGGTTGGTTAATATGTCAATTTCTTTGAACATATCTCTTAGCGAATCTCGAGGTTTCAGCCCGGATGGCCCTCTTCTGCAATACAAAAATAGTTTGTATGTCAGCAGCGGACCCCCATAATAAAAGGCCGTACGACATTACGCTATGAAAGTAACTGAAATAAACCAATCTCGCCGTCTCAATATCAGTCAAGAGTCGTATTTTCCTAACTGCGTATGCTGCTGAGCTGAGTCTTCCAGCCAAAGCCGTAATATGAGGGTTCCATTGCAGCTTGGAATCGATAGTGATTCCAAGAAAAACTGTAGAATGAATGATTTCAATAGGTTCATCATTCATGCATATCTTAGTGTTTACTTGTCTTACATTGGGCATTGAAAATTTAATACATTTCGTTTTCTTTGAATTTAATAAAAGATTGTTTGTAGTAAACCAATGTAGTACTTGTGAGAGAGTATTATTTACGTCGTCAAAATTTGTTTTTTTTCGATCAACTCTAAAAATCAAAGATGTGTCATCGGCAAACAATACTATCTCACATAAATCTTTTGTATAATATGGAAGGTCGTTTATATAGATTAGGAAAAGCAAAGGTCCTAATATCGAGCCTTGGGGCACTCCCATAGATAAAGAAGCGCCAGAAGAATCAGTTCCGTTGATGTTGATTTTCTGTATTCTGTCAGTTAGGTACGACTGAATCAAGTCAAGCGAGTTATTCATAACACCATAGTGCCGTAACTTCATCAGCAACGTTTGGTGGTCGACGCAATCAAAAGCTTTTGACAGATCGCAGAAAACTCCTATAGCGTCCTGCTTGTTTTCCCATGCGTCAAAAATATGACTGACGAGGGCTACTCCTGCATCAGTGGTAGATTTTCCTTTAGAAAAACCGTATTGTTTATCATTTAATAGCTTATTATTTTCAAAATGAGCTATTAACTGGGTGAATATAATTTTTTCGAATATCTTACTAAAAGCAGGTAGTATAGATATAGGTCTGAAGTTGGTTGGGTCACTTTTATCACCTGATTTATACAATGGAATGACTTTGCTTAGTTTCATTAAATTGGGAAATTGGCCTACATCAATACATTTATTAAACATGAAAGCTAAATATGGTGCAACGTGGTGAATTATATTTTTTAGAATATCAACTGAGATGCCCCAGAGATCTTCAGTTTTCTTAATGTTTAAAAGTTTAAAATGTTTCAAAACTACCCCAGAATCAATATGTGTAAAACTAAAAATAGTTTTACATTCATTCACTTTTGACTTCAGAAGGGAGTTAGCAAGACGCGGGCAGGAGTTTAGACTGCTTGTCGTTGTGAGTGGGATGTTGGAGAAGAAAGATTCAAATACATTGGCCACATCAGCATCAGAATGAAAACACGTACCATCAATATTAAGAGAGATCTTGTTGTCTTGTGTTTTATTTTTACAAGTCTCTTTATTTATGATTTTCCATGTTGCCTTACTTTTATTGGCAGCTGATATAATTTTTCCTTTTAAATAACTAGATTTAGCAATTGCACAAACCTTCTTAAATAACTTAGAGTAATTCCTAACATACTCTATCAATGAAGGATCATTAGAGTTTGCCTTCATATCATAAAGTTCATATAATCTTCTTCTACTTTTATAAATACCAACAGTTGCCCATTCACAGAATTTTGTCTTTGAATTATAGACCATTTTGGTTTTTTTCGGAAAAGCGTCATTAAATTCTTTTTCAACAACATTGAAAAACTTTTCATACATGTTATCTACTTTTGTATAATTAAAGTTATGTGCAAATATTTTATTACGAATATTTTCGGAGAATTTTTCAATCCGAGATGCAGTGATTGGTCTATATACAATGCTTGACGAAGACAGCACATCTCGGTGCTCGAAAACCGCTATTTGGCCAGTATGGTCTGAATTTACAATGTTTATAATAGATTTTTTTTGTACAATGCAATTACAGAAAATATTATCTATACATGTAGATGATGTGTGAGTCACTCGTGTTGGTTCGTTAAAAAGGTTGTTTAAATTGAAAGATTTAAAAAGATTCAGAAACCTAACAGAGTCTTGTGAATTATCTAAAATATTGTCAAAAAAAAAGTAGTTGTAAAAGTCCCCATACACAATAATTTTTTTGCTACATGTACTAACTTTCCTCAATACTTCTTCCATTACAGATTCAAAGATAAAAAGACTAGCAGAAGGGGGTCTATACACACATATAATAACATGATGCTCTATTTCTACACATGAAATTTCTATAATGCGTTCCATTGAGAGCGAAACAATATCCTTACGTTCCTTAAATTTTATTGAGTTTCGCAGTAAAATAAGCGACCCGCCTCTAATTGCGGAGCTTCGAGTAAATGCGCTACTAATTATTACGTGGACCGATTTTAAATCACTGTTCAGTGCGAGATATGACTGCCGTGATACTGCTGCTGCGTTTCTCATCAACTTGAACAATAATCGACCCAAGGAAGAAGAGTCGTTATCTTTCTATGCCGCTACGATGTATACGTCGCTTATGTCGCGATGGAAGGATATGTCTACCGAAGAAATAGTGGTGTCCACCATCCTCCACCTCGGCTCTCGGCTACCGTACGGTGCGGATGTGTTGCTAAACAATATTTTTAAAATATTTTTTCTGTGGTGACTTTGCCCCTCGGCCTCTGAGCGGTGGGTCTGCGCCCCGATTGAGTCTCCGAAGCCCCTTTCCTTCGCGCTGCGGCGTCGGGTGAGCTGTATCACTTTTGTTCCCGCCCCGGATTCGATCCGCCGACCTTTTGGTTTTGGTCGGGGCGTCTGCTGGTTCGGCCAGCGAGCAAGTGTGGAGCAGTAGCGAAATTAACTAGTACATTAAACGCTTCGGATACAATACGGACCGGCTACGAACTTGCTTAGTGCTACGATCCTCTTCATTAATGTAGTGGAGCGACTATATGCGGCGCATGCTACGAACTGCTACGAAACATACTGGTGTGCTACGACAAAGCGTTTTTTGTCACCTTACAGCTATTTACATTGCGTAGTGCAGCTACACTTGCTAGTGCGCTTTATACGTTTGTGTTTGCACTGCGTATGGTGTATCAACAGTGGACTACGAAAATTTGTAAAGTATGAGTCAGTCGGAGAATGAGCTTAAACTAAATTACACTAGCCAAATGCAGAACATGAGCTATGAATCTCTGCCTGATCACGAAGAACACTTTGATTTAAGAACGCCGCCTAATTATGTCTCGGAGAGATCGAAGCCGACTGATTACGAAAGAAAGTTCAACGAGTTTAAAGAGGAGATGATAAATCGTATGACCGCCATGATGGCCCCACAACAAAAAGAAATTAAAAAGATTTACCCTGCACTCATGAAAATCAAAGCCACCAACACCAATATAGAAGTTGCTATGGCGGCTCTCAGTGAACAAAACGAAGAACTCAGAAAGAGACTTTCTAAATTTGAGGAACAGCCAAAGAAAGATAGGGATTACATCTTGGTCTTGGAGTACAAACTAGAAGACCTCCAGCGAGGTAGTCGGAAGGCAAACATTGAAATCAAAAATGTTCCTAAACTTGCCAAGGAGTCCAAAGAAGACCTAATCAAAATGACAGTCTGCTTATCAAACTCAATAGACTGTAAAATTGAGACAAAAGATATAAAAGACATTTATAGAGTGCAGAGCAAACGCAATATTAAATATAGCTCGATTGTAGTAGAACTGTCATCGACCATTATAAAAGCAGATCTCCTTAAAATGACAAAAACTTTTAATGCCAGATACAGCGAAGGGAGCCCGTCTACACTTTCTAGCGCGAGATCTTGCGAAGTCCAAAAATTATAAATTTTGCTAGACAGCATATGGCAAAGTATACCTCAGGAAAGATGAGAACTCGACTATTATTGCTGTTAAATCAGAAGCACAAATAACTAATCTCCTTCAATTGTCATGACTAGTATTGATAAGCCTGTATTATCAAAAATTTTTAAGTAAAGTATCTAATCAGACTTATAGCATGTTGTATAACATAAATGTATCACCACAACAAATTATTTTTAAAGTCAGTCCATACTCACTCAACAAACCAAAACAAAACACAAGCCTTACACTTGCACATTCAACACAAACATCAACACAGACACAATACACAAAAACAATTCGGGATAAGAACACTATCATACATATTAACTATAACTTTATTTTTCGAAAGTGAATGTTATTAATTCCTGTCAAGTTCAAGACTTTTGTGATGCTGATTTGATTCAGATAGACACGGATGTTTCCCCCGATTTTAGACCCAAACTTGATGCTATTTTAGACAAATTTAAACATCACTTTACTTCTGGTATTCCTGACCACCGCGCTCTGACTGAACCTATGCAGATTAGGCTTAGGGACCCAAATAAGACTGTTTGTCGTCGCCCCTATCGGCTATCGACTGAAAAACGGCGTGTGGTACGCGAACGTGTTGATGATTTTATGTAGGCTGGTGTAGTTCGCCCCAGTTCGTCACCGTTTGCGAGCCCCATCATCCTCGTAAAGAAAAAAGATGGTAGCGATAGGCTTTGTGTCGATTATCGAGAGCTGAACGACAACACAGTTCCTGATAGGTTTCCTCTGCCCTTGATTTCTGACCAGATAGCTCGTTTGCTCGGTGGCTGTTACTTCACCACTCTGGACATGGCTTCAGGGTTCCACCAGATCCCTGTTCACCCCGACTCGATTGAGCGAACTGCTTTTGTAACCCCTGAGGGTCAATTTGAATATGTTGCTATGCCCTTCAGGTTGCGTAACGCACCCGCTGTTTTCTAACGAGCGGTCAGTCAGGCTCTGTCTCTCTCTGGTGGTCTACATGGACGATGTGTTAGTGGTGGCCTCGACCCCTGAAGAGGCTCTTGAGCGACTTTCAACTGTTCTTTCGATTCTTACGGAGAAAGGTTTCTCTCTTAACATTAAGAAGTGTTCTTTCTTGAAACAAGAGGTAGAGTACTTAGGATATGTCGTCAGTAATGGAGAGATAAGACCTAATCCCAAGAAAATTCAGGCATTGACTGCTCCTCCACCACCAGAGACGGTTACTCAATTGCGTCAATTTATAGGACTTGCATCCTATTTCCGGCAATTCGTACCCAAGTTTTCCCAAATTATGCACCCTTGTACGCTTTCCCCTATCTTAGGGTTACGAAGGTCAGATCGGCAGTCGCTTCAATGTAATTACCAGACTCGCTAAATCGTGGATCATGGTCTAAGCGGACCCCGTCTAAGCACGGGACATAACGCTAGGAAGATGATGTACGCTTTGACCTCATCTTCCAAGAGCAAACTTAACTGGACGGCGGAACATGAAGCCGTAAGACAGCAGGTTATATCTTTACTCACTAGTGAGCCCGTCTTGACAATATTTGACCCCGATTCTTCTATTGAGCTCCACACAGATGCGAGTTCCTTAGGGTAAGGAGGTATACTGCTTCAAAAGAAAGACGGCAAGTTCAGGGCAGTCGCTTATTCACATGAGCTTGAGACACTAGCTGTTGTAAATGCCGTTAAGCACTTCCGCCACTTTCTACACGGTCGTAAGTTTGTAGTCGTTACCGATTGTAATACGTTACAATCATCGCGCAAAAAGCTCGATCTTGCACCGCGAGTACATAGGTGGTGGGCGTTTTTGCAATCCTTTGACTTTGACGTCGTACATCAGGTGAACGTATGCGTCATGTAGATTACTTTTCACGTAACCCCCTGCCCCCCTCAATTTCAAAATCGATTAAGAAAATTGAGCCTAAACGTGTTGACGTCATCGAGTTAACCAATAATTTACTCGCGGAACAACAGCTTGATAGTGAACATTCTAAGTTAATTTCCGATATTAACGATAACGGACTTCCCGACGATATCGCTAAAACCTATGAGATTCGCTCCGGAATCTTACACCGCAGGATCCAACGCAACGGAAGGACACGCTGCTTGCCTATTTTGCCGAGATCACTTAGATGGTCTATTATTAACAACACACATGAGTCCCTTATGCATTTGGGCTGGGAGAAAACCCTGGAAAAACTCTATTGTCACTATTGGTTTGATAACATGTCCAAATATGTCCGTAAATTCGTTGATAACTGTGTCACATGCAAAATTTCTAAAACCCATACAGGTGAAGTTCAAGCCGAGCTTCACCCGATACCTAAGCTTGCTATTCCGTGGCATACTCTGCACATAGATGCTACAGGCAAATTAAGCGGCAAGAATGATAAAAAGGAGTACGTTTTTGTTTTGATCGATGCTTTTACCAAATTTTCCTTGCTTATCTATACTCCCAATATCGACTCTAAAAACAGCATTAGAGCTATAAAATTAGCTATCTCCCTATTTGGTGCGCCTACACGTATTATCGCGCACCAAGGACGCTGCTTTGCTAGCCGCGAATTTCGCGAGTTCTGTGATACGTCCAACATACAATTACATCTAATCGCTACGGGTAGTAGTAGTAGTAGGGCTAACGGACAGGTCGAACGTGATAGATTTTAGCAAAATATTTATGTATGTTTGAAACCACCCTAATGTTAAAAAATACAATTACAGTGTAAATACCATATAAACTATATGAGAATATGGCTACCCCCCTGTAGGCGCGGCCGTTCCCGGACAGTTCGTCTCTCCGATACGTAAAATAGTTAGGCAGTCTGAATGTTTGATTTGGGTGTAGGAAGGTTTCGCCCAGCAGTATAATGTGTGGATTATACGTCAGGGCGAGTGTCCTTAGGGTGTTTTGTTTGGCGGTTATACCTCCCGGGTTCCAGTAAACTATTAATAGTTTACTGAATGGTGCGTGAATGAGGCGGCGATGGGCCTAACGGTCCTATTGGCCGTTATGCGCGAATTACATATACCTAATCTATGAGGATCGCTGCATCGGCATGACACCAATCAACATTGCACAAGGCACTCGGCAACGGCAGGGTGCATCGTCAGCGCAACGTGATGGCAACGTGATGGCCAATGACGTCAATAGACTTTCATAAGTTATTTCCGATATTTTGTAATGCATATTGGTTTCATACTTCGAAGCAGTATCATTGTTGTAGCTAGTTATAAGTTTCTATATAACTTTACTTTAGTATTAAATTAGTTAAATAAAATTTGATTTTTTTTAGATCCTCCGGCTGTAGCCTACGTAATTGGCGCAGTCGGTAGGATACTCGCGGTCGATTCGCGGGGAGGTTTCTAATATCGGAATTCGGGAATCGCGGGTCGCCCGGGCGGCTATCAAGCTCCGTTTCGAGTATCCAGAATCTACGAGCGCTGCAGCCACCAGGAGGAGAGTATCTAGACATCGATACAACCAGCAGAGACATGAGTTTGTGAGTTGCACAGAATCTTTCTTGTGTTGCTATCCTTTTGTCCTTTTAGATTAGATTCCTTTTAAACATTTTCCGTCCTAGTACTTCAGGACCCAGCGAGTCTGCGCTATTGCAGTCTCGCCGGCAAAGGCATATAGATCATAATAGAAATATAGATATTAGTGATTTAAATTTAAATAGTTTATTTGAAAGTAATATTAATATGTCTTACGAGCCAGACACCATTTTTAAGGCATTACGCCCGGTACCAGACTTTGATGGTAATCCTAATGTGCTCACCAGATTTATAAAGATCTGTGATCAAATCGTAGCGACTTACCTTAGTACACAGCCAGGCAGTGATCTATCAAATTTATGTTTATTAAACGGTATATTAAATAAAATCACTGGCCCCGCAGCTAGCATAATTAATTCAAATGGCATACCCGATAATTGGTTAGCTATAAGAAATACATTAATAAATAATTTCGCGGACCAGAGAGATGAAACAGCTCTCTATAACGACCTCTCTTTGGCCACTCAAGGACATAGGTCACCTCAAGAATTCTATGAGCATTGCCAATCATTATTTAGCACAATAATGACGTACGTAAGTCTTCATGAGACTTTAGCCACCACCATAGAGGCTAAACGTGTTTTATATCGCAAGCTCACTAAACAGGCATTTGTTCGCGGTTTGCAAGAGCCACTTGGCTTACGAATTAGATGCATGAGACCAGATACATTAGAGAAGGCTTTAGAATTTGTACAAGAGGAGCTGAATATTATGTACTTGCAACAACGTAACGACGCTGTACCTAAGCCCCAGTCGGCACCTAAAGTTCAACCAGCCCCTGTACACATCCTAAGATCTCCTACAGCAACATACTGGCCTTTACATACTAATCAAAGGGCACTGCCGCCAGCGCCGCAGCCATTTAGGTTCGCCCCGCAACCTAATCAAGGTTTCAGGGCCAACCCTACGCAGAGCCAGCCACAGCAACAGCCACAGGTACGTGTCGGTCCGTCGCGAACTCAACAAATGTTTGGCGCTAGGCCACCTAATTATAATCCGCATAGTAACGTGTTCCGTCTTCCACCTAGAAATTATCCCGGTAATTCATTCGTTCCTAAACCGATGAGCGGCGTACAACATTTCACACCCAAGCCGTTACCTCCATCGGGAGGCCTTCGAGGTCATGATTGGCGTTTACATGGTAACCCGCCACCGAATAACTATTTTAAATCGCGCGAAATGAACTTAAACGAGTGTTACGACGCGAGCTCTTGTTACGGTGATTGTTATAATGACTCGGATTACATGTTGCCACAGTATAGTGAATATGCAGTAGGTTATGATTGTTCAGACTATCCGTGCTATGATTACCAAATTGAGTCACAGCCTTATTACGACCACTCTCAATCTTTTGATACCGTTGCTGATGCTGAGGACTGCCAAGTCTCAGATGACAGCCAAAATTTTCGGAAAGGTCAAACATCAAAAAATCCAAAATAGAAATTAATCTTCAGACTCAGAGGCAATTACCATACATTCAAATAAGTAATCCGCCTCTTAAATTCTTAATCGATACTGGCGCTAACCAGTCGTTTATTAGTCCACAGGCTGTTCAAAATTATTTCTCGGATTTTACTTTAAATTACGATCCATTTGAGGTAACCAATGTGCACGCAACTACTAGGAACGATTTCTCTATAACCTTGCCTTGTTTTTCAGAATTTAATGACTCAGAGGACATACGACTTTTTGTGTATAAATTTCATGACTACTTTGACGGACTTATCGGACTAGACTTATTAACTAAGTGGGAAGCTAAGATCGACTTAAAGGATAGGACATTGACTACTCGTTCTATGGTTAATGAAATAAAAATGTTTAACTCCCGAAATGTTAATTTATATGAAGATATGATCCCGGCTCAGAGTTCAAAGTTAGTAAGACTTCCTATTAACGCCCCGGATGGTGACGTTTACATTCCAGAGCAAGTAACGTGTAATTGTATTATTTCAGAATGCGTTACAACCGTAGTTAACAGCCGCGCTATTTTAGAGGTTTAGAACTTAACCGATAATGACGTAATTCTCTCATTAGATTATTTCGTTCGGGCCGAAGTGTTTAATGTTGAGTGCACGCGTACTGAACAACAGTCGCGCACACAAGAGGTTATATCGCGTTTGCGTACTGATCATTTAAATCCGGAGGAGAAGGCAAATTTAATATCACTTTGTTCGCGATATGCAGATGTATTTTACATCGATAATGAACCTTTGACTTTTACCAACAAGATCAAGCATCGGATTAACACCACCGATGAAATACCAGTTTATACAAAGAGCTATAGATACCCTTTTATTCATCGACAAGAGGTTAAAGATCAAATAGAGAAAATGCTTTTGCAAGGTATTATCAGACCATCAGACTCCGCGTGGAGTTCACCCATTTGGGTTGTGCCAAAGAAGGCTGATGCCTCGGGCAAACAAAAATGGCGTATCGTAGTTGACTTTCGGAAGTTAAATGAGAAAACCATAGACGACAAGTACCCAATTCCCAACATCTCTGACGTGTTAGACAAATTAGGCAAGTGTCAATATTTCACGACCTTGGATCTTGCTAGCGGTTTCTATCAATGTGAGATGGAACCATCGGATATTAAAAAGACCGCTTTTAATGTCGAGCACGGGCATTTTGAATTTCTCAGAATGCCAATGGGTTTAAAAAATTCTCCATCTACATTTCAACGTGTGATGGACAATGTCCTTAAAGGCTTACAGAACGAGATCTGCCTCGTGTATCTAGATGACATAATTGTCTATAGTACCAGCCTCCAGGAGCACATAATTAACCTGGAAAAAGTGTTTCAGCGACTTAGAGAGTCCAATTTTAAGATCCAAATGGACAAATCTGAATTTTTAAAACTTGAAACTGCTTATCTCGGACATGTTATTAGTAGTGAAGGTGTAAGACCCAATCCAGACAAGATTTCCTCTATTGAGAAGTATCCCTTGCCCAAAACGCCTAAAGAAATTAAGCAATTTCTCGGTCTGTTAGGTTACTATAGAAAGTTCATTCCCGACTTCGCTCGAATCACCAAACCGATGACACTGTGCCTGAAAAAGAACAAGAAAATTACGTTAGATGACGAATATATTAACTGTTTTGAAAAATGTAAAAAACTACTGACTAATGACCCCATACTACAATACCCTGACTTTAATAGAGAATTTTTACTTACCACTGACGCTTCTAACTTTGCAATAGGTGCCATTCTGTCCCAGGGACCTGTAGGATCAGACAAGCCAATATCGTATGCCTCACGTACTCTTAATGAAAGTGAGATTAATTATAGTACGATTGAGAAGGAGTTGCTTGCCATAGTCTGGGCAACCAAGTACTTCCGCCCATACTTGTTTGGTAGGAAATTTAAGATCTTAACAGATCATAAACCACTCCAGTGGATAATGAGCCTTAAGGAGCCCAACTCCAGACTTACTAGATGGAGACTAAAGCTTAGTGAATACGATTACACAGTCGTATATAAAAAGGGTAAAAATAACACCAACGCTGATGCCCTTTCTAGAGTAGAGATCCACAATGAGGAGATCAGCTCTATAGTCGCTAATCCTTCTGAAAGGCCACTCACCCCTGATAATTCAGCCACCAGTACAGCTCATACTAGTCAGGAACATCCTATCTTAGAAGTGCCTATAACTGACGAGCCTCTTAACAGGTTCCATAAGCAATTAATTTTAACTGTTGTAGGTGACATTAAACGCAGACCAGTAGTGACTAAACCTTTTGAGACACAAACTAAAGTGACAGTTCAAGTGACAGAATCTGACTTAGAAAATGACGTAGTGAACGCCATTAAAGAGTACATTAATCCCAAAGTCAAAACCGCCTTGCTAATAAACCCACCTTTAGCCATGTATCAGATAATTCCAATCATCCAGGAAAAGTTCAAATGTTCCTCAATGAACCTTGTTTTATGTAAAGTTGAGTTAGAAAATATTAAAGAGTATCTGAAACAACAAGAAATAATTAGGCATTATCATAACGGTAAAACTAATCATAGAGGGATTAATGAGTGTTACTTAGCACTATCCCGTAGGTACTATTGGCCCAGAATGAAAGATCACATAGTTAAATACATAAATGAATGTAGTGTATGCGGCCAAAGCAAGTATGATAGGAATCCAATTAAACAGCAATTTAATATTGTTCCCCCAGCAACAAAGCCATTAGAAATAGTACATGCAGATCTTTTTACAGTACAAAGCGAAAAGTATATTACCTTCATAGACGTTTTCTCTAAATATGGGCAGGCTTATCATCTTAAAGATGGTACAGCTATCAGCATACTCCAAGCCTTACTTACCTTCTGTACTCACCACGGCCTTCCACTGACGATAGTAACTGACAACGGAACCGAATTCACAAACCAACTGTTTGCAGAATTTCTCAGACTCCATAAGATATCACATCATAAGACATTGCCTCATTCGCCCAATGATAATGGTAACATAGAAAGGTTTCACTCTACACTGTTAGAACATCTTAGAATTTTAAAGTTACAGCAAAAGGATGAACCGATAGTAAACCTTATGTCATACGCTATTATCGCTTATAACAGTTCAATTCACAGCTTTACCCGTTGCAGACCCTACGACATATTAAAAGGACATTTTGATCCACGTGACCCTATTGACATTGACATAACCGAACGATTGCTTCAACAATACGTCCAGACTCACCGTGAGCAAATGAAAGTAGTCTATGACATAATTAACGAATCCTCTTTAGCCAACCGCACAGCTCTTATAGATAACCGCAATAAGTCTAGAGAACCAGAAGCGGAATACGAGCCCCAACTGCAAGTATTCATAAAGAATCCGTTTGCTAGTCGACAAAAAGTTATTGCATACGGCCACAAAAGTTTGACCGACGTTGAAAAACGATATTGCCAGACCAAAAAGGAGGCCCTGGCATTAGTTTGGGCAATTGAACATTTTAATATGTACCTATATGGGCTCAAAGAATTTGAATTGAAGTTATATTTGGTCCGCGATCAAAACCATACGCTCGAATTGAACGTTGGGTACTGAGGAGGCTGAGGTCTATAATTATAAGGTTGTATACTGCCCTGGAAAAAATAACATAACAGATTCTTTGTCCCGATTATGTCCAGCTCAAAAGGTATACCCGTACGAGGACGAGTATCATATCAACAAAATTGTAGAGTTTGCTAGACCAATGGCCGTGTCTATGGAGGATATAGTTGCTAAATCTCAAAATGACACCGATATCCAGCTTGTTAAAAACGGTCTTTCTGAAAAAAATTGGGATCAAAAAATTAGCAACTATAAATTCTTTGAACATGAACTTTGGATGCACAATGACATCCTATTACGTGGAAATAAAATTGTTATTCCTATTGAATTGCGCAAACAAGTGCTTGCTTCGGCATACGAGGGTCATCCTGGAATTGTTGCTATGAAAGGTCGACTTCGGACTAAGGTATGGTGGCCCAAAATAGATAAGGATGCTGAAAATACAGTTAAGAGTTGCAAAAATTGTATACTAGTCTCGGGACCTAACCCTCCTGTTCCGATGAAAACACGTGAATTGCCGGCGCAACCGTGGACGGATGTCGGTGTAGATTTCCTTGGTCCTCTGCCAAGTGGCCACCATTTATTCGTAGTAATCGATTATTATAGCCGCTATAAGGAAATAAGAATTATGAAATCAATAATATTGGCCTCAGCAAAACGGTGAGGTCGAAAGACAAAATCGCGATATAATAAAACGTTTAAAAATTAGCCAATGCCAAAAGTCCGATTCGAAAGATGACCTCTTGCGCTATCTCATGATGTATAACAGCACGCCTCATAGTACAACTGGTAAATCACCCTCTGAATTATTTTTCAACAGACAGTTTAGAGATAAAATTCCTTCGGTCATAGATGTCGGAAATCAACTCACTGATTTAGAAGTTTAAGATAAAGATAAGACAGAAAAGGAAAAAAAGAAGCTGATTGAAGACAAGAAAAGAAAAGCTACAGAAAATGTAATTGACATAGGGGAAAAAGTTTATGTTAAAAATATGATTAAAGAAAATAAATTCACGTCTAATTTCAATCCAACTCCACATACATTATCAGCGCTAAAGGGGGTGATATAAACGTAAAAAATGATGTCACTGGTCAAGAATTAAGGAGAAATGTAGTTCACTTAAAGAAAATAGAGGGACAGTGGAGGATTCAGAATGAAGAAGAGGGAATTCAGGACAATCCTAATATAATGACACATGATGAGTAGGAAAATACCCTTTTTAAAATTATAATTTATTTATATTATAAAACACGATCAAGATGATTCAAATTAGATTTTGTAAAGCTACGCTTGACAAAATCTTGAATATGAGTAATTAGAATTTAATGTTTGTTTGATTTGATCTCTGTTTTAAAACCTAATAGTTTGTTTTGGTATAATTGTCATTTCGTTATGTGCATAAATTATTCGATTAGTGTATTAATCAGGACAATTGAGAATTAATATTGTATTGAATAAGATTGATTGAAATTTGTTGAAAGGGAGAGATGTGACGTACAGCGAATAAACGCAAGCGCTGCGAGCCGCCCGCTGCCTCCCCCCGCACTGCACCAGCTAGCGCACAGGCGAGCGGACGTATCGTAGACGCACGTAATTAGTAAATTAAGTGTATTATTTAACTCACTACCCCAAGTACCAGTGGTATAAGTGAGTATATAACACCATCCAATATAAAAAATAATCTTTACTCAGCGCACACCACGAGTAAACCAACTATTATATGAAAATAAGCATCATTTGATGATAAAAATCTCGCGCAACTAAATACACGTTGATAATAATAATTATTTAACATTTCTCTATATTTATCTTAATATTTTAAATCTCCTTTATATTAATGTCTTCGTTTGTTATGTGAGCAATAGAATAAAATACTTTTACACTGTTTATAATAAGTAGTATTCATTAACACGTACTAAACAGATTATCTGGGGGCACGGCAGTGCCCCCGCCAAGTCGAGCAAAAAAGCGGCACGGCCGTACCATCCTTTTCTCGAAGCAATTCAGGCCATTTTCGACCCCCTGTAACTTCGTTGTGGATAAAACTAGAAGACTGAATTTTCAGTAACCATGCAGGCATTGTAAAGACACGGTACATTTCAAATTTCATTCAATTTGAACCAGTAGTTTAAGAATTATAATGGGTCAAAGTTTCTTAATTTTGTCACTGACTGACTGACCGATCATCAAAATTCGAAGGCACTTCTAGCAGACCTAGAAGCTTCAAATTTGGAATATAAGTAGTATTTGGTGTATGAACTAAGGAAAAACTAAAATATTTGGGGGCACGGTAGTGCAACCGCTAAGTCTAGCAAAAATTTTCAATTTCTGTCCAGTTTTATAAATATTTAATTAACTACTTACTTAAATAACTTTGTAATACCATATAAATATTAAGGCGCACGGTAGTGCCCCCGCCAAGTCGAGCAAAAAAGCGGTACGGCCGTACTATATCCTTTTCTCGAAGCAATTCAGGCCATTTTCGATCCCCTGTAACTTCGTTGTGGATAAAACTAGAAGACTGAATTTTCAGTAACCATGCAGGCATTGTAAAGACACGGTATATTTCAAATTTCATTCAATTTGAACCAGTAGTTTAAGAATTATAATGGGTCAAGGTTTCTTAATTTTGTCACTCACTGACTGACTCACCGATCATCAAAATTCTAAGGCACTTCTAGCAGACCTAGAAGCTTCAAATTTGGAATATAAGAAGTGTTTGTTGTATGAACTAAGAAAAAAGTTAAATATTTGGGGGCACGGTAGTGCAACCGCTAAGTCTAGTGTTGGAGATGGAGATTGAAAACCTACCTATTAATGCGTTCTGAACTGCCAATAAGGACACAACACGATGACGTGAAAGTGCGTGCTGATTGGTCTATCAATTGTTCCCATACCCCCGCTATCCTTGTATCTGTAGATTAATATTAGATTACATTCACCATTTTGTCGTTCACATGAGCGTTGCATTTTTAATTTATAAATTCCCAATCCATTCAGCCAAAGTAGTAAAGTCAGTAAATACATATAATTGTTGTGTAGCCACCACGCCGCTACATAATTTGATCCTTTCGACGCCGGATTTAACGAGTTTTTTGGAAAATCACATCCAATTTCATCGTACGGAGCGACTGTTGGACTGACCATTTGCTACGTGGAACTCGAACATTCTACAAAGTGAAACAACGGACAACATGGTGTGCTAAGAAGTGGATTATTCACGGAGCAGATAGACAATTCAGCTGGTTGTGCCATTGTCAGCACAGCAGTCTGTCTTCACACGCAGTCAGTACTTGCCACGTGAGTACCCCTATTTTCACAAGTCACCAGAATGTCGTTAGCATCTAAAGATGGGGAGGGAACTAGTAAATGTCGCGATAGATCTCCTTATAAACATTATATAGACGAAAAAACTGAGCAAATCATGCGTGATTTAGTTAGAAAACGTGGAATAGCTAAAGGTAGGTTGACTAGATTCGCTAACCATTTAAATAGTCAAACGTCTTTCAGCAGTGAGTTGAGAATAGACTTAAATTTACGCATAAAAGGTGCAGGGATTTTATTTTCCGAATTTAATGAAATTCAATCGAAAATTGAGGAAATTGTACCTGACTCTGATATCGAAGAACAGTTAGACCAGCGTCAGCAGTTCGAAGATAGTTATTATAGCATTCTTTCTCAAGCTGAATCTATTCTTGGCAAATGTGGAGAGGTACCAAATGGTTCTACATGTCATCATTCTAATAAACCTGTGTTAGTCAAATTACCCACAATCTCGTTGCCGACATTTGACGGTGCTTATGAACACTGGCTCGAGTATAGGGATACTTATTTATCTTTAGTACACAATTCCACTGATATAAGCAACATTCAAAAAATGCACTACCTGAAGTCTTCATTAAAAGGAAATGCACAGCAGGTGATAAATTCCATAGAAATTTCATCAGATAATTATTCTGTTGCATGGGAGCTTCTTCTGAATAGGTACAACAATGCTAGGCTTATAGTGCATAGTCACGTAAGGGCATTGTTTTCAATACAGCCACTGTCCAAAGAATCGCCTTCACTAATTAGGACACTAATAGATGTGATTATCAATAATCTACGCGCATTAAAAACTCTTGGTGAGCCTACAGACTCCTGGGATACATTGATAATCTATATTGTTGCCTGCAAGTTAGATAAAATTACGGAAAGAGTATGGGAAGAGCACAAAAGTTCGTTGTTGTCGGATTCCAAGTCTAATTTGAAGGTCAATGATCTAATTAAATTTCTCAAAGACAGGGCTGATTTGTTGGAAACATTATCTTTATCCCACAGCAAAGATAATAATAATAATAGCACGCAAAGTAAAAAATCTAGCTCAGTTGACACTTCACAATGCAATGTCTCCTCTAATAAGCCGCCGCCATCAACAGACCGTAAACAAACAAACAAATTTCTATGCGTAGTGTGCAAAGGAAAACATCCAATTTACACATGCTATAAATTCATTAATATGGACTTACAATCAAAACTAAAAATTATTAGTGATCACAAGTTATGTGAGAATTGTTTGCGTTCCGGACATGCAGTTGAAAAATGTTTGTTTGGGCCTTGTAAGCAGTGCAATTTAAAACACAATTCTTTAATTCACAATAATAATCGTACTACGATGACGGCTGCGGTTATTGAGGCGAGCGTTCCCCCGCCCCCGCCGCCCGCGCCGGAAACAGGGACAGCCTGAGATGGCAGTGACAACAATCAGTTCATTCAAGTTAGCTATGTTCATACCGATACGTACTCAAACACTCAATGTTTAGATATGAAACCGGTTTTGCTATCCACCGCTTTGGTCGAGATTCCCGACAAATATAACAATTATCATGTCGCTTGCGCATTACTCGATAGTGGTAGTCAAAGCTGTTTTGTTACACATTCCTTATGTAAATCGCTAGGTATTCCGCTAATACAGTCCACTCATGAGATACGAGGGGTAGGTAATGTGATTTCCCACTCAACGCAAACGTGCGAAATCGTCATTAAATCTCGCATAAATACCTACTCAACGCGAGTTAAATGCTTCGTTCTGTCGGAGATAACGGCTACGCTGCCTGCTGTACAAGTACAAAGCGCACGTTTTAACATACCTAACAACATGCAGCTAGCAAATACGCAATTTTTGAAACCACAAGATATCGATATTTTAATAGGCGCGGACCTATTTTGGGACTTGCTTATCGATGGCAAGATGCGTTTACCAAGCGGTCCGCACTTACAAAATACGAAGTTAGGTTGGATTGTTTCAGGTCCTATCAATCATATTACGCACAATGATAGACATGTCCAATGTAACTTTACACAATCTATGGACAGACAGCTGCGTTCGTTCTGGGAGCTAGAGGAAATGCCCAAGCATCGGGATATATGCACAAATGAAGAGCGGGCTTGCGAGGAGTCTTTCATCACAACTACTACGCGCGAAAGTGATGGTAGATTCTGTGTTCGCATCCCACTCAAAGAATCGCCCAGTGTTCTTGGTAACTCACTCTCACAGGCGAAGCGTCGTTTTCTGTCTTTGGAAAAACGATTATCACGCGCACCTGATAGTTGTAAAAAACTATATTCTGATTTCATACTTTAGTTCTTACGCGGACCCTCACTACTTCATGCCGCACCACGGTGTATTTCGCGAGCACAGCACAACTACGGAGCCTCGTGTTGTGTTCGACGCCAGTGCTGCAACTAGTAGTGGGAAATCTTTAAACGACATACAGCTCGTAGGGCCTCCTATACAAGGAGACTTGCTCGGAATCCTATTACGATTTAGGCAGTTTAAATTTACGGCAATTGCAGACTGTGAAAAGATGTACCATCAAGTACTAGTGGAGCCGTCTCAGCGAGATTTACAGCTCATTGTATGGCGCGATGATCCAGCTGGCCCGCTCGAGTTTTATAGACTAAATACGGTAACATATAGCCATGCCTCGGCTTCTTTTCTCAGTGTCAGATGTTTAAAACAATTAGCCGATGAATGTACTGACCCCGAGGCAAAAAGAGTTATACGCGATGATTTTTACGTAGACGACCTATTGACCTCATATGAGGACCAATCAAAATTAATAAAGATTTGCCAAAGCACCGCTGAAGTACTAAAGTCTGGGTGTTTCCCACTGCGCAAGTGGATCTTTAATTTTGAAATCGACGGTGAGTCATTCACGTCACCAAATAGCACGTTCCGAGATTTAAATTTAGGTGATCATAATCAGTGTAGAACCTTAGGTTTGAGTTGGTGTAGTGTCGCGGATGAGTTTAATTTTAATACCAAAATTGAAATCGACATCAAAATTCCAGTCACTAAACGCATAATATTGTCAACAATATCGCAAATATTTGACCCGCTGGGATTGTTGAGTCCACTCGTTATAATAGGAAAGGTTTTTTTGCAAAGGCTTTGGTTATTGAAATTAGAGTGGGACGACCCGCTACCTTCTGACGTTGTACATACTTGGAACCGGTTTGCTAACAGCCTGTCTTATCTTCGCACTATTAAAGTTCCGCGCAATGTTTTTCAATGCAATGCTACTCGAGTGAGTTGCACATATTCACAGACGCTTCACAAATCGCCTATGGCGCCTGCGCTTACGTACGTACTATTTGTAATAATCAGGTGATAGTAAGGTTGTTAATTTCTAAGGCTAAAGTAGCACCAATAAAACCAGTGAGTATCCCTAGATTAGAATTGTGCGGTGCACTTCTAGGCGCTAAACTTTACGACACGATTCGTAGTGCACTTACTCGTGAATTTGATAATGTAATGTTCTGGTCCGATTCCACGATTGTCTTGGGGTGGCTACGCATGTCACCAAACTTATTAAAAACCTTCGTGCAGAATCGTGTTGCAGAAATTCATGAGCTGACGAATGACTGTCCCTGGCGTCACGTGGGTAGCAAAGAAAATCCAGCTGACCTGTTGTCTCGCGGTGTAAATATTGAGGATTTGTCTTCATCTATTTTATGGTGGGAAGGACCCACGTTTCTAAAAGATTTAATTCATTTTGACAAATCAATTTCACGTTCTGTATCGCAACTCAATGAAATTATACCTAATGAATTACCGGAACTCAAATCAAACGTCGTAAATTCATTAATTACAAATAATAACAAAACAGATTTAACTTTCTTTCCGTTTCGTAGGTTCTCGAATTTCAATCGCATGAGTCATGTCGCTGCATACATACTTCGCTTTATCCATAATACGCGCAACAAAAGACAACAACTGACAGGGAGTATTACTGTTATTGAATTAAAACGAGCTATCAATATACTTGCTAAGTTATCTCAAACGGAGTCGTTTACGAATGAATACAGTTTACTTAAAAATGGTAAGAATGTTAAATCAAATAATCGAATTGCAAGTTTAAATTTATTTATAGATAATGAGCACGTTTTACGAGTGGGTGGTAGAATCAAGAATTCACCCGATTTTAATTATAATAAAAAACACCCAATACTTCTATCCTCGGAACATCATTTTACGCTTTTGCTGTTTAGGCATATACATAACCAGTCTATGCACTGTGGGCCACAAGCATTATTGTACCAATTACGCGAAAGTTGGTGGCCGCTGTCAGGTAGGAACCTAGCTAGGAAGGTGACTCGTCAATGCGTTGTTTGTACACGCGTTAAAGGGAAAACATTAAGCCCACTCATGGGCAATCTTCCTTAAGAGCGGATAACTGCTAGTTTTCCTTTCTATCTCTCAGGAGTAGACTACGCGGGACCAGTGTTCATACTCAATCGGAAAGGAAGAGACTTGCCTGCACATCGTTTGACACGCTACAATAGAGTGGAGCAGTTGCGTCAACAGTTTTGGTTACAATGGTCTAAGGAATATATATCGGAACTACAGACCAGAAACAAATGGAAGGTAAACACCACTGATTTAAAACCTGATACGCTTGTTATTATCAAGGACATAAACCTTCCGCCATTGAAATGGCAATTGGGGCGTATTGTGAAGACGATACCTGGCAAAGACGGAATCTCGAGAGTCGCCGACATCCAGACATCATCAGGCATAGTAAGACGAGCATACACAAAAATTTGCCCACTAGTTGAAGATGAGTAAATGATGCTATTGTAAGCTGATGCTTTCAAGGCCGCGGGCATGTTGGAGATGGAGATTGAAAACCTACCCATTAATGCGTTCTGAACTGCCAATAAGGACACAACACGATGACGTGAAAGTGCGTGCTGATTGGTCTATCAATTGTTCCCATACTCCCGCTATCCTTGTATCTGTAGATTAATATTAGATTACATTCGCCATTTTGTCGTTCACATGAGCGTTGCATTTTTAATTTATAAATTCCCAATCCATTCAGCCAAAGTAGTAAAGTCAGTAAATACATATAATTGTTGTGTAGCCACCACGCCGCTACATCTAGCAATATTTTTCAACTTCGGTCCAGTTTTATAAATATTTAACTACTTACTTAAATAACTTTGTAATACCATATAAATATAAAGGCGCACGGTAGTGCCGCCGCCAAGTCGAGTAAAATTTTTCAATTTCGGTCCAGTTTTCTAGATACATAACTGCTTAAATAACTTTGTAATCCCATATAAATATAGGCGCCCGGTAGTGCACCTGCCAAATCGAGCAAAAAATGTATATTCCCGTCATGCCAATTCATTCCGCAATTACAGTTAGTCAGTATTCTTACAGTTACAAGTCTTACAGTTACAAGTCTTACAGTTACAAGTCTGGGCGGTTCACATCTAATTAATGTCAACTTTGGAAGTGTTAAAGCGCAGGAATCCTCAATTTGTGAATACAACAGACCAAGAAGCATAATTTATCGTCCAGATTTGTCAAAAATTGTAACATCAAAGCCTCCCAGAAAAACGCATAGAGACAGGCAGTGGGCTCTTAGAAAAACTGTAGCTGAAGCTCAAGAAGTAGTACCGGAAAAGAGAAAACGGAAGGCTACCTACAAAAATAAGAAAAGTTCATATGTCAGAGAGAGGGCTTTAAGAAAATTCGTAGATATACATATACACAATAAGTAGAAGGTACCGAAAAGAAAAAAAGGAAAACTGGCTACAAAATACAAAAAGACATGAGATCCCATCAAAAACAATACTTGTCAAAAAAAACAAGTCTCGCAACTCAGTTGTTCTACGGTAAAAAGTTGTGAGATCCATGTAATACCAAGTCGGTTATTAATATATTTAGTCTCTACTTAAGTGACTTTCTCGTCTGTCTCGTCTTAATACGTCCAGTCCCTAAGACCACGATCGTGGTCCATAACAATTGAAAATCAATTGTGTCTGGAATCTAACCGTAATCGTAATAATTAATAGCATCTTATAGTGATGCATATCAATATTAAAAATCTTTAATGTTTTATATAAATATATTGACTTGGCCATCGCACTAAATAATTTAATTTACACGTGTTTTCATGCGATGGCCGAGTCTCAATATAATGAAATGAAATGAAATGAAATGAAATGAAATGAAATGAAATGAAATGAAATGATCTTTATTTACGTAGGCTCAAATAAGCACTTATAAATCGTCAGTACATACAAATGAAAATAAAAATTTACCACCGGATTCGGAAAGTAGCTTCTACCGAGAAGAACCGGCAAGAAACTCGATAGTTACTCTTTTCATCGCCAAATTTACAATAAGTATCGATAACAATTATCATATCCTTAAGCTACTATGCTATACAAATCTAAAAAACTAAATAAGTATAACATCGACTACCGCCCGAGCGGTCAACATTCCTTAAGTCCGTGCTTGGCGATTTTTAATCGACAATAATATTTAAAGACCAATTTGCAACATTATTTGGCGATCTAAGTGACCCATTAACACTTAGTGCAATGTGGTGAAGAATTTATAGTGAAAACCAGCAGTATATAGTGATTGTAAACTAATAACTTCAAAACATTTATTAAGTTATTACTGCGGATTGAACTGTGTCGACAAGTGCGCACCGAGCGACTCGTTCCGTGACCTTGAAATTAGAAAGCTGTCCGTCACAGACAGCTTTGGCAGATAGTCACTGCTGCGTTGGTTACCTACGGCCTTTTCGGCAAATTGAATCATCAGCGGCCTGGCGTAGTGGCTCGAGCCGGCTGTACGAGACGACAAGAACGCGAGTTCGGATCTGCGAGGGGAAGATATTTTTTATTTTTATTTTTCTTTTATTTTCATTAATACTATTGTAATATTTTGATTGAAGAATGGCATCAAAGAATAATACTTGTTCAGGTTGTCTGAATACTATTTCTGGCAAAGAGTTTTTAAAATGCCGCACTTGCAATAGCACATATGATCTGGTATGCGCCAATATATCAAAAGAGCGTTTCCAAAGCCTTTGCAGGGAAAAGACGGCTTGGATATGTCCAGGTTGCCAAACCAAGATGCCGAAGGGTGATAATAGTAAAACGCCGGTCCGCCGTGACGGGCATCAAGTGGACTCACCTGATTATCCTAAGGAAAACATTACAATGCGCAACAAGCCAAAGTCCTCCACCAATGCTGCTGTGTCTTCGGAAATGGACTCCAATCTGCAGCGGCTAATTCAGGCCACGATACGATCTGAATTGTCCCCCATCAAGGCTCAGTTAAATGAACTACAGGAGAGTGTTAACTATGTTAGTAAACAATATGACGAGATAATTAAAACTACTGCGACACTAGCCAATGATTATAAAACTATGAAAACAGAGTGCACACAGTTAAAAAGCATTGTCGCAACATTGTCGGACCGCTTAAATATTATAGAACAACAGCAAAGAGACAGCAATATTGAAATTCAAGGAGTGCCACAGCAAAAAAATGAAAATGTCGTTAATATTGTTCAAAAAATCGCAGAAGTAGTCTCCCTAAAGATAAACGACTCGGACATACTGAACTGCACTCGAGTTGCAAGTATAAATAGGGACAATCAGAGACCGAAAGCCATCATTACTAAATTAAGGAGCGCCCGTTGTCGTGACGAATTCTACTCAGCAGTAGCACGCTACAACAAGTCACACCCTAAGAACAAGCTTTGCTCTTCTCTACTGGGGATAGGCGGAGACAATTCACCAGTCTACGTGTCCGAACATCTTTCTCCAGCTAATAAGGCTCTTCATGCTGCTACAAGGGCTCGTGCAAAAGAACTCGCTTATAAATTTGTCTGGGTGAGAGGAGGGAGGATTTTTATGCGCAAGAATGAAACCTCTCCTTTCATTCATGTTAAGACTGAGCAAGTGCTCCAAGGTTTAGTCTGATGTCACATCTTCACTTTTAATTTGTTTATGTTTTGTTCTATCCTATGTTGTGCATTTTTTCATCGTTTATGGATCTAGTATCAATTTTTTTCCAAAATGTGAGAGGATTGAAAACTAAAACCGCCGATGTCCTGAACTCAGTATTAGTCAGCAACTACGATGTTATCTGTTTGTGTGAAACCTGGCTTGATGATTCTGTGGCCTCCTCCGAGTTATTTGATGATAGGTACACTGTTTATCGCAGGGATAGATCACATAGTTTTGCGACCAAATACAAGAAATTGCATGGTGGGGGGGTGCTCATTGCAGTCAGGAAAAGTTTTCTTTGTTGCGAGAAAAGTCAGTGGCAATCATCAGTTGAAGATATATGGGTCAACATACGTTTTAAAAATATTACAATTAATCTTTGCACTGTATATCTACCTTCATATATTGACAATCAGGATTTCCTGGACTTCCTGGATAATAGCGAAAACATAGCTCTGTCATCTCCTGGTGCCGATACACTCATTATTGGCGATTTCAATACTCCAGACATTGACTGGGAATGTCCTTCTAATGGTAGCTTAAATACCAGAGGTGAGGCCCTAAAAGAATTTCTTATAAGAACAAATTTAAGTCAGTTTAACTTAGTGAGGAATGCCAATGGGAAAATCCTTGATCTTGTTTTGAGCCGAACCGATGATTTGTGTAAGGTAACTGAGTCGCAAGTCCTAAGCAGACTAGATAGCCACCATCCCCCATTAGAAATCACTGTTAAAACTAACGCAACACCTACATTGAAAGGGAAAGATGTCACTAAATACAGATTTCATAAAACGGATTATCCGAACTGCATCGCGGAACTCTCTCGAATAGACTGGGACCGGTACGTTGATTTGGACTGTGACGAATTTTTTGCGGTTTTCTCTGACCTTCTGTGGACCTGCATAGACAGATATACCCCAAAATCAAGGACTAAAAAATCCTACCCACCATGGTTCTCTTATTCCTTGATTAAGATTTTGAAAGAGAAAGATAAGTATCATAAAAAATATAAAAAATTTAACAACCCACGGGATTTTGACACTTTCTCTATGCTTAGATCTAGAGCTAAGGCTATTTGCGATTTGAATTTTAAGTCATATATTTGTAGAATTGAGGATGGTTTGAAGAATGACATTAAATTGTTTTGGAGCTATTCTAAATCTAAGAAAAACACCAATAATTTACCGAGTCAAATGTCGTATGGCTGTGATCATGCGGAAAACGGTAATGATATTGCCAACCTATTTGCAAAATATTTCGCCTCAGTTTACAGTAAAACCTCCAACACTACCTACTCACCCAACTTCCCTGAATCGAGTTCTACTATCTCCTCGATCACAGTAACCGAGACGGAAATTAGGTCAGCTCTAGAGTCGTTGGATACCTCAAAGGGCCCGGGTCCGGACGATATCCCCCCCTACTTCATCAGGATATGCGCGGCTGCCATTGTGAAACCTTTATGTATATTATTTAATAAAAGTCTTAGCACAGGCCAGATTCCAGCATCCTGGAAAATAGCCAATGTTATTCCTATTCATAAGTCCGGCAACAAAATGGATGTAATGCAATATAGACCAATAAGTATATTAAGCTGTTTCTCGAAAATACTTGAAGGTTTGGTCTATAGGCACATTAGCTTTCATCTCAAACAAGTCTTGAGTCACAGGCAGCATGGCTTCATCAAGGGCCGCTCAACTTCATCGAACCTATTATGTTATATCCACTATTTAAATTCTGCTTTCGATAGGCGAACACAGGTCGATTCCTTATACACGGATTTTTCCAAGGCATTTGATAGAGTGGACCACAAAATCTTGATTCGCAAAGCATATCACCTTGGGATCCATGGCTCTCTCTTGCGCTGGCTTACCTCATACTTATCTAATAGAACGCAAATTGTTAAGGTATATGGATATGAGTCTTCTCCTTTTGTACCAACGTCAGGTGTTCCGCAAGGCTCGAATCTGGGCCCCCTACTCTTCGTCATGTTTATCAACGATTTAATTAACTCAATTTCATGCAATTGTATCGCTTACGCTGATGACATAAAAATATATAAAGAAATTAAATCAGACACTGACTGTGCAGCATTACAAAGAGACATGATTACATTGCACCAATGGTGCCTTGATAATTGCATGTCACTTAATATATCTAAATGTGTTCTGATATCATTCACAAAAAATAAGCATGTTATAAATAAAAAATACCATATTAATAATGTAGTAGTTGCTCGGCGAAATGTGGTGAAGGATCTTGGGGTGTATCTGGATAGCAAGCTGACATTTACTCAGCACTATGATCATATCGTAGCAAAAGCTAATAAAACTATGGGATTTATTTTCAGAACAATAAAACCTTTTAAAAAATCTTCTAGCATGTTGGCGCTCTTCTTTGCGTTGGTCAGGAGTATATTGGAATACTGTTCAGTTATTTGGTCACCATTATATCATACCCACATAGACAGGATAGAGGCTATTCAAAGACGCTTCCTTCGTCATATGAGTGCTAAGTTTGGTTTGAGGCGCAAACTGTGCACGTATGAGGCTAGACTCGAATATTTCGCGGTGAGTACCCTTCTGTCAAGACGACAAGTATCTGATTTATCTATACTATACAAAATCATACGGTGTGAATGGGACGTTTCAGAACTTCTAAGCCATTTTTCATTTAAAATTGGAGGTAGCCAAAGAACACAAAAATTATTTTCTCTACCAACCTGTAGAACTCGAGCTACACACAACGACCCTGTCTTTCGAATGTGTAGAGCTTACAACCATATTAGTAAGGATCTGGATATCTTCTCATTTTCTCGCTCATCCTACTCGAAGATATGCAAAACTAAGGTATGATTTAACTTGTAATTTTTTCTGTAATTTAATTTTATTGCACCTTATAATTTGTAATGTATTTGGACTTTAACGTAATTTTGTTTTTGTTAACCTTTTAAACTGTATTATGTAAGTGTCGTGTTCAGCCATGATCGGGGTGCAAATTTAACTATTACTATATCTAAGATGTTTATGTATAAGCCGGGATTTGTACTCTGTTGCTGTACCTTAAATAAATAAATAAATAAAAAAAATAAAATAGCAATTACAAATATTTGTCACTTAAAAAATCCTCTATATTATAATAAGCCTTTCTCATAAGATGATTTTTAATGTGTAATTTAAATCTATGCATAGGCAGTTCAATTATATTGCCTGGTAGTTTGTTAAATAATTTTATACTTAACCCCCTAAATGAACTACTAGTCTTGTGAAGTCTTAGATACGGAACGGCAAGCTTGTGTTTATTTCGGGTGTTAAAATGGTGACAATCAGATTTTTGAATAAAGATATGAAAGTTCTTACGTACATACATAATACAGTCAAAGATGTATTGAGATGGCACGGTTAATATGTCAATTTCCTTGAACATATCTCTTAGCGAATCTCGAGGTTTCAGACCATATATAGCCCGGATGGCCCTCTTCTGCAATACAAAAATAGTTTGTATGTCAGCAGCGGACCCCCATAATAAAAGGCCGTACGACATTACGCTATGAAAGTAACTGAAATAAACTAATCTCGCCGTCTCAATATCAGTCAAGAGTCGTATTTTCCTAACTGCGTATGCTGCTGAGCTGAGTCTTCCAGCCAAAGCCGTAATATGAGGGCTCCATTGCAGCTTGGAATCGATAGTGATTCCAAGAAAAACTGTAGAATGAATGATTTCAATAGGTTCATCATTCATGCATATCTTAGTGTTTACTTGTCTTACATTGGGCATTGAAAATTTAATACATTTCGTTTTCTTTGAATTTAATAAAAGATTGTTTGTAGTAAACCAATGTAGTACTTGTGAGAGAGTATTATTTACGTCGTCAAAATTTGTTTTTTTTCGGTCAACTCTAAAAATCAAAGATGTGTCATCGGCAAACAATACTATCTCACATAAATCTTTTGTATAATATGGAAGGTCGTTTATATAGATTAGGAAAAGCAAAGGTCCTAATATCGAGCCTTGGGGCACTCCCATAGATAAAGAAGCGCCAGAAGAATCAGTTCCGTTGATGTTGATTTTCTGTATTCTGTCAGTTAGGTACGACTGAATCAAGTCAAGCGAGTTATTCATAACACCATAGTGCCGTAACTTCATCAGCAACGTTTGGTGGTCGACGCAATCGAAAGCTTTTGACAGATCGCAGAAAACTCCTATAGCGTCCTGCTTGTTTTCCCATGCGTCAAAAATATGACTGACGAGGGCTACTCCTGCATCAGTGGTAGATTTTCCTTTAGAAAAACCGTATTGTTTATCATGTAATAGCTTATTATTTTCAAAATGAGCTATTAACTGGGTGAATATAATTTTTTCGAATATCTTACTAAAAGCAGGTAGTATAGATATAGGTCTGAAGTTGGTTGGGTCACTTTTATCACCTGATTTATACAATGGAATAACTTTGCTTAGTTTCATTAAATTGGGAAATTGGCCTACATCAATACATTTATTAAACATGAAAGCTAAATATGGTGCAACGTGGTGAATTATATTTTTTAGAATATCAACTGAGATACCCCAGAGATCTTCAGTTTTCTTAATGTTTAAAAGTTTAAAATGTTTCATAACTACCCCAGAATCAATATGTGTAAAACTAAAAATAGTTTTACATTCATTCACTTTTGACTTCAGAAGGGAGTTAGCAAGACGCGGGCAGGAGTTTAGACTGCTTGTCGTTGTGAGTGGGATGTTGGAGAAGAAAGATTCAAATACATTGGCCACATCAGCATTAGAATGAAAACACGTACCATCAATATTAAGAGAGATCTTGTTGTCTTGTGTTTTATTTTTACAAGTCTCTTTATTTATGATTTTCCATGTTGCCTTACTTTTATTGGCAGCTGATATAATTTTTCCTTTTAAATAACTAGATTTAGCAATTGCACAAACCTTCTTAAATAACTTAGAGTAATTCCTAACATACTCTATCAATGAAGGATCATTAGAGTTTGCCTTCATATCATAAAGTTCATATAATCTTCTTCTACTTTTATAAATACCAACAGTTGCCCATTCACAGAATTTTGTCTTTGAATTATAGACCATTTTGGTTTTTTTCGGAAAAGCGTCATTAAATTCTTTTTCAACAACATTGAAAAACTTTTCATACATGTTATCTACTTTTGTATAATTAAAGTTATGTGCAAATATTTTATTACGAATATTTTCGGAGAATTTTTCAATCCGAGATGCAGTGATTGGTCTATATACAATGCTTGACGAAGACAGCACATCTCGGTGCTCGAAAACCGCTATTTGGCCAGTATGGTCTGAATTTACAATGTTTATAATAGATTTTTTTTGTACAATGCAATTACAGAAAATATTATCTATACATGTAGATGATGTGTGAGTCACTCGTGTTGGTTCGTTAAAAAGGTTGTTTAAATTGAAAGATTTAAAAAGATTCAGAAACCTAACAGAGTCTTGTGAATTATCTAAAATATTGTCAAAAAAAAAGTAGTTGTAAAAGTCCCCATACACAATAATTTTTTTGCTACATGTACTAACTTTCCTCAATACTTCTTCCATTACAGATTCAAAGATAAAAAGACTAGCAGAAGGGGGTCTATACACACATATAATAACATGATGCTCTATTTCTACACATGAAATTTCTATAATGCGTTCCATTGAGAGCGAAACAATATCCTTACGTTCCTTAAATTTTATTGAGTTTCGCAGTAAAATAAGCGACCCGCCTCTAATTGCGGAGCTTCGAGTAAATGCGCTACTAATTATTACGTGGACCGATTTTAAATCACTGTTCAGTGCGAGATATGACTGCCGTGATACTGCTGCTGCGTTTCTCATCAACTTGAACAATAATCGACCCAAGGAAGAAGAGTCGTTATCTTTCTATGCCGCTACGATGTATACGTCGCTTATGTCGCGATGGAAGGATATGTCTACCGAAGAAATAGTGGTGTCCACCATCCTCCACCTCGGCTCTCGGCTACCGTACGGTGCGGATGTGTTGCTAAACAATATTTTTAAAATATTTTTTCTGTGGTGACTTTGCCCCTCGGCCTCTGAGCGGTGGGTCTGCGCCCCGATTGAGTCTCCGAAGCCCCTTTCCTTCGCGCTGCGGCGTCGGGTGAGCTGTATCACTTTTGTTCCCGCCCCGGATTCGATCCGCCGACCTTTTGGTTTTGGTCGGGGCGTCTGCTGGTTCGGCCAGCGAGCAAGTGTGGAGCAGTAGCGAAATTAACTAGTACATTAAACGCTTCGGATACAATACGGACCGGCTACGAACTTGCTTAGTGCTACGATCCTCTTCATTAATGTAGTGGAGCGACTATATGCGGCGCATGCTACGAACTGCTACGAAACATACTGGTGTGCTACGACAAAGCGTTTTTTGTCACCTTACAGCTATTTACATTGCGTAGTGCAGCTACACTTGCTAGTGCGCTTTATACGTTTGTGTTTGCACTGCGTATGGTGTATCAACAGTGGACTACGAAAATTTGTAAAGTATGAGTCAGTCGGAGAATGAGCTTAAACTAAATTACACTAGCCAAATGCAGAACATGAGCTATGAATCTCTGCCTGATCACGAAGAACACTTTGATTTAAGAACGCCGCCTAATTATGTCTCGGAGAGATCGAAGCCGACTGATTACGAAAGAAAGTTCAACGAGTTTAAAGAGGAGATGATAAATCGTATGACCGCCATGATGGCCCCACAACAAAAAGAAATTAAAAAGATTTACCCTGCACTCATGAAAATCAAAGCCACCAACACCAATATAGAAGTTGCTATGGCGGCTCTCAGTGAACAAAACGAAGAACTCAGAAAGAGACTTTCTAAATTTGAGGAACAGCCAAAGAAAGATAGGGATTACATCTTGGTCTTGGAGTACAAACTAGAAGACCTCCAGCGAGGTAGTCGGAAGGCAAACATTGAAATCAAAAATGTTCCTAAACTTGCCAAGGAGTCCAAAGAAGACCTAATCAAAATGACAGTCTGCTTATCAAACTCAATAGACTGTAAAATTGAGACAAAAGATATAAAAGACATTTATAGAGTGCAGAGCAAACGCAATATTAAATATAGCTCGATTGTAGTAGAACTGTCATCGACCATTATAAAAGCAGATCTCCTTAAAATGACAAAAACTTTTAATGCCAGATACAGCGAAGGGAGCCCGTCTACACTTTCTAGCGCGAGATCTTGCGAAGTCCAAAAATTATAAATTTTGCTAGACAGCATATGGCAAAGTATACCTCAGGAAAGATGAGAACTCGACTATTATTGCTGTTAAATCAGAAGCACAAATAACTAATCTCCTTCAATTGTCATGACTAGTATTGATAAGCCTGTATTATCAAAAATTTTTAAGTAAAGTATCTAATCAGACTTATAGCATGTTGTATAACATAAATGTATCACCACAACAAATTATTTTTAAAGTCAGTCCATACTCACTCAACAAACCAAAACAAAACACAAGCCTTACACTTGCACATTCAACACAAACATCAACACAGACACAATACACAAAAACAATTCGGGATAAGAACACTATCATACATATTAACTATAACTTTATTTTTCGAAAGTGAATGTTATTAATTCCTGTCAAGTTCAAGACTTTTGTGATGCTGATTTGATTCAGATAGACACGGATGTTTCCCCCGATTTTAGACCCAAACTTGATGCTATTTTAGACAAATTTAAACATCACTTTACTTCTGGTATTCCTGACCACCGCGCTCTGACTGAACCTATGCAGATTAGGCTTAGGGACCCAAATAAGACTGTTTGTCGTCGCCCCTATCGGCTATCGACTGAAAAACGGCGTGTGGTACGCGAACGTGTTGATGATTTTATGTAGGCTGGTGTAGTTCGCCCCAGTTCGTCACCGTTTGCGAGCCCCATCATCCTCGTAAAGAAAAAAGATGGTAGCGATAGGCTTTGTGTCGATTATCGAGAGCTGAACGACAACACAGTTCCTGATAGGTTTCCTCTGCCCTTGATTTCTGACCAGATAGCTCGTTTGCTCGGTGGCTGTTACTTCACCACTCTGGACATGGCTTCAGGGTTCCACCAGATCCCTGTTCACCCCGACTCGATTGAGCGAACTGCTTTTGTAACCCCTGAGGGTCAATTTGAATATGTTGCTATGCCCTTCAGGTTGCGTAACGCACCCGCTGTTTTCTAACGAGCGGTCAGTCAGGCTCTGTCTCTCTCTGGTGGTCTACATGGACGATGTGTTAGTGGTGGCCTCGACCCCTGAAGAGGCTCTTGAGCGACTTTCAACTGTTCTTTCGATTCTTACGGAGAAAGGTTTCTCTCTTAACATTAAGAAGTGTTCTTTCTTGAAACAAGAGGTAGAGTACTTAGGATATGTCGTCAGTAATGGAGAGATAAGACCTAATCCCAAGAAAATTCAGGCATTGACTGCTCCTCCACCACCAGAGACGGTTACTCAATTGCGTCAATTTATAGGACTTGCATCCTATTTCCGGCAATTCGTACCCAAGTTTTCCCAAATTATGCACCCTTGTACGCTTTCCCCTATCTTAGGGTTACGAAGGTCAGATCGGCAGTCGCTTCAATGTAATTACCAGACTCGCTAAATCGTGGATCATGGTCTAAGCGGACCCCGTCTAAGCACGGGACATAACGCTAGGAAGATGATGTACGCTTTGACCTCATCTTCCAAGAGCAAACTTAACTGGACGGCGGAACATGAAGCCGTAAGACAGCAGGTTATATCTTTACTCACTAGTGAGCCCGTCTTGACAATATTTGACCCCGATTCTTCTATTGAGCTCCACACAGATGCGAGTTCCTTAGGGTAAGGAGGTATACTGCTTCAAAAGAAAGACGGCAAGTTCAGGGCAGTCGCTTATTCACATGAGCTTGAGACACTAGCTGTTGTAAATGCCGTTAAGCACTTCCGCCACTTTCTACACGGTCGTAAGTTTGTAGTCGTTACCGATTGTAATACGTTACAATCATCGCGCAAAAAGCTCGATCTTGCACCGCGAGTACATAGGTGGTGGGCGTTTTTGCAATCCTTTGACTTTGACGTCGTACATCAGGTGAACGTATGCGTCATGTAGATTACTTTTCACGTAACCCCCTGCCCCCCTCAATTTCAAAATCGATTAAGAAAATTGAGCCTAAACGTGTTGACGTCATCGAGTTAACCAATAATTTACTCGCGGAACAACAGCTTGATAGTGAACATTCTAAGTTAATTTCCGATATTAACGATAACGGACTTCCCGACGATATCGCTAAAACCTATGAGATTCGCTCCGGAATCTTACACCGCAGAATCCAACGCAACGGAAGGACACGCTGCTTGCCTATTTTGCCGAGATCACTTAGATGGTCTATTATTAACAACACACATGAGTCCCTTATGCATTTGGGCTGGGAGAAAACCCTGGAAAAACTCTATTGTCACTATTGGTTTGATAACATGTCCAAATATGTCCGTAAATTCGTTGATAACTGTGTCACATGCAAAATTTCTAAAACCCATACAGGTGAAGTTCAAGCCGAGCTTCACCCGATACCTAAGCTTGCTATTCCGTGGCATACTCTGCACATAGATGCTACAGGCAAATTAAGCGGCAAGAATGATAAAAAGGAGTACGTTTTTGTTTTGATCGATGCTTTTACCAAATTTTCCTTGCTTATCTATACTCCCAATATCGACTCTAAAAACAGCATTAGAGCTATAAAATTAGCTATCTCCCTATTTGGTGCGCCTACACGTATTATCGCGCACCAAGGACGCTGCTTTGCTAGCCGCGAATTTCGCGAGTTCTGTGATACGTCCAACATACAATTACATCTAATCGCTACGGGTAGTAGTAGTAGTAGGGCTAACGGACAGGTCGAACGTGATAGATTTTAGCAAAATATTTATGTATGTTTGAAACCACCCTAATGTTAAAAAATACAATTACAGTGTAAATACCATATAAACTATATGAGAATATGGCTACCCCCCTGTAGGCGCGGCCGTTCCCGGACAGTTCGTCTCTCCGATACGTAAAATAGTTAGGCAGTCTGAATGTTTGATTTGGGTGTAGGAAGGTTTCGCCCAGCAGTATAATGTGTGGATTATACGTCAGGGCGAGTGTCCTTAGGGTGTTTTGTTTGGCGGTTATACCTCCCGGGTTCCAGTAAACTATTAATAGTTTACTGAATGGTGCGTGAATGAGGCGGCGATGGGCCTAACGGTCCTATTGGCCGTTATGCGCGAATTACATATACCTAATCTATGAGGATCGCTGCATCGGCATGACACCAATCAACATTGCACAAGGCACTCGGCAACGGCAGGGTGCATCGTCAGCGCAACGTGATGGCAACGTGATGGCCAATGACGTCAATAGACTTTCATAAGTTATTTCCGATATTTTGTAATGCATATTGGTTTCATACTTCGAAGCAGTATCATTGTTGTAGCTAGTTATAAGTTTCTATATAACTTTACTTTAGTATTAAATTAGTTAAATAAAATTTGATTTTTTTTAGATCCTCCGGCTGTAGCCTACGTAATTGGCGCAGTCGGTAGGATACTCGCGGTCGATTCGCGGGGAGGTTTCTAATATCGGAATTCGGGAATCGCGGGTCGCCCGGGCGGCTATCAAGCTCCGTTTCGAGTATCCAGAATCTACGAGCGCTGCAGCCACCAGGAGGAGAGTATCTAGACATCGATACAACCAGCAGAGACATGAGTTTGTGAGTTGCACAGAATCTTTCTTGTGTTGCTATCCTTTTGTCCTTTTAGATTAGATTCCTTTTAAACATTTTCCGTCCTAGTACTTCAGGACCCAGCGAGTCTGCGCTATTGCAGTCTCGCCGGCAAAGGCATATAGATCATAATAGAAATATAGATATTAGTGATTTAAATTTAAATAGTTTATTTGAAAGTAATATTAATATGTCTTACGAGCCAGACACCATTTTTAAGGCATTACGCCCGGTACCAGACTTTGATGGTAATCCTAATGTGCTCACCAGATTTATAAAGATCTGTGATCAAATCGTAGCGACTTACCTTAGTACACAGCCAGGCAGTGATCTATCAAATTTATGTTTATTAAACGGTATATTAAATAAAATCACTGGCCCCGCAGCTAGCATAATTAATTCAAATGGCATACCCGATAATTGGTTAGCTATAAGAAATACATTAATAAATAATTTCGCGGACCAGAGAGATGAAACAGCTCTCTATAACGACCTCTCTTTGGCCACTCAAGGACATAGGTCACCTCAAGAATTCTATGAGCATTGCCAATCATTATTTAGCACAATAATGACGTACGTAAGTCTTCATGAGACTTTAGCCACCACCATAGAGGCTAAACGTGTTTTATATCGCAAGCTCACTAAACAGGCATTTGTTCGCGGTTTGCAAGAGCCACTTGGCTTACGAATTAGATGCATGAGACCAGATACATTAGAGAAGGCTTTAGAATTTGTACAAGAGGAGCTGAATATTATGTACTTGCAACAACGTAACGACGCTGTACCTAAGCCCCAGTCGGCACCTAAAGTTCAACCAGCCCCTGTACACATCCTAAGATCTCCTACAGCAACATACTGGCCTTTACATACTAATCAAAGGGCACTGCCGCCAGCGCCGCAGCCATTTAGGTTCGCCCCGCAACCTAATCAAGGTTTCAGGGCCAACCCTACGCAGAGCCAGCCACAGCAACAGCCACAGGTACGTGTCGGTCCGTCGCGAACTCAACAAATGTTTGGCGCTAGGCCACCTAATTATAATCCGCATAGTAACGTGTTCCGTCTTCCACCTAAAAATTATCCCGGTAATTCATTCGTTCCTAAACCGATGAGCGGCGTACAACATTTCACACCCAAGCCGTTACCTCCATCGGGAGGCCTTCGAGGTCATGATTGGCGTTTACATGGTAACCCGCCACCGAATAACTATTTTAAATCGCGCGAAATGAACTTAAACGAGTGTTACGACGCGAGCTCTTGTTACGGTGATTGTTATAATGACTCGGATTACATGTTGCCACAGTATAGTGAATATGCAGTAGGTTATGATTGTTCAGACTATCCGTGCTATGATTACCAAATTGAGTCACAGCCTTATTACGACCACTCTCAATCTTTTGATACCGTTGCTGATGCTGAGGACTGCCAAGTCTCAGATGACAGCCAAAATTTTCGGAAAGGTCAAACATCAAAAAATCCAAAATAGAAATTAATCTTCAGACTCAGAGGCAATTACCATACATTCAAATAAGTAATCCGCCTCTTAAATTCTTAATCGATACTGGCGCTAACCAGTCGTTTATTAGTCCACAGGCTGTTCAAAATTATTTCTCGGATTTTACTTTAAATTACGATCCATTTGAGGTAACCAATGTGCACGCAACTACTAGGAACGATTTCTCTATAACCTTGCCTTGTTTTTCAGAATTTAATGACTCAGAGGACATACGACTTTTTGTGTATAAATTTCATGACTACTTTGACGGACTTATCGGACTAGACTTATTAACTAAGTGGGAAGCTAAGATCGACTTAAAGGATAGGACATTGACTACTCGTTCTATGGTTAATGAAATAAAAATGTTTAACTCCCGAAATGTTAATTTATATGAAGATATGATCCCGGCTCAGAGTTCAAAGTTAGTAAGACTTCCTATTAACGCCCCGGATGGTGACGTTTACATTCCAGAGCAAGTAACGTGTAATTGTATTATTTCAGAATGCGTTACAACCGTAGTTAACAGCCGCGCTATTTTAGAGGTTTAGAACTTAACCGATAATGACGTAATTCTCTCATTAGATTATTTCGTTCGGGCCGAAGTGTTTAATGTTGAGTGCACGCGTACTGAACAACAGTCGCGCACACAAGAGGTTATATCGCGTTTGCGTACTGATCATTTAAATCCGGAGGAGAAGGCAAATTTAATATCACTTTGTTCGCGATATGCAGATGTATTTTACATCGATAATGAACCTTTGACTTTTACCAACAAGATCAAGCATCGGATTAACACCACCGATGAAATACCAGTTTATACAAAGAGCTATAGATACCCTTTTATTCATCGACAAGAGGTTAAAGATCAAATAGAGAAAATGCTTTTGCAAGGTATTATCAGACCATCAGACTCCGCGTGGAGTTCACCCATTTGGGTTGTGCCAAAGAAGGCTGATGCCTCGGGCAAACAAAAATGGCGTATCGTAGTTGACTTTCGGAAGTTAAATGAGAAAACCATAGACGACAAGTACCCAATTCCCAACATCTCTGACGTGTTAGACAAATTAGGCAAGTGTCAATATTTCACGACCTTGGATCTTGCTAGCGGTTTCTATCAATGTGAGATGGAACCATCGGATATTAAAAAGACCGCTTTTAATGTCGAGCACGGGCATTTTGAATTTCTCAGAATGCCAATGGGTTTAAAAAATTCTCCATCTACATTTCAACGTGTGATGGACAATGTCCTTAAAGGCTTACAGAACGAGATCTGCCTCGTGTATCTAGATGACATAATTGTCTATAGTACCAGCCTCCAGGAGCACATAATTAACCTGGAAAAAGTGTTTCAGCGACTTAGAGAGTCCAATTTTAAGATCCAAATGGACAAATCTGAATTTTTAAAACTTGAAACTGCTTATCTCGGACATGTTATTAGTAGTGAAGGTGTAAGACCCAATCCAGACAAGATTTCCTCTATTGAGAAGTATCCCTTGCCCAAAACGCCTAAAGAAATTAAGCAATTTCTCGGTCTGTTAGGTTACTATAGAAAGTTCATTCCCGACTTCGCTCGAATCACCAAACCGATGACACTGTGCCTGAAAAAGAACAAGAAAATTACGTTAGATGACGAATATATTAACTGTTTTGAAAAATGTAAAAAACTACTGACTAATGACCCCATACTACAATACCCTGACTTTAATAGAGAATTTTTACTTACCACTGACGCTTCTAACTTTGCAATAGGTGCCATTCTGTCCCAGGGACCTGTAGGATCAGACAAGCCAATATCGTATGCCTCACGTACTCTTAATGAAAGTGAGATTAATTATAGTACGATTGAGAAGGAGTTGCTTGCCATAGTCTGGGCAACCAAGTACTTCCGCCCATACTTGTTTGGTAGGAAATTTAAGATCTTAACAGATCATAAACCACTCCAGTGGATAATGAGCCTTAAGGAGCCCAACTCCAGACTTACTAGATGGAGACTAAAGCTTAGTGAATACGATTACACAGTCGTATATAAAAAGGGTAAAAATAACACCAACGCTGATGCCCTTTCTAGAGTAGAGATCCACAATGAGGAGATCAGCTCTATAGTCGCTAATCCTTCTGAAAGGCCACTCACCCCTGATAATTCAGCCACCAGTACAGCTCATACTAGTCAGGAACATCCTATCTTAGAAGTGCCTATAACTGACGAGCCTCTTAACAGGTTCCATAAGCAATTAATTTTAACTGTTGTAGGTGACATTAAACGCAGACCAGTAGTGACTAAACCTTTTGAGACACAAACTAAAGTGACAGTTCAAGTGACAGAATCTGACTTAGAAAATGACGTAGTGAACGCCATTAAAGAGTACATTAATCCCAAAGTCAAAACCGCCTTGCTAATAAACCCACCTTTAGCCATGTATCAGATAATTCCAATCATCCAGGAAAAGTTCAAATGTTCCTCAATGAACCTTGTTTTATGTAAAGTTGAGTTAGAAAATATTAAAGAGTATCTGAAACAACAAGAAATAATTAGGCATTATCATAACGGTAAAACTAATCATAGAGGGATTAATGAGTGTTACTTAGCACTATCCCGTAGGTACTATTGGCCCAGAATGAAAGATCACATAGTTAAATACATAAATGAATGTAGTGTATGCGGCCAAAGCAAGTATGATAGGAATCCAATTAAACAGCAATTTAATATTGTTCCCCCAGCAACAAAGCCATTAGAAATAGTACATGCAGATCTTTTTACAGTACAAAGCGAAAAGTATATTACCTTCATAGACGTTTTCTCTAAATATGGGCAGGCTTATCATCTTAAAGATGGTACAGCTATCAGCATACTCCAAGCCTTACTTACCTTCTGTACTCACCACGGCCTTCCACTGACGATAGTAACTGACAACGGAACCGAATTCACAAACCAACTGTTTGCAGAATTTCTCAGACTCCATAAGATATCACATCATAAGACATTGCCTCATTCGCCCAATGATAATGGTAACATAGAAAGGTTTCACTCTACACTGTTAGAACATCTTAGAATTTTAAAGTTACAGCAAAAGGATGAACCGATAGTAAACCTTATGTCATACGCTATTATCGCTTATAACAGTTCAATTCACAGCTTTACCCGTTGCAGACCCTACGACATATTAAAAGGACATTTTGATCCACGTGACCCTATTGACATTGACATAACCGAACGATTGCTTCAACAATACGTCCAGACTCACCGTGAGCAAATGAAAGTAGTCTATGACATAATTAACGAATCCTCTTTAGCCAACCGCACAGCTCTTATAGATAACCGCAATAAGTCTAGAGAACCAGAAGCGGAATACGAGCCCCAACTGCAAGTATTCATAAAGAATCCGTTTGCTAGTCGACAAAAAGTAGCCCCCAGGTATACACAGGACAAAGTCCTTGCAGACCTGCCTATCCACATCTACACGTCTAAGAAACGAGGTCCAGTAGCTAAATCCCGTCTCAAGCGAGCCCCTAAAAATAAAAAATTGTTGCAGGATACTACTGTTGCTGACAGCCCACCTGGCCCAAGCTCAGGAGATAAGACTTGACAACTTGGACGAAGGCCCTGGACTTTTACCTTTCAAACTTGGACCGACCCGACTTACAACTCACTATCATACTTTCTTACAGTACATAGACCTTGAAAAAATAGAGCGTGACATTACTATATTAAAAGGACAGTTACAGGATTACGAGGACAGGCTTACCAATGATACCTTTATCTTATACGAACTTCAGATAAATTACTTAGTTAATAAAACAGATAAGATTTTAGATCATTTAAATAGTCTTGAACCTAGTCGGACAAAAAGAGGTCTATTAGATGGATTAGGTTCAATTATCAAAAGTATTACGGGTAATTTAGATTATCAGGATGCCATAATATACAATGATGCAATCAAAATTTTAGAAGTCAATCAGAATAAGTTAGCCACAGAATTAAATAATCGTGTTAGTTTAAATAGTGAATGGATGTCTGAGCAAAGCCATGTTATGAATCAAATCTTAGATAATCAAAATAAAATTAATTTGACGTTACAATTAATGCTAGATAGTAATGCGTATAAAGAGAGAGATCTTATTATACGGTAAATTTGCACAGTTACTAGCAATCATCTCTGAAAACACAGATGATTTACTAGATGAACTTAAGAGAATAGATAACATCTTAGCATTCACTCGTACTATGACTACACATCATTCGATGTTAAGTTTAGGAGTACTTAGAAAAATGCTGGATCGCTTGAGATCAATTTATAGTAAAGATCAGGTTATAGATTTAGAGTTAAGAGACTATTTTAATATTATAAAATCTGGTTCTTATTTCGTTAGGAAACAGATAGTTATAGTTTTTAGATTTCCTATAGTTTCCAGTAGTACTTATGATCTATATAGGTTATCCCTGGCTCCCAATAAATTCCATAAAGTCCTAATACCACCTTTACCTCTCATAGCAACTAATAGAAAAGAATTTGTGTACATAGAGGCTGAATGCCCGAAGTTCGAAGGTCTACATCTCTGCGAGGAAAGCCCGCATCAAAAGCTTCGCACTCAACCAGACTGCGTACATGAAATCATCACGCAGCAGACCATCAATCCGACATGCAACTTGTCTACCATTCACCTATCCAGAGAGGCAATGGAGCAACTCGACGATCGAAGTTACGTCATCACGTTCCCCCGTCCTACTAGAGTTCAACTGCACTGTGGCACTGAAGACTACACTTCGCTGAATGGCAGTTTTCTAGCGACTGTACCTACACACTGTTATTTACGTACCTCGGAATTTACTATCACGAACATCGACGATATTGTACAAGGCCAGCCACTGAAAATCATGAAGATTACTTACCCAGATGACATGAAGATCGCAGCATCACCGCAGCTCCATTTGAACACCATAGACCTGAAAGAAATTCATAGAATTCAAGATAAAATTATCAGTCAGTCTCCGCTACAACTTACGCCGATACCTGAGACATTTTATCATACGACCATACCGTTCTATATCGTGTTATTCGGTGCAACCGCACTTGTAGCAGTAGTACTTACCCGCCGCTACGGACTACGGAAATGCAGCCGCGAGAAACAAGTTGATCCTGAGATAACCAGCTCCAGTATTCAGCGAGATGAAATCTCCGAAGATCCTGAAAATCATATCCACGCGAAACCATCTCAACCAGCAATTTTTTCTCTCAAAATCGGAAAATAATTGCTAATCTGCGGGTGGAGGAATTACATATACCTAATCTATGAGGATCGCTGCATCGGCATGACACCAATCAACATTGCACAAGGCACTCGGCAACGGCAGGGTGCATCGTCAGCGCAACGTGATGGCAACGTGATGGCCAATGACATCAATAGACTTTCATAAGTTATTTCCGATATTTTGTAATGCATATTGGTTTCATACTTCGAAGCAGTATCATTGTTGTAGCTAGTTATAAGTTTCTATGTAACTTTACTTTAGTATTAAATTAGTTAAATAAAATTTGATTTTTTTTAGATCCTCCGGCTGTAGCCTACGTAATTCGCGTGATAGATTTTAGCAAAATATTTATGTATGTTTGAAACCACCCTAATGTTAAAAAATACAATTACAGTGTAAATACCATATAAACTATATGAGAATATCAAATATCTTTAAATAAAACTGCTATAAAAACTCATTTAACTTTGTTTATTAAGTCAACACCCAAGTAGATAATATATTTAATTATTTTCAAAGCTATATTTTATTTATCAGTCACATAATGATACTTAATTATATTGATTTACTTATTACAAGTCTAATAATATAAGCCCAATTAATTGATCCTAGTGTATATATTATACATACAACAAGTATCAGCAAAACGACGCAATAATTAATAATGGATCATACCTTAGCAGATGTTCACCCTTCGCTGGCTCAAAGGCAACTGAACTAACGATCCGAATCCCCACTCTTTTATACTGCTGCACAAACAATTTGCGAATCAAGACTCGTCACTAGACGAGTCAAAACAGCAACCGTATAAAAGCGGAAGTTCATAGATTTAACATTAAACAAGAAGTATTTATACAATTAATAGTTTTATCTCGTTTAAATAGTATGTTATCATTATAATATAATTATAATACTTATAATTATGTAAAGAATTTATTACAATTTGTGAATCACGAGTCGTCACTAGACGAGTCAAAACAGCCAACGTACAAAAGCGGAAGTTCATAGATTTAACATTAAACAATCAGTATTTATACAATTATTAGTTTTATCTCGTTAAAATACCATGTAATCATTAAAATATATTTATAAATTATGTAAATAATTTATCAAACGCGTTATGAGCACTTTGAAAAATATGCTTACGGCTGTCGAGTCAGGCGATAGGTCTTGGCAAGAAGCCCTTCCCGATGTGCAGTTAGCCCTTAACTGTACTCATAACCGCGTTACGAAGTCAAGCCCCCTAGAACTTCTCATAGGTAAGGTAGCGAGACCACTAGATCTGGTAACAGCGGTTGACGAAGAGCCGGTTGATCTGGACCAAATCCGTAACCACGATTCTGAGAGTATTCAGTCCAATGGTCAATACGACAAGGCACGTTTTGACTTAGGTAAAGCTAAGCTGGTAAAATTTTCCGTAGGTGACTTTGTTTTGTTACAAAATGAGGAGCTTAACCAGACGAAATTAGATCCGAAATACAAGGGACCGTTTAAGGTCATTGAGTTGTTAGATGGTGATCGTTACTTGTTAAGGGCATTAGATTCTAAGAGGACATACAAGTATGCCCATGATAGACTGAGAAGGATGCCTGAAGGTCAGTTGGTTGTAGAAGAGTTGGTTGATCAAGGTGATGATCATGTATCTAAAGTTCCTGGCACATCTCGTGATTAAGTTTGGTAACACTCGATGGAGGTGTAACTTGAGCGCTCGATGGAGGTGCTCGCGGAGACAATGCTCGATTGAGGCATTGTTCGCTTATGTGCTCGATGGAGGCACGTTGTCATAATGCTCTATGGAGGCATTGATAGCATAACGCTCCAGGGAGGCGTTTTGCTTCTGTTGTTAAAGGCATGAAGAGAACATAATGCTCGAGGGAGGTGTTATGTGCCTTGGTGTGTGCATTCTATGGCACTGCATAGAATCACGATATGTGTTCAGATGTGATGAGTGTTAAGATTTGATTTAAAGTCCGAACTTCAGATATCCTTCAAGGTTGATTTACTAAGGCAGTATGTGTTCAGTGTACCTGGTATGTTGTCAGTGTACCTAGTTTGTGATCAATGTACATAGTATGTGATTAGAGTACACGGCATATGATCGATGTACATAGTAGGTATGAGATCAGTCCGTTCAAGAGTTTGTATATAGAGCTGTAATAAATGTGATGGTTATGTAACTGTGTTTTTATTGGTCAGAGATGACCGAGCGATGACGGGACTACTGGTAGTGTGTTTCTCTTATTCTTTTTTTTTCTCTTATTTCTACACACACGAGGACGTGTGATGCGGCAGGATGGCCGTGTCGGCGAGGTGGCGCTGTGATCGTGCGAAACGTCAACTGTCAACTGTCATCTGTCTACGTCTATGATGCCTTGCGAAACGTCAAGCCATGACATTGACAGCTGTCATCGCTTGGGATTGGTCTGTGCTTGGTTTATAATGGCATTCGAACGTGAGCCGTCATACTGAACGGACGCAAGCGCAGAACTCTCTACGTTTCGTATTGCAATCCGTTTACATCGCACTAGAGTCATCGTATTTCATGTAAATCTCAGTAAATCGATTAAAGGAGTTGTTTGTGATCAATCTGCGAGTTTATTTCTAAGAAACATCACCCACACTATCCAAGATAGCGGACGAAGGTGAACCAAGGTTTCCGCCCATCCCGCTGGTCTTTTCGAAATGTTATTATATGATATAACATTTCGTTTTATACATACATACATTACATCACGCCGATAATCCCTGAAGGGGTAGGCAGAGTCGAAGGGGCAGCATGAACCTTCAACCACATTCAGCCAAAAATAAAGCCGGGCTGGGTTAGATAGAAAAATGTGAAAAAGCAGAGACTAACCTGTCGCCTACACAATCACACACCCATTATACCATTAGTCGCCTTTTACGACATGATAGGCAAGAACCACAGTTGGCATATTCTTTTTAAGTCCCCAATCAACACGGGACAGTGGGCTGGGTTGGATGGAAAGCTGTGAAAAAGTAGTGACAAGTGGCTAGCTCGTCGCCTACTCAGTCACATACCCAAAAACCCGTAAACCATTAGTCGCCTTTTACGACATGCTAGGCAAGAACCACAGTTGGCACATTCTTTTTTTTTTTGTCCCAGATCATTTTGTTTTATTTTAATGTCAAATCATAAAATATAAAACGTTTTTAAAAAGGATTTCTGTAATTGACTGTATATATTTCCTCACATTTTATGGTCGGGCGAGTTGAAGACAGAAATATTATTTAAATTCAAAAGGTGCCAACTCGTCCGATCGGGCGAGTATTTGTCGGGCGAGATGACGAATAACTCTTATGAAAGATATGCATGCATATTTTAAAATGCTCAAAATGCAAATACATACATTTTGATTTTAATACACAAATCATTTTTATAATATTTGTAAAGAACACATTACTAACATTAATTTATAAATCTGTATGTAAGAATATTATTTTTAATATCTTATAAAAAAGAAACACAAGGCATATCTGAAAATTTTGAATACCAATGCAATAATTTTTATTTATAATGAATGTTTTGTTTGTTTCATAATAGGTTAGGAGCGGTGGTAGCTCAATGGTAAGGACACGCGCCTCTTAACCGAGGAGTGCGGGTTCAAACCCCGGCATGTATCTCTAGATTTTAAAAAATCTATGTACATATTTATACCACTAGCTCGACGGTGAGGGAAAACATCGTGATGAAACCTACAAATTCAAACAACTTTGAATTTGTAACCATGATCCAAAAATTGTCTGGTTCCCCTATCTTAGGGTTACGAAGGTCAGATCGGCAGTCGCTTCAATGTAATTACCAGACTCGCTAAATCCTGGATCATGGTCTAAGCGGACCCCGTCTAAGCACGGGACATACGCTAGGAAGATGATGTTTTGTTTGTTTCATTTTAAAAAGCACTATTATATAATAAAAAAGTATTGTAGTCTCCAGGCACCGTTCACGGCACGTTTTGCAAAAGAGGTTTTATTTGTTACAAGGGTACAAGGTAAAACGAAACTGAATAATTTTGAATATCAATTCATTATCATCGTAATGAAATATTTGGGGGTCATGTGCCAAGGGCGTGCTCGTCGCGACTCCTGTCAATCCAATTTCTCGGATTGCAACCTTGGACCGAACTAGTTCCGCAGTGCGGGGTAGGGCGTTCCTCCGATGCAACGCGCACCGACGAGCCCTCATCGGTGCGAAAAGTGGCGAGTGCGGCGAAGGGGGCCGCCACCCTTCACGCCACGCCGAACACAGCGGAACGAGGAGAGCAGAGTGCCGTATAGGCACGTGGAATATAAGAGGTGGAATGAAAGATAAGATGTATGAGATGATTGACGTAATAAAGGAGAGACGCCTGGATGTTCTGTGCTTGACAGAGACTAAGCGGAAGGGCAGCGATTCAGATGAGCTTCCCGGTGGTGTGATGGCTCTGTGGTCTGGTGTGGAGCAGAGTTGTCATGCCAGCGGTGGAGTTGGAGTAGTGCTTTCCTCTCACTTAGCCTCTGTGCTGGAGCACAGGAGTATGTGAATTATCTCCTCCGGGTAGCTTGCTACGACACTCCACACACATCCATGATTTTTTAAATTCTACAGTCAAAGTGCTAAACGAATTTGCATTAAAGTTATCACAGAAAATGTCGAATAGTTGCTTGCAAATTGAGCACTTCATATATAGACCGCCCTCGCTTACAACCGCGGGACACCCAAAACATGTCGCTTTCCTTGGTGTCATGACTGGTGAGGAAAAAAAAAATATTAGTTTTTCTTATAGATTTGAACCTAGACCCTTTGGCTAGGCGTGGTGTCTTACGCATGAGCCAGTTTTCACTTAGCGCTGTTGTCGAAAGTTGGCACCGCTTGTCGCGCTTGACGTCACTCGCTTAATTGATCGGGTTGTTACGGAAAGCGTTCGTGCGCGTTCGCACTGTTGTTGTTCGCGGCCACAGCTGGCTCACAGCAGATCGAGACGAAGTCACTTTTAAACACTATTACTGTCACAATTTTTTACTGATTGTTTTGGATATTTCACTGTGCGTTAGATTGTAATTCACATGTTTTTTATCACTTCATGGTCAGGTGTGTTTTTGTCTGCACATTAGTATAAATATCACTTTAAATATATAAGTTTAACTAATATTTTCGAATTTTTGCTACGGAGCTGCTTCCTAGTACAACCACTGGGTGCGGGGCGCCGAGTTCAAGGCACTCATGTCATCTTGTACATTTAATGACCTTAATATACATAAAATCTATCCCTTACCATAAAGAAATGAGGACTTAGGCGCATTAAATAATGTTTAGACCAATATTCAGCCATTCTATTAACTTTAACGGTACCCATAATTCAAATTATGCCGATAAATGTTTTGAACTCCTGAAGACTCCTTCCATTTAGAGAAACGAGCTTGTGCGGTGCGTGCTGCGCTCTTTAATTAATTGTCGTACTTGTTTGCGCAGTTTAGAATTAAATTAATGATATGATTATTTAAAAATAAAAAAATAAAAATCTATCGGTGTTTTTCCACTCATGTCATGGGGCGGTCATAAGCCTGGTGTGCCCGTAAAAGGAATCTTGGCCATATTGGAAGGGTTTCCTTTGGACCAATCGGCATTAAGTGCTTCCTCAGATGTATTTTCATCGTTTTGTTCTAATATATCTTCAGCACGATCGGCTTCTTCATCTTCTGGGTTTACATTTACCCATTCTTCTATAATGTTGTCCACATCCACTGACAAAATTCCGTACAATTCTGAATCACTTATACCAGCGTGAAAGGCCGGCCGATAACTCCGTAGAAAGGAGATGCCAATTCAACGGGCCAGGTTGAGGAGATGGAGGAGAAGCCATTTCGGTTAAGAACTGGAAGATAAATAGTAGAATAAAATAGGTGCGCCTCATTTGATACACTAACATTTGATATAATCGAACTTTACTAAGCTGATCGAATATTAGAGGGGACTAATGGTACATAGAGTTTTTGTATGTGTTTGTGTAAGCGACAAGCAAGCTAGTAGCTACCTACTTGTCACTACTTTTAAACAATTTTTATTAGCCCTGTTTAATTTTGGAAATTTTAAGATAACCCGGGATGACCAATGTATACTACATCACCTAGCATTGCTCGTTACATGTGTAACAATTAACAGTCACTATATTAAAAAGAATATCGGTTTAAAACTGTTTTATGTCGTTTTACATCTATATAACGTTATAAAGAGCATTGACCTTGTAATAAACGAGGAGATGGAGATATCCTGGTATGCAGGGTGCAGTGGTTACTAAAATCACAGAGTTTTTATTGATAGGCTGAGTTAGTCACTGAAGCAATATCACCAAGTCCAAATTACTAGCTAGGGTAGTCACTGAAGCGAAATTACCAAGTCCAAATTACTAGCCGGGGTAGGTCACTGAAGCAAAATCATCAAGTCCAGATACACAATCCACAGTCGTCACAAAGGAAAACCAAGAGAATCCAGAAGCGAGCGTAAAACGTTTACAACGAGAGTAAATACGTCTGATCACTATAAATAGTAAACCAAAAGTAAACGAAAGGACAGAAAACAAATTTACAAAATCTTATTTAAATTACAACAAACAATAACATCAATAAAAAGGGTTGGTTGGCTCGGCAAATCAACAAAGAAAGGGTAATAAAAAGCTTAAACTCTTTGAACCATTTCGCTTTGACCTGACCGCCTAGCACAAAGATGGCACGCGACACAATAAGTATTTTGAGTATGTCACTGATTATAAAATTCATTATCTCTGGCATCATAAAATCAATAGACCGCTTTTATAAGAATCGTTTTTGTTGCGGTTACTTATCTTCTTTTTTTAAATAAAAATAATTTGCTGTTCGTGGGTCTCGCTAAAACTCGAGAACGGATAAAGCGATTTGGCTAATTTTGGTCTTGGAATATTTGTAAAAGTTCAGGCAAGATTTGAACTGTGAGAAAAATAAAAAATAATTTAAGGGAAAATAGTAAAAACGAGAATATTTTTATTCTATACGAATTGTTCCTACATTTGATAAATTGTCACTTGGTCATAATTTTTGTTTTAATAAGCGAACTAGGGAATGCAATCTCGTTCTCGCGAGATCTCGGCGTTTTGGGCGAGATTGATCTCGGTCGAAAAAAGGGGCGAGATCTCGCGAGATTAACGAGATTGTACTGGAGTATAAAACCGTCTCATTCGACGGCAGCGCGCGAACTGACACGAACGGACCTTCGATATGCGCGGGAGGCGGCAGCCTGAGGTTGCGGTCTCGAGACGGGGTCTCGCTCAATGTTGCCTTATGCGTGCGTGCGATTGGTCAAAAATTAATCCGGAAATAAAAAGCCGTTTAGCAGACGACTCTTTGGACATTTTGTGCTTCTTAAGGAGCTATTTTCAAAATAATTCTTAAATTGTAATACATAGTGATTTGTGATTTTAATTGAACAAATATTTTATTGAATTGGTATATTTTGTTAATTATTAATCTGTAATTTTCGATGTTCTACTGTAGGTACTCTTTAGATATTGTTTGTTATTTCATTGTTAATAATAATATCTCAGTTTAATAGTCAACTTGTTTGATATAATTTATTTTATTGTTATTTGATAGATAAATACGTAAGTGTCCCATGTTGGTCTGGGACTTGGCCCATGATGATCTGGGACAAAAAAAAAGAATGTGCCACCTGTGATTCTTGCCTAGCATGTCGTAAGAGGCGACTAATGGTTTACGGGCTTTTGGGTATGTGACTGAGTAGGCGACGAGCTAGCCACTTGTCACTCCTTTTTCACAGTTTTCCATCCAACCCATCCCACTGTCCCATGTTGGTCTGGGACTTAAAAAGAATATGGCCAACTGTGGTTCTTGCCTAGCATGTCGTAAAAGGCGATTATTGGTATATCGGGTTTTGGGTGTGTGATTGTGTAGGCGACAGGTTGGCCGCTTGTCACTGCTTTTTCACGGTTTTCCATCTGTCCCAGCCCGGCTTTATTTTGGGCTGAATGTGGTTAAGGGGGCTTGCTGCCCCTTCGACTCTGCCTACCCCTTCGGGGATCGTGGGCGTGATGTTATGATATGAAATACGTAAAAGCGTAAAAGTATACTACTTAAAAGTTTATTTAAAAAATTTAGACAGTTACGTCAATCTATGTTTAATGCATAAATAAGTCTTGAAAAAATTGTGAAAATAAATGTTTTTATAATACATACTTAGTTTTTATTATTATTTTCCTCATTTATTCAAATATTGTTATTATTTGAAAAAAACAAACACAAAACTGCTAATCTAATTGATTTTCATACTCTCGCGAGATCTCGCTTAAGCCCAATCTCGCGAGATTTGCATTCCCTAGTTATTTCAACTAAGGGAACAGTCTGTTTCATCAAAAGTACATTTAGTAGTTTTTGAGTAAAAGGGTTGGTATTTACGCATTTCTAAAGGACACAATTTATTCTATTTCAATTAACAAGATTTTGAAGACTTCAAACTTTTTAAAATAATTGTTTACGTAGCTGCGTAAGTACCTAAGTATTACCGATTTTCGGGTAAAAATTTTGTCACCGCTGGGCGGATCATCATTAGGGATCTTTTGGATTTTGCCCAGAGATCCATTGAAAATACACTTATGGAATAATACGCATTATTACATATGTGTATTTTCAACACTTTTAACATTTTTATTGCCTATACTTATTATAGCCCTAAGTATACCTAAATTACTCATCTTCCTAGCGTTATATCCCGTGCTTAGACGGGGTCCGCTTAGACCATGATCCAGGATTTAGCGAGTCTGGTAATTACATTATGTGCCGCATTGCCGCACGTAGTAAAATATAGCACGTATCGCACGTACGAGATATAACATGATCAAGCATATACTAACAGATAGAGTGATATATAAACTGTAATACAACGTTAAATAAATCAGTCATCTTCAGTCATCTACAAGACATCTATTAACCTTTGTCTCATTTCACACCAGTCCCATTCGCGGTGATATTTGGCGAACCCGACGTAATGGGGTAGTTGAGACATATATACCAACTGTTGTCTCAGTTACCCCAGTCCTATACTCGGTGCGCCCTACAGGGGGGGCTCCGAATACTCCTGTGGTATCCCTGCCTGTCGTAGGAGGCGACTAAAAGGGCCTTTGGGGCTGTGGAGTGTTTGCGGGGGGGGCTGCATTCACTTCGTTAAGCAGCCCCAGAGAAGATGACGACACGTGGATCCTCGTCCGTTAAATAGGATGGGGTGACACTGTGGTCTGTGCCGTCATAAGCACCGCGAGGTGTTCTGGGGGCGAGGTTACCTCTCCCTCGAGATGGGCCGCATGGATCGGCAGCGGCGTAGACGTAGATTTCGCGTAGAGTCCCGAGTGGGGAGCCCGGAATCTGCGCCAACGCCCGAAGAATGACCACCGTGAGGTTTAGTCGGTAGTAGAGTGCTTTCCCGGCCTCTGAGCCCGACACATCCCTCGTAGGCCGAACCTAGGTTTACTTGGACGGTGCGTAAATGCATTCCAAAAGTCCTATACTCGGTAAAACATTACATTTTTGGATCATGGTTACAAATTCAAAGTTGTTTTGAATTTGCAGGTTTCATCACGATGTTTTTCCTCACCGTTGAACTAGTGGTATAAATATGTACATAGATTTTTTAAAATCTAGAGGTACATGCCCGGGTTTGAACCCGCACTCCTCGGTTAAGAGGCGCGTGTCCTTACCATTGAGCTACCACCGCTCCTCCGACGATTGTTTATCTCTCTTACCAGGTAAAATATATATTTTGGTAAATAATTGTGCTTAGTTAGTAGTAGCGATCAAATATTATAGTATTTATAATATAATTAAGTCACCGAGGTTACTTTTATAACCTCGCAAATTGTGTAAACAACTCCTCGGTACGTACCGCTTGCTTATTACCGTACGTGCTTAGCGCGTATTTTTTATTCCGTGCTAAATATGATAAAATATAATAATTAATATGCTTACTCGCAGCAAGGCCTTAGCTCGCAAAGGGGGGCCTGGACTCAGCTCGTCTCGTCAGGCAGAGTCTAGGCTAAACCTAGCTTTGAGGGAATTAAAGGCTACCAAGGAGGAGGTTACACAATTAATTAGGGAGAGAGAGGACAATGAAAAAGGAATTGTTGGATGTATTGGATAGAAATGGCAGGTTAAAAAAGGATATGGCTGAGTTACATACTCAACATGTAACTGTAATTGAGGAACGGGACAAACTGCAGTCAATAGTAGACGGGTTTGGTGAGTGCAGTCAGGAGTATGTCCACAACCTCAGGCGTGTCACGTTACTGGAGCACGAACTGCAAGAGGCTCACCACCATATTAGCCACCTGGAGACGGAGAAACAAGACCTGGCTGTGTCCCAAACCCAGTGTCTATTTGACGAATTAATATGTAGTGAACCTAGCCTTATTTCTGCTGCAGGTAACATGCTTCCTACTGTTACAATAGACCTATATACTAATACAATAGACTTCGCGTTCGACCGTCGAGGCGTTCGGACGTGCAAGTGCTCCGGTGCGTTTCGAAAAATTTTTCTCACGGGAAATCTTTCGAAATTAACCCCTTTCTCCGTGCAAATATTCGTACTATAGTTTAATTTATTGTTATATGTAATTTTAGTGGTGATTTATTTGTTATTTTGGAGTGTTTTGTATCGGACCGCGTGCTAGAACACGTGGTCCCATAATCTTTCAGTGTTTTCTAAAGGAAACAGGATGAAAGTTCGTAGTTTTTTAATTATATTAGTGAAGTAATTTCATGTAAGTACAGAGTCGCAATAAAATTTTTCGTTGAAACATCCCTCTAAAGGGTGTTCAAGCCCCCGGCACGTGGTTTAGCATAACCTCAGACCGCGTGGTGTCTCAGACGTCAAACTCAAGTGACGTTTGGTGACATTTGACGTTGACAGATGTCAGCTGTCGGCTGTCAGTGTCAAACTGTCACGATGTCTATATTTTTCTGCGCTATCCTGCCCCTTCCCCCCCTCTCCCCTCTTCCTAGTAGATCAGTATGGAGGAGGATGAGGAGGCCCGGCATATGGCTGCAATGATAGACGAAGAGATGGAGCGTAAGGAGGAGGAGATGCGGGTCCTGGAGGAGATGCGGATGGAAGCGGGTTTCACCCCGCGGCAGTCTCTTCAGCACTACTCCCCCTCGAGAAGTACCCTCCTGGCAACCCCTCCCCCCTGGCACCCCACCCAGCAGCAGTTTTCGGGTAAGAGGAACCTCGCGCAAATATCCCCTGAGGATATACGCGAGATAGCGGGACTCCGGATAGCAGATAGGAAGCGGACTAAGGTGCCTCCTGTCGTTGGCATCCTTACGAGATCGGTCCCCCCCCCCCCCCCTTGTGCCAGAACCCGTAACCCCAGCCCCGTCCTCGCAGCGCGACAGTACGATGGTGACGGCCACCCCCGCCCCCCAGCCGCAGTTGTGCGCCGGAAGCGACGTCCTGTCTTCCCTTGGGGAGATGGGGCTGATAGACCGGGCGTACGCGGCAGTCAAGGGAATTAGGGGGGTGGCCAACGCCACCAATAAGCTAACTCTTGCCAACAAGGGTGCAATATCTGGCTTTACCCAGGATATTCTAGCAGTGGTAGCAGCACTGAATGTGCGGCTAGCAGAAGCGGAGCATCAGGTGACGGCATTGAAGCTACAGGTGGTTTCCACTGAATTGCGGCTGAGCAGTGGAGTTGGTGTAGGACAAAGACAAACTGGTGGGACTTGGGACCGTTTTTACAACAAGTGTCACCAGTACGGGAACCCGGAGAAGCACTGTAGGGCGAGCGACGTGGTGTGTGGGAAGTGTGGCGACACAGGACATAGGGCGGGGCGGAGTGCGGGTCCGAAAAAGGATGCTGCGCGACTTGCAGGCGTTTCAAGCGCCCGGATGCAGAGGGTCACTCCACGGCAGCGTCGGTGTACCCGGCGCGTCTATTCGCTGAACAGCAGGCGAGTAATATGACGCAATGGCGGTAAGAACGAAGGTAACGTTTGGACAGCTCAATTTCCAGGGATCTGCCGCGGCGACAACTGAGATTCCTATCATAGCCAGGGAGCGACGGCTGGACCTGGTGATGGTTCAGGAGCACTATGGTCATCCAAGGATCATCAACTGCGGGAAAAAGCCGAAGGCTGGGGATCCTGGTTGTGAACGACCGCTATCCGATCACGCTGCTAGATCATCTCAGCAACGAGTACTGCGTGGTCGCGCATCTAGATGTGGGGAAAAGAAGTCGGAGCACATACGTCATATCTGCGTATTTTCAATACAGTCATGGACAAATTGGCAGGGCATCAATTGGTAATTGGCGTAGACAGCAACGCGCACTCTCCCCTCTGGTATTGTGAACAACGACAGTATGTGGGGAGGGGACCTGATACGGACTACAGGAGGACTCAGATGGAGGGATTTATACTCGGCCGAGGCCTCCTGTTGCATAACCGGGCAGGTCAACCCCCCACCTTTCATGGACCTAATGGGTACTCTAACGTAGACCTCACATTAACAACTAGAGGAGTCGCGGTATCGGAGTGGAGAGTTTGCGAGGGTGCTAGCCTGAGTGATCACTAGCTCATAACATTCAGTTTAGAACCAGGTGATGCGCGATCGCCAGGACGAGTTGCCCAACCGGGTGAAATTCAGCCGTCTTTTCGTGATCGTGGTGTGGATTTGACAGGTTTCTGCATAACCCTACACTATCGGATGGGACGGCTGAATCTCAGGAAACCGGCTGAGGACATCTGCGTTCAGTACACGGACATATTAACGCGGACTGCAAGTGAGCGACTAGGTGAGCATAAGAAGGTGGACGCTGGTGGGTTCGAGTGGTGGACGCCGGCATTAGACCGACTACGCAAGGAGGTATACGGAGCGCGTAGAGCATGGCAGCGATCGAGGAAGAATGGTGGTGAGTTGGAATCTCAGTTGAAGCTTGCCCTTAACAATGCGCGGAACCGCTACAAGACGCTTATGAAAGACACGGAAATCGCCTACTACCGAGATGTGGCTGAATCCGGAAATGCGGATCCTTGGGGGATGGCCTATAGAGCCGCTTCTGGCAAGATTAGGCCTCCTCCCAATGTGATGCATGGGATGAAGCTACTCAAAGGACATGCGGAGATGGCGGAGGAGACCATGACTGGACTACTACATACACTGTGCCCGGACGACGACCCCGGTAGGGATGACGTCTATCACCACCAGATCAGAGTTGCTGCTGCGCTTGCGCCGTCGGGACGTAGTTCGTAGCCGCCTAGTCGGGAGATGCTGAGCTACATCATTAAGACGCTACCGAACACGGCCCCGGGAATGGACGGGATTACTCCGAGAATCATCAAGCGTGCATAGCGAGTGAGTGAGTTGGAGATGCTCTACATGTACGCGGCGTGTATTTCGGAAGGTGTATTCCCAGGTATTTGGAAAACCGGACGGCTAGTAGTTCTGCCAAAGCATAACGATCGACCATTGACGGATCCTTAAGCTTATAGACCGGTAACTTTACTACTTATTCTAAGAAAAATACTGGAAAGATTAGTAATAGCTTGCGCTCCTTCGTCCCTGTCTGCACCGTACTATATCGCCGGCTCAACATGGTTTTAGGAGAGGAAGATCTACAGTCACAGCGATCAACGCAATCCTGGATCGAGTTGCAGGTACCTCCGAGAATTATGTACAGGTAGTATTGTTGGATATCTCTGGGGCATTTGACAATGCATGGTGGCCCATGGTGCTACTTAAGGTGATGCAAGGCGGATGCCCGCCGAACATTTACCGGCTGCTCTGTAGTTATTTTTCCAACAGGCAGGTGGGGTTGCTCATAGGCGGCCAGGCAGTGTGGAAACGGTCCACGATGGGATGTCCACAAGGTTCGGTGTTAGGGCCTACCCTATGGAACCTCCTGCTCGACGACATCTTGCGCCTGCCGATGCCCGGGGGTGTAAGGATGGTGGCGTACGCGGATGACATCACAATTGTAATCGAGGCTTCTTCAAGGGATAGGATTCAGCAACATGCTCAGGTCGCTCTTCAGGCAGTATCTGAATGGGGCCTTCGTAACAGACTGAGTTTCTCCGCGGCGAAATCGCAGGCGCTTACCCTTAAAGGTAAATTTAAGCGACCACCTACAATACGAATGGACGGGGTGTCCATCCCCCAGGTGAATAGTGCCAAGCTTCTAGGAGTCACGATAGACGGTGCTAGCTCCTTCTTGAAGGAACGAATCGCGCAGGAGTGTCCTGAGGGAGCCGTAGGCAGGGAGCGGAACGCAATCAAAAAGTTGGGGGGACCCGACCTTTATCACATACCCCCCAACAAAAAGTTGGGGGGTATGTGATAAAGGTCGGGAACTTTTTATGTTTTTCCCAGATGTATCATGCAGACTATCTTCTGGCTGGGTGGAACCGGATTACGCGACATCGCAGATCCTGACGGGACATGGGAGCTTCAACGGCCGCTTACACGTTATGACACTCAGCGATACAGCTGTGTGTCACTGCGGAGAAGCCGAAGAAACTCGGGACCATGTGCTGTGGGACTGCCAGCTGTATGTGCAGGAAAGACAAGAGATGCTGGAGAACTGGACGAGAAGCGAGATCAGCACAGTGTATCACCAAGAATTGGTCAACTCAAGGGAAGGTTTCTCACGGTTGAAAGCATTTGCGCACAAGTGGTTGAAGAAGAGAGCGGAGATGGAGACGAATTAGTAGAGCAGTTCGAACGCGAAGGCTGTGGAGTAGCGTTACGTCCCAGAAAGGGGAGAGGTGAACGAGAGAAGGGACGGACATAGACTTTGTAGGGAGCATGAAGAAGCGCACCCGGAAAAGAGCGTAACGCAAGTACCGGATGCGTCTCCCGAGATTCGGTCCGTATGCTGAAAGGCGGGTAGGACCATGGGTTGGTGGTGGGACATGTTACAATAGACCTAACCAATGATGATACAATAGGTTCTAAGCCTCCAGTTGGAATAGTTAAATGCAGCAGGAATAAGTTTAAGAAATATGTTAGGATTAAAAGATATATAAAAAAGACAAGGAAATTAATTAAAAATCACAAAATACATGTAGTCATATTAAATGTATTAAGGAAAGGCAGAGACTAGGTGATGAATTTGATTTATATTCTATAACTCCGCCGTAGACGGTCCCAAGCCCGATTGTGAAAGGAGGAGGGTGGGCAGAGAGGTGATTATAACTGCTGTAAACTCACTAACGCCGAGCAACGGGCGGCGGTAAATAACCCATACTTGGCACCAGCGGCCATGAGGAACTAAATCACCTCTAAAAGGTCTGATTCGCCAAGACGTCTTGCCAGCGTGGTGGAGTAAAGGCAATAAACCTTCATGGAAAAGTTCACAAAACGAAGGCCCCCAGTCTCCAGCAGCTCTACTATTCCAGGCTACGGCAGCGGTCGCGGTAACGGTAGAGCAGGGGGTGCTAAGAATCTCTGGAAGAGACCCGGCTGCCACACTCAACTATATATAGCTACGTATAACACAAGGACTCTACGACTGCAAGCGAAACTGGAAGAACTGGAAAATGACCTTGTGGGAATAAAGTGGGACATCATAGGATTGATCGAAGTACGTCGTAAGGGAGAAGACACCTTAAAGCTAAACTCCGGGAATACATTCTACTACACTGGGGATAGCAATTCATTGGTGGATAGTGTTGGTTTCCTCATAAATAAGAGAATTGCAGACAACATCACATCGCTATGCAGTATATCACCCCGCGTGATATACGCTATTTTGGATATAAACAAGAGATATTCCATCAAAATCATCCAAGTTTATGCCCCAGCATCGACATCGTCACACTCCGAAGAAGATCTTGAGACTTTCTATGAGGACGTTGATAGGGCATTGTCTAATGGAAAGAAGGCTCAATACACCATAATAATGGGAGACTTCAACGCAAAGATAGGTGTCAGAGGTGAAGACGAATCGTGTATGGGTAACTATGGGTTTGGAGTAAGGAATTCTCGAGGACAAACTTTTATTAACTATTTGGAATCGAGGAAATTTTATGCTATAAATTCATTCTTCCATAAAAAACTGCAAAGAAAGTGGACGTGGGCAAGCCCAAATGGAAAAACAAGAAACGAAATTGAATACATATGCACAAATAAAAAACATGTATTCACCGACGTTACTGTCCTGAAAAAACTAAAAATGAGCGACCACAGGCTGGTGCGTAGCACTGTGAGAATAAACACAAGACTGGAGAGGAGGAAACTTCTGAAAAAACCATTGGCCAGTTTAATAAACATCACAAGCGACGCTCACAAGGACTTTGAAACGAAACTTGAAGAAGCACTTAAAAGACAGCAGAATACTTCGAAGAGAGCTTAGATACCAAATACATGCGATTTACTTTAATAGTCACTAACACAGCCAAAGAAGTATTTGCCAGGAAACCACGCACCAAGGACGCCCTAACCCAGGAAACAGAAATTCTGATGGAAAAACGTAGGAAACTGGACAATAGCAACTACAACTCTCAGGAACACCGGAATCTCAATAGGAACATTTCTAAGTCCGTAAGAAGAGACATACGACGACGGAATACTGAGAGGATTCAAACCCTTATAGAGAAGCATCGTGGATCCAAAGTCCTCAACAGAGCAACAAGCAACGGTAGCAGCCAACTCTCGAAACTGGAAAACGACGAGGGTGAAATAATAACTGACACGGCTGGCTTGCTGAACATAATCAACCAATTCTACGGCAACCTATATAGTACACAAGCCGGTAAACCAAGCCTAGGGAATGGTACAGATAAACGAGCTCCTCTGGTAAGACATTACACCGAGGATATTGCGGAAATCAGTACCTACGAACCGAAACAGGCGCTAAGAAAATTGAAGCAATATAAAGCACCCGGAGAAGACGGTATAACCACGGAACTGCTTAAGGCAGGTGGAAGACCGATACTGAAGGAACTCGGAAGAATTTTCAATGAGGCGCTGTTCATGGGTACAATACCGTCCGACTGGCAGAACAGCATTGTGGTTCTATTCCATAAAAAAGGCTCCAAAACTACCGCCCGATCGCTCTACTGAGTCAAATCTACAAAGTGTTCTCACGTGTGATCACGACACGATTGATCAATCGGTTCGACGAATACCAACCGAGAAAACAAGCGGGATTCAGAAGTGGTTTCAGCACGATAGACCACATATTCACAGTAAGGCAAGTGATACAGAAAACGCGCGAATTCAATCGAACACTTTACCTTGCCTGGACTATGAGAAAGCGTTCGACTCGGTGGAGCACTGGGCTGTATTCGATTCTCTGCAACGCTGCCGTGTCGATTACAGATACATCCATCAGATGAAGCGCCTATATCAATCGGCGACGATATCTGTCCAAGTGCAAAGCGATAGAACAACTATACCCATCAAGAAAGGAGTACGCCAAGGAGATGTAATATCACCAAAGCTATTCATTACTGCTCTCGAGGACACTTTCAAAACGCTGAACTGGACGAACATGGGTATAAACGTGGAAGGACAATATTTAAGTCACCTTCGCTTTGCAGACGATATCGTCCTTTTTTTTTTTTTTTTTTAGTTGGGGAAACTCCCACGAGCCGTCACCCTCTGCTCGGGGAAGCAGAGGGCGGTGTGTCGGACTCGAACCGACTAAAACCCCAACGTGGCCTCCCGCGGCGCAGTTCCGGAGGAGCCGGTATCCCCACTGTCGGGACTATACGACAGCTCCTCCGGTAGTGCGCATGCCGCGCTGCGCAGCTCACCTCGCGCGGCGGTGGTCGATGCTGTGCAGCCCACGCCATCAGTCGTCGGATGCACAGCACCGAGCACGCGCGCGCGTCGAGACATGCCAGGCCACCCAGCATGTCTGAACTACTCCGCCCAGGATTCAGACGCCGATCGTCCCCGTGACCGGCGTCGTGGGCCCACTCTCGCGCTGTGCCCTCTGCTAAGCCAGAGGGCACGCGGAGAGCGTCTCGTCAGAGGGGGCCGCCTTCCGCCCGGCGACCTAAATTGAGGGCAGAGCCCTGTCATCACGGAGGGAGAGGAGATCCCTCCGCGACCCACCACAACGCAGCGCAGTGCGCCCCTGTCGGGTTGCCGAGGATAGGGAGGCGAGCAACGACACACTCAGCTCCTCCTCTTCCTCGGCAATCCTAGTCCGGCCGCAGGGGGCTGCGGCCGGTGCCGCAACTGCTCGGTGGGAAATGCCGAGCAGTCACAGCTCACCTCGGGGTCTCTCTTAGCTTCGGCCCTGTCCTGCACCAGGGCCTACTAAGCCCCCCCGGTACACCAAACCGAAGACCCCAGCGGGGGGGGAGACGATATCGTCCTGCGCGATCTCAACCAAGCATCATCACGCATAGGTCTAAAAATCAACTACGAAAAGACTAAGTGGACTGGTCCGTCCGATACGTCAACCATATATCGATATGGTTGACGTATCGGACGGACCGGACGAGGGAAAAATAATAATCGAACAAGTGAGTAATTACATCTACCTGGGACAGAAAATTAAACTTAAAAAGGACTCACTTGATGCAGAAATCGACAGGCGTATACAACTTGGTTGGGCAGCGTACGGAAAACTAAAAGATGTGTTCAAATCAAATATCCCGCAAAACCTAAAGACACAAATGACACAAATAAATATTAATTCGTTTGTTCACCTAGACCGGAGTTTACGTTTTGATCTGAGATACCTGCTAAACATTTTATATATTTTTAATTAGCATTTTAGTTAATTGTTGCTCATGATAAAACTTTAACTTGAAACAAATAATCTAAGTAAATAACAGAGTATTCTGTTTAAAATTTTGATTGTGATGTGATTTCTTAAACTTTTGTAATATTGAGTCGTTACTTCTATTTATGACATATTTAATGTGTAAAGTTTTTATTTACAAATTAAACGTAGACGCTACGTACCTAGTTAACTTTCGGGTACGCAAAAAAGGTTTTTTGAAATGCTAATTTTCGAGATTATATCGATTTATTCTAATTTCAAAGTCAAAGTCAAAAATATCTTTATTTACGTAGGCCTCAAAAAAGCACTTGTGGATCGTCAATTAAAAGGTACAAAGTAGAACAATTTGAATCTACCACCGGTTCGGAATGTCGCATCTACCGAGAAGAAACCGACAAGAAAACTCGGTAGTACTCTTTTCAATGCCATATTGAATATAAAAATTAAAATTTACAGATTAAGTTAATACTTATACCAAGTAATGTATGAAAATATTGTTGCCTTATGTTATAACAAGTCATCTATAAAAATATTATGTCAAAAATATCTTTATTTACGTAGGCCTCAAAAAAGCACTTGTGAATTGTCAAGTAAAAGGTACAAAATAGAACAATTTGAATCTACCACCGGTTCGGAATGTCGCATCTACCGAGAAGAAACCGACAAGAAACTCGGTAGTACTCTTTTCAATTCCAGATTGAATATAAAAATTAAAATTTACAAATTAGGTTAATATTTATATCAAGTCATACAGTTAATGTTCGTGAAAGATTCAACCGAGTATTATTAGAAGTCAAAGGTAAACCAGAGCAGACCAGCCTCTAAAGGTGGCACCTGTTCACGAACTTAGAATGGTATATCGAAAGACTCTTCGTCGATAGATAATTTCACCGAAATCACCCTTAGCCGACCGTTGGTTTTACGAATAAATCCTTCATCGATAGATAATTTTACCGTAATCACTCTTAGCCGATCGTTGGTTTTACGAAAATCTCCTTCGCCGATAGAACATCTCGCCGATATCAACTTTTAACGATAGTTGGTTTTCCGAAATAACTGTTTTGCCGATAATACCACAATAACAATCGATAGTATAATCACAATCGATACATTGTAATAGAATGTCTTATTTAAAGAATAAATTCCTCGGAACCTAGAAATGGATATGAAATTTTTCTTAGGTGGATTAGCCAACATTCTTTATATTAAACTCAGATTAGGGAACAAAAGGCAGATAGACCCGTCACAGGCACGAGAGTGCGGCCGGCAAAGCAAATACAAAATCGAAAGTAAATACAAACTCAAGACAGTTCGAAACAAAGCGTTGCGTTGACAGTACGTCAAATCTGTGTTTTAAATTAAGTCTTACAAATGTCGTCTTGTGTGTTTAAACATTGTAAAAATTATTCCCAAAAACTAAAACGAGTTATAGGAGTACCGTTTCATAGTTAAGTTATAATTATCTAAATATTTTGATATTATATTTCCGTGTTATTTGTTACTCATTACTTGGAACACAAAACTTCAATGAAATTTGGGTAGTGTTGCTAGGTTACATTAAAATATTTTCCTTGAAGTAAGGAATATGCAAATACTCGTGATCTACACTATTATTATAAAGATGAAAGATCATTTGTATGTATGTAACGAATAAACTACTAGGAATACATTTTATCCCCTTATTTCCACGAACGGGAACTACACGGGTGAAACCGCGGGGTGCTGCTAGTATGAGTCTCATATATAGATGCCAAAAGGCAATATTTCAGGAAATTGGTGCAAAATAAAGGCTGCTAAGATTGCATGTTTTGTATGTCGATTATAATTACAAAGTTTTTTAAAGTTCTTTGCAGTCTAAATCGCAGTACTGCGATTTTGTTTCTGTTTCTTGTATTGTTATGATGAATAGCACATTTTTTAGTGAACAGATGAATGTTTTGATGTTCGTATAGAATGCAGCTGTACACGTATTGTGAGGCAACTGTCACAATTCCTATTTCCTTAAATAGATCCCTAAGAGAATCTCTAGCATTTAGTTTGTATATAGATCTAATGGCTCGTTTCTGAAGAATAAAAATGGTTTGAATTTCGGCCGCCTTTCCCCATAGTAGAATACCATAAGAAATAACTAACTAACTAAACTTCACGCCACTTCCCTAGCGGGGTAGGCAGAGAAAACCGAACGCCATATGGCACGATCCTTACACACCTCACTCGCCTCTTCAACATTCATAATCCTTTTCATACAAGCTCTACGGTTTTTATGACTCTTAACATCACCTGCTTTTAATACACGACCAATCTGGTCGTGGTAGGTGAGCCTGGGCATACCGCGGCTCCTACATCCTTCCACTTTCGCATTGTATATCTGTTCAGTCAATCTTTCCTCATCCATTCTTTCCACATCTCCGAACCACTGGAGCATGCCGCTTCTTACCTTGACTCCGACGCTGTCCTTCAGACCGACTCTCTTTCTTACATCATCATTCCGAACGCAGTCTGTGAGCGATACACCGCAGATTTTCCGCAGCGCACGACTCTCGGCCGCGTTTATTCTACTTTCATGCTCTTTCTGCCATACCCAACTCTCGCTTCCATATGTTAGCGTAGGAACCAGCACCGCATTGTGTATAGCGAGCTGGGCTTAAGACTTTGCTGCCTAGAAGTTTTCCTAACGCTCCATTCACCCTATTCCCTGCATAAACTCTTTTCTCTTTATCAGCGGAGTACCTTCCATCTCTACTAAATGCAGAGCCTAGATATACAATTTTATTCACCTGTTCCAGCACTACATCGTCAACCGTTATCCTTGTATCCGTTCTAGTTTCATCTTTTTCAAACACCATAATCTTTGTTTTCTTCGCATTCAAATGTAAGCCTCTCTCCTTACAATCATCTTTCAATGTTGTAACTAGTTGCTGCAGATCCGATGTCGACTCTGCTAGAAGTACGGCATCGTCCGCGTAAAGCAGGCAGTTCACAACCAAGCCACCCATACGCACTCCAACATTCATAGATCTAATCCTCTGGAGACAATGGTCGAGATATAGGATAAACAGCAGAGCAGACAGCACGCATCCTTGTCTGACACCAATATTGACGTCAAGCCAGGGTGACAGGCTGCCCTCTACTTGCACACATGCCGTACAGCCCACATAGGTGGACTGCGCAGCACGAAGCAATGCTCCATCAATCCCATATCTCGGCAATATGTCCCAAAGGTCCTTTCGTACAACCCTGTCAAAGGCCTTCTCTATATCCACAAAAAACCCTCTGACTTTTGGCCAGATGCTTCTCCACGATGTTGCGAAGAGAGAAGACTTAATCCATGCATCCTCTGTGCTCTTCTCTTTGTGCCTCCCACAACAATAAGAAGACTAAGACATAACACTATGGATGTAACTAAAATAAACTAAACGAGCAGTGTGAATTTCCAGAAAAAACAGTCGAGTTAATCAGTTCTAAAGTTTCGCCATTCGACTTAAAATTAAAAAAAATCGATTTTCTAACATTTGGGAGAACAAAATTAATACATTTTGTTTTTTTCGCCTTTAATTGTAAGTTATTGGTTGAGAACCAGTATAATAATAATATAATACCCTTGAAAGTGCATCATTTACATCGTCAAAGTTAATTTTGGTTCTGTTGTGGCGTACCACTACTAAATATAATATAAGAGCAAATAAATAATTTAAACTTAATGCTAACTTACCATAATATAAATCTTACTATTATTTATTTAATCTTAATTCTAGATTAAATAAATAATATATAAAATAAAGTTATGTACAATAGAATTATAATTTATTAGGTAGTTAGATCAACAAACAAACTCACAGCATTCAAGCGCGCGATTATTTTGTTATTAGCGAATATTTAATAGACGCCCCACAGCTGTGTTGTGTGGACCGGGCAGCACGACCAGTTTTTGCATCGATGGGACCGTCCGCGCGCCCGCGCCCCGCCGGCACCTACGGCGCGTACGCGCGCTCGAGCCTATGGCTTGCGCGTGGAATTAATAGTCGTATTCAGTTCTCGGCGCGCACCACATTATACCATCCGCTTATCGCTCTTCACTTGTTTCTCACGCTATCTCATATTCTATCACCCCTTCTATAAACAGTCGTGTTGTTTTTGTGCCGTGTACTATTTGTAAGTGCCTTACGTAAAAATAAACTGTTTGGTGTACCTATCCGCCTCTTTCATTTGGGACATTCACCACACCATTTACTATGCATACCAACGCACTATCTTGCCACAGCGACTACATAGGCAAGCACCATCACAACCACACTGTCAATATTAAAAATGAGACAGGTATCGTCAGCAAATAATACAATCCTACAAAGATCTTTTAAATCAAATGGCAAATCATTATATATATTAGAAATAAAAAAGGGCCTAATATGGATCCTTGGAACCCCTATATTAACCTGCGATCCTGACAATAGTATACCATTTATGTCAACTTTTTGAATTCTGGAACTTAGGTAGGATATGATAAGTTTTAAAGCTACATCATTGACGCCGTAATGCTTAAGCTTAGAACTCAAAGTCTGGTGATCGACGCAATCAAACGCTTTGGAGAGATCCCAGAAAATACCAAGAGCATTCTGATATTTCTCCCAGGCTCCAAAAATATGCTTCAAGAGAGCAATTCCTGCATCAGTTGTGGAACCACCTCTAGAAAATCCATATTGTTCAGTATGGAAAAGTTTGTTCTTGATGAAATGAGTAATTGTTCATTCATAATCCTTTCGAACACTTTGCTAAGTGCAGGAAGGATTGAGATGGGCCTAAAGTTATTTGGATCTTGTTTGCTACCAGACTTAAATAAAGGCATAATTTTATTATGTTTCATTAAGTCTAGGAATACTCCATTAACAATGCAGGAATTGAATATATCTGTCAGAATATATCTATGAAAGCGATAGTGTGACTAATATTTTTTATTGAAATGTCAAATATGTTACTCGTATTTTTCTGATTTAGAGATTTGAAAGTTCTTATTATTGCCTTTGACAGGGTTCTTCGGATGCCAATTACGTATTACGTATAGCGGAATAGCGTACATTTCGGAATCCACAAAGACGAAGTGGTAGGTTCCCCCACTACCCTAATAACGGTTTATGAATACATATACATATTATATACCTCTAGGTGTCTAGTGGGAGGGAAACGTGATGCGGCATCCATCAAGTGAAAGGACGAGCTCTGTATCCCTTTGGGAGGGACCTAAGTAGAAGCAGACGAGACCGGTCGTCATACTAATGTGGGAAAATAACTTCTTATTTTTCTCCTTCTTTTTCCTCTTAGGAATATAAAGGGGGAAAAGCAATTTTGTCGCCAATACTTTGTACATGATATCATCTCTTGACCTTAGGTAATTTACGATCCTCGGCGGCCCCGGGTCTTCCCCACTAAGACCGAGTTCTGCGTAACAACTCTTAGCTTGCATTGACGCAGAATCTGAAACGCGCCCATCACACGGTGATTCAAGTATCTTAATAAAATAAATTGCCTCAATTTTCGTTCGGCAAGACATGTTACCTAATATTTTAATGTATGGGGACCGGGAATCCTTTCAATAGTTTTCCTTATTACTTACTTCATGTCAAGAGTGTGATAAAAGGATCATCATGTCTTTTTAACCGACTTAAAAAAAAGGAGGAGGTTCTCAATTCGACTGTTTTTTTTTTTTTTTGGGTAGACAATAAATACAATTTGCCATATTAGGTAGTTTAAAAAAATCTCAAGTCAGTTTTCAATTCAAAATTCATGTCAATGATCGTATACATATAACTATCGTATTCTCGACAAACCCTTTCATTTGATACCCATATGAAGGGGTTTCGAAACTAAAGTTACCTAATCCTCCATATTGACGCGTAAAATGCCTATCATATAAATATTGAAACCAACTTGATACTATATTCAATTGTTAATATCTATACTTACTAAGAATATAAAGCTGAAGAGTTTGTTTGCTTGATCACGCTAATTTTAGGAATTACTGGCCCGATTTTGAAAATTATTTCTGTGTTATAAAGCCCATTTATCGAGGAAAGCTATAAGCTATACTTATATCATCATGCTAAGACCAATAGAAGCGGAGCACAATGAAAAATGTTTCAAAAACGGGTGCTTTTTTTCTTTTTGAGAGCTTCCGCTACGTAAACGGTTAAATTTCGCAAAAATAATGTAGGTATGACAGACTTGTTTCATATTTTCACCTACTACGTAAACGAGGTCGCGGGTTAAAGTTAGCATGAGCCCAAAGTAACTATTCCAAGCGGAAGTCGCGGGCAGAAGCTAGTTGAAAATGATAAAGGCTAACTCAATACAACATGATTTGTTCGCCAAAACTGTCGAAATTAACTCAAAATCGATTTCTGCAACTTTTAGTCAAGCTTTTTAAGAGATTTGAACGTCCCTCAGGGCAATCTGAAAGGGGGCGTCCCACCCGAAATCAGCTTACATTGATGGATTTGGCGCCCCACGCCGCGGGCGCCGGTCGATGGCGCTACATGATGCACATTATATGTTTCATAGATGCTGCTATTGGTCATTTTAAACAAGTTCTTCCATGTTGGTCTGGTTTATAAATGCTGTTATTGGTCATTTTAAACCAGTTCTTCCATCAATTCCATGTCTCTCGGACTCGAAGAAGAATGTTGGCGAGATCACCCTCGTGAAGAACGGGGACCGGGGGTCTGTACGCAGCGAATACGCGCAGTTCCTGTGGTCCTGCGTTTATTCGCACGCCCAGCGATGTAATTATCTTATATTCAGGCTCCTCAACTGAGTCGTGGATGACGTCCCGCCTAACGAGTACGGCTACCCCCCTGTAGGCGCGGCCGTTCCCGGACAGTTCGTCTCTCCGATACGTAAAATAGTTAGGCAGTCTGAATGTTTGATTTGGGTGTAGGAAGGTTTCGCTCAGCAGTATAATGTGTGGATTATACGTCAGGGCGAGTGTCCTTAGGGTGTTTTGTTTGGCGGTTATACCTCCCGGGTTCCAGTAAACTATTAATAGTTTACTGAATGGTGCGTGAATGAGGCGGCGATGGGCCTAACGGTCCTATTGGCCGTTATGCGCGTGATAGATTTTAGCAAAATATTTATGTATGTTTGAAACCACCCTAATGTTAAAAAATACAATTATAGTGTAAATACCATATAAACTATATGAGAATATCAAATATCTTTAAATAAAACTGCTATAAAAACTCATTTAACTTTGTTTATTAAGTCAACACCCAAGTAGATAATATATTTAATCATTTTCAAAGCTATATTTTATTTATCAGTTACGTAATGATACTTAATTATATTTATTTATTTATTACAAGTCTAATAATATAAGCCCAATTAATTTGATCCTAGTATATATATTATACATACAACAAGTATCAGCAAAACGACGCAATAATTAATAATGGATCATACCTTAGCAGATGTTCACCCTTCGCTGGCTCAAAGGCAACTGAAGTAACGATCCGAATCCCCACTCTTTTATACTGCTGCACAAACAATTTGCGAATCATGACTCGTCACTAGACGAGTCAAAACAGCAACCGTATAAAAGCGGAAGTTCATAGATTTAACATTAAACAATAAGTATTTAAACAATTAATAGTTTTATCTCGTTTAAATAGTATGTAATCATTATAATATAATTATAATACTTATAATTATGTAAAGAATTTATTACAATTTGTGAATCACGAGTCGTCACTAGACGAGTCAAAACAGCAAACGTACAAAAGCGGAAGTTCATAGATTTAACATTAAACAATCAGTATTTATACAATTATTAGTTTTATCTCGTTAAAATACCATGTAATCATTAAAATATATTTATAAATTATGTAAATAATTTATCACGCTCTCGCGACTGGACAAGGAGGAGCTCGCGAGGCTATACGCCATCGATGAGCTCTGAGGCGGCGATGGACCTAACGGTCCTATTGGCCGTTATGCGCGCTAGCGCGGCGCATATAGCGGGAGTGGGATTCTCCCCCCGGGACAAGGTGGCGAGCAAGTCAATGAGCAAGCTCATCACCATGTCCTCCAGGTCACTCATCGCCTGTGTGAAGGACGAGTTGTTGTGGTGCGGCGTGTTAGTGGCGTGATGGGCCTCTACGGGCCGTGTCACTGTGGTGTTATGTGGCGGCGGCGGTGGCGGGGTCGACGGCCGCTGTAGGGCGGCTGGGGCCCTGACCAGCTTGGGTCGAGGTTGGGGCGGCTGCGACACCGACGGTACCTCGGATACCGCGGGCGCCGCGGCCTCCACCCCCTTGGGCTTTTTGCCGCCGCGCTTGCGAGGGCGACGGCGGTTGGCTTGGCCGGGCTCGTTGGCCGGCGGGGCCAGTGTTTGGCCGGGGGTTGCCTCCGGCAAATCCGCCGAGGGCACCGTCACCGCCGTCGCCTTACGTGTGGTGGTTGTGGGCGGTTTTTTGAGCAGTGGTGGGGGGACTTCCACCCCGCTCTTGCGCGCGAGCTTGCGGAAGGCCGGGCACCTGCGATCGTTCGCAGTGTGCTCGCCTCCGCAATTGACGCATTTGGGCGTCGCTTCGCGAGAGCGGGGGCAGTCCTTAGTCGTGTGCTCACCCGCACGCCTAAGGCATTTGGCCACTCGATGGCAGTTGGCCGACGAATGGCCAAATGCCTGGCAGCGGTGGCACTGACTGGGACCTTGGCGGCCCCTCCACGCCACCACTCTCACGCCTGGCATGTAGAGAAGCTCATCGATGGCGTATAGCCTCGCGAGCTCCTCCTTGTCCAGTCGCGAGAGCGCGACGTGGTGGACGCAGCCAGCCCTATCCCCTTTGGGTGGGATGTGTCGGGCATGTAGCACCTGAAAGCCTAGTGCCTCCAGTGCTTGTTTTATGTCCTTCGGAGGCGTGTCCGAGGGCAGCCCCAGGATGGCTATCTTGGTCGGCCTCTCGTCGGCCGGGCTGTAACAATGCCATTGCACCGTTGCGTCCCGCTCCAAGAGGTCGACCGGATAGCGCTGGACAGTACGGTACTCCTCTGCAGTTTTGGGAGTGAACCGAACTCCGGACTTAAACGGTCTGGCGTTCGGCGCATACCCCAACTGCTTCTGGAGCTGGGCAAAGTGTTGGACCCATCCGGGCAGTCGTTCCACGACGATGGGCGGGTAGCCCTTCGTCGCGGGGCGAGCCGCCGTTTGGGTCGACTGCGCTGCGGGAGTGGGTGGTGAGCGGGGTCGGGGCGTCGGGACGCACGCAGCTTTCGCCGCGTACGTCGTTGTAGGCGCTGGTGTCGGGGTCGAGGCCGAGAGGCTGGGGGCGTGCTCACCCGTTGGTGTTGTGATGGCGGAGCGGTAGGTGACCCGGAACTCCTCCTCATCCGATTCTGTCGCCGTTACCGGCGGGTTCGCCGGTGGTGTGGGCGTCCGCGACGTCTCAACCCGCAGGTGCAGCGGGGAGTCCTGTCGCGGACGCTTGTCTGGGTCGTCTGGGCTGGGGTCGTCCATATGACGGCGGCTGCGCTTGGGGGTGTCCAGGGACGACAGCTCACCATGAACTGCTCCCTGAATCGCTCCCTCTGCGCGGTGGTGATGGCGGTGGTGTTGGTCTTCTTGGTTTCTCGGGGCCGGTCTGGGTCGCGGCCAAGGGGATTCGCCGGCTCCGTCCTTCGGCGGGCCAGGCGATGGCGGGGAAGGGGACCGCGGCGAGTCCCTTATCGCGGGGGAGCGGAGCCTCGGGGCTTGACGCTCCATCGCGGCAATTATTTCGTCCGATGCGGGTGGCGGTTTGTTGTTTGTGTGTCCCTCTCCCACAGTGGCTCACCCTCGACCTATTTATCAAAATAGGTGAGGGTGAGTCCGAATCGTTGCATCTGCGTCTCGCTCGCTCGGGCGCTCTCTTTCCCGCGGGGAAAATCGAGCAAGCGCGGGTAGTCGACTCCGACACCGACCGTCGCGCGGGGTGGGGTGAGGTGGGGGACTACGACTCGGCGTTATATAACAACGCCGAGGAGCACATATCCCACACTCGTACACGATGCGCGACCGAAGATGTCGAAGGCGGAGGAACGAATGAGATAGATGCCGCCTCGTGTCGCGTAATATCGCGCGCAGCCAGCGAAGGCCAACCGAGAGCGAGACGACTGGTCGGAGCGAGACGGCAATAGCGCACGCGCAATAGTGCACCGTGACGCCCTCTAGCGTACATTATATTTATACCTTTTGTTATACTCGTTTTACACCCTACTAGTTGTAAGCTATTTTTCTGTATATAATCAACCCAATTTCCATCAATAAATATTCTCTTCTCTACACTCAAGACGTGTTTCACTAGAAGACCTTCTCTGCCAACTCAGCTAAAGATCTATGAATGTTGGAGTGCGTATGGGTGACTTGGTTGTAAACTGCCTGCTTTACGCGGACGATGCCGTACTTCTAGCAGAGTCGGCATCGGATCTGCAGCAACTAGTCGCAACATTGAAAGATGATTGTAAGGAGAGAGGTTTACATTTGGATGCGAAGAAAACAAAGATTATGGTGTTTGAAAGAGATGAAACCAGAACGGATACAAGGATAACGGTTGACGATGTAGTGCTGGAACAGGTGAATGAAATTGTACATCTAGGATCTGCATTTAGTAGAGATGGAAGATACTTCGCTGATATAGAGAGAAGAGTGAATGCAGGGAATAGGGTGAATGGAGCGTTAGGAAAACTTCTAGGCAGAAAAGTCTTAAGCCAGAAGGCCCAGCTCGCTATACACAATGCGGTGCTGATTCCTACGCTAACATATGGAAGCGAGAGTTGGGTATGGCAAAAAGAGCATGAAAGTAGAATAAACGCGGTCGAGATGCGTGCGTTGCGGAAAATCTGCGGTGTATTGCCCACAGATTGCGTTCGGAATGATCTGGTCTGAAGGACAGCGTCGGAGTCAAGGTAAGAAGAGGCATGCTCCGGTGGTACGGACATGTGGAAAGAATGGATGACGAAAGATTTACTAAACAGATATACAATGCGAAAGTGGAAGGATGTAGGAGCCGCGGAAGGCCCAGGCTCACCTACCACGACCAGATTGATCGTGTATTAAAAGAAGGTGATGTTAGGAGTCATAAAAACCGTAGAGCTTGTATGTAATGAGGTGTGTAAGGATCGTGCCATATGGCGTTCGGTTCTCTCTGCCTACCCCGCTAGGGAAGTGGCGTGAAGTTTAGTTAGTTAGTTAGTAACATTATTATTGTTAAAAATTGTGTGATCCAATGACAAAAAAAAAACCTTGACATTCATCCATACACACTAAAAACAATTTTTGTACTTCTCAACCATATGTTATAATAATTCGTCATAATTTGCATCGTCTTGATGACTATATCGTTTTGACGTTCGGCCGCTTGATCTACTGGCCCGAGGTTCGATCCCCGCTGGACGCAGCGTGCGATTTTTTCGTTTCTTAAAATAAATAAACGCCTGGAGCATCCTACTAGCAGTTTCATCTGTGTGCATAAAACTATTGCTACTAATAAATTAAAGGTTATGTTGACCAGTTTACTGGAAAACATGGAGTGGGGTTGTTGCGATAAAATTATGAACGATGATGATTACATCCAATGCGAGAATTGTTGTAAAGCATTTCAATTGGCTTGCGTTACTACATCAGAAGGAAAAGTTAGCGACATAATACTGCCATGGTTCTGCCCAATGTGTCCATGTCCAAGAGGAAACAATGATGATACTCCGGTACGCTTTAACCCCAATGTTACAACGCGTAACTCTAAGAGGCCTGCTCTTCAGTCACCTCCTAACGCTGGCCCTGGTCTAACCAGTGACGAAGTTCGCGTTATAATAGAAAATGTCATGGCCAAGGAAATGAGCGCACTATTTTCGAAGTTAAGCTCTTCGTTCGAAGCCCAACTGACGAAGGAACTAAATTCTGTTAAGGATGAAATGAAAGTTAAGAGGGAGTCAATGGACTTCATGAATGAAAAGTATAAGAAGATCCTTTTTTTTTTTTTTTTTTTTTTTCAAGTGAATTTGCAATCAGCCCTAAGGCTATGAGCAAGTCTGGTGTGTGATGGTGTCTTGCGGAGTGGCTTCCCATTGGAAGCATCTACTCCTTTAGTCCCAGGGCTACTGCCGGTCTTCTAGCTCTAGGATATGGTGACGTTTTAGGCGTCTCACATACTGGTCCATGGTGAGTTGGCGAGCAAGTTCATTGGGATGATGGATTAACCGTTCTTTGTATTTTGCTGCCAAACTCCGAATTTCCTGTTTTGCGGTTTTAATTTGAAGGTGCTCATGGATTTCATTGTTGGTTGCATACCATGGCACCTGTGCAATAGTTCTCAGTATCTTGTTCTGTTGGCGTTGTATTATATTTATGTTGGTATCGCTTGCGCTGCCCCACAGTTGCAGCCCATATGTCCAGATTGGTTTCAAAATGACCTTGTATATGAGCAGTTTGTTGTCCAAGGTGAGTCTCGAGTTCCTTCCTAGCATCCAGTATAGGCTTTTATACTTTAGCTGAAGCTCCCGCTTTTTACATTTGATGTGATGCCTCCAGGTCAGTCTACGATCAATGTGTAAGCCAAGATATCTTACATGATCACTGTGAGGTAGAGTACACTGTCCTAATTTTACGGCTGGGCAGTTTCCTTTGTTAAGAGTGAACGTAACCTGCACTGACTTTGTAGCGCTAGCCTTTATTTTCCACTTTTGCAGCCACTCGTTTACTTTGTTGAGGCCCTGCTGTAATTTCGCTGATGCCAGTTTTCCATCTTTATTACTTGCTAGTATAGCCGTGTCGTCCGCAAATGTGGCTGTTGTAATCCCTGGTAATAGTGGCAAGTCCGCAGTGTACAGGGTGTAGAGCATAGGGCCGAGAACTGATCCCTGTGGTACCCCAGCATCAATATCTCGGAACTCAGAAGTTGCATCACCCTGTTTCACATAGAACATGCGGTCTTCCAGGTAAGATTTAAATATTTGAAAGTATGAGTGGGATATATTTTGCTTAATCTTACATAGTAGGCCTTTATGCCAGACCTTATCGAAGGCCTGCTGGATATCCAAGAACGCTGACGAGCAGTACTCCCTTTGTTCTAGGGCCTTTCTTACGGCATCACATACTCTGTGGGCCTGTTCCACTGTACCGTGGCATTCTCTAAAGCCGAACTGATGGTCTGGTATCACTTTGCGTTCCAGGAGTCCTGGCATAATTCTTCGAAGTATTGTTTTCTCCAGTACCTTGGATAGAGTAGGTAACAGACTGATTGGCCGATAGGATGTTTTTTCAGTCATTAATTTGCCATCCTTGTATATCATAATGATTTCTGAGACTTTCCATGCTCTTGGGAAATATCCTACTCGTAATGTAGCGTTGAAGATGGTGGTAATGAAGACTACAGCTTTTCTAGGTAGTTCCATCAATACTTCCTTAGTTATCAGGTCGTAACCCGGCGCTTTTTTGCTGTCCATCCGTTTTATCGTTCTAACGACTTCCGCAGGCGTCACCGGTCTAGGTGGAAGGTCCATTTGAAGGTCTTGTTTCAGAATTAGATCAACATATTCCTCCGTTGCGTCGTCTAATGTTTCGTTTGGCTTGAAGACGTTTGTTAGGTGATCCGCAAATAAGTCCGCTTTTTCCTGGTTTGTTCTGGCCCATCCAGTTCCCTTTTTTAGCGGGGTTTTTGGTATGTTGGGTCTGTCGCAGGAGCGGGTGATTTTCCAGAGTGAGTAGTTGCTAGCTTTGGTAGCAGTAAGAGACTCCAGCTTTGCTTGCATTGTGAGATCATGGGCATCTTTTATAGCTTCCTTTAATTCCGAAGTTGCTTTATTAAGGATGGCCTTGTCCTGCGGATGGCGGCTCAGCTGCCAGACTCTACGTAATCTGCGTTTCTCCTGGATCATGATCTTTATTTCTAATGGTATGTTTGTGGGCTGGTTCCTATGTTCAATAGTAGGCGTATTTTTCCATGCGGCAACTTGTATGAGATTAGTAAATTGCATTACTGCTGTTTCTATCTCCTCTGATTCTTTCAGCCTGATATTTAGATTGAGGTTTCTTTCTATGTATTCTCTGAAGGAGGGCCAATCAGTGTGCTGGTTATATAGTGACATGGGTCTCTCAGCTTCAATTATAGTTGAGCTAACAGTTAGCAGGACTGGAGTGTGATCAGATGACCCATCAGTACATGATTCAATCTTCATGTACTGTTTGGAAAGCCCTTTTGCTAGGAAGAAGTCAAGTATGTCCGGGATTCGATTGTGATCGGTTGGCCAATTGGTAGGTTCTGATGGAGCACTTATACTTAAGCGGTTTAGATCAGCGCTCAACTTTAGTTGTCTTCCTCTAGTGGTTATTAGTCTTGAGCCCCAGTGGACATGCTTGGAGTTCCAGTCACCTCCTACTATGAATCGGTTGCCTAGTGTTGAGAAGAAGTGAGAGAACAAGTCGGAGTCTATACGATGTTTTGGTGGACAGTATACAGCCGAGACATTAAAGTATCCACAGCTGTCTTGTATTGCGACTGTAGTAGCCTGTATTTGCTTGGTTTTATATTCTGGCAGTAGTTCGTGCTTTATTTTATTTCGAATAACTATAGCTGATCCTGCATGCCCTGTACCATCTGGATGATTTGTAGTGTATGTCTGAAACCCTTTGATTATGACATTGCTTCTCTCTGTACAGTGTGCTTCGGATATAAGGACTATGTCTAGTTTGTACTCGGACATTAATATCTCGAGCTCAGCTTTGTTGGGTGAAAGTCCATTTATGTTCCAAGTAGCTAGTCTTTTTTTTTTTTTTTTTTTTTTTTACTTGGGGAACTCCCACGAGCCGTCACCCTCCGGACGGGGATCCAGAGGGCGGTGTGTCGGACTCGAACCGACTAAACCCCAAGGTGGCCTCCATCGGCGCAGTTCCGGAGGAGCCGGTATCCCCACTGTCGGGACTATACAACAACTCCTCCGGTAGTGCGCGTGCCGCGCTGCGCGGCTCACCTCGCGCGGCGGTGGTCGATGCTGTGCAGCCCACGCCATCAGTCGTCGGATGCACAGCACCGAGCACGCGCGCGCGTCGAGACATGCCAGGCCACCCAGCATGTCTCAACTACTCCGCCCAGGATTCAGACGCCGATCGTCCCCGAGACCGGCGTCGTGGGCCCACTCTCGCGCTGTGCCCTCTGCTAAGTCAGAGGGCACGCGGAGAGCGTCTCGCCAGAGGGGGCCGCCTTCCGCCCGGCGACCCAAATTGAGGGCAGAGCCCTGTCGTCGCGGAGGGAGAGCATCGAGACGCTCAATCCCTCCGCGACCCACCACGACGCGACCCAGCGCGCCCCTGTTGGGTTGCCGAGGATAGGGAGGCGAGCAACGAAAACACTCCGCTCCTCCTCTTCCTCGGCAACCCTGGTCCGGCTGCGGAGGTTACAGCCGGACCGCCGCAACTGCCCGTATGCCATTTGTGCAGTCGCGGCTCACCTCGGGGTCCCTCTTCGCTTCAGCCCTGCCATGGCAGGGCCTACTGAGCCCCCCCGGTACGACAAACCGAGGACCCCGGCGGGGGGGAAGTAGTTTTTTTTTTTTTTTTTTTTTTTACGTGAGGAATGCATTTACGCACCGTCCAAGTAAACCTAGGTTCGGCCTACGAGGGATGTGTCGGGCTCAGAGGCCGGGAAAGCACTCTACTACCGACTAAACCTCACGGTGGTCATTCTTCGGGCGTTGGCGCAGATTCCGGGCTCCCCACTCGGGACTCTACGCGAAATCTACGTCTACGCCGCTGCCGATCCATGCGGCCCATCTCGAGGGAGAGGCAACCTCGCCCCCAGAACACCTCGCGGTGCTTATGACGGCACAGACCACAGTGTCACCCCATCCTATTTAACGGACGAGGATCCACGTGTCGTCATCTTCTCTGGGGCTGCTTAACGAAGTGAATGCAGGCCCCCCCGCAAACACTCCACAGCCCCAAAGGCCCTTTTAGTCGCCTCCTACGACAGGCAGGGATACCACAGGAGTATTCGGAGCCCCCCCTGTAGGGCGCGGAAGACTTGGGGAACTCCCACGAGCCGTCACCCTCCGGACGGGGATCCAGAGGGCGGTGTGTCGGACTCGAACCGACTAAACCCCAAGGTGGCCTCCATCGGCGCAGTTCCGGAGGAGCCGGTATCCCCACTGTCGGGACTATACGACAGCTCCTCCGGTAGTGCGCGTGCCGCGCTGCGCGGCTCACCTCGCGCGGCGGTGGTCGATGCTGTGCAGCCCACGCCATCAGTCGTCGGATGCACAGCACCGAGCACGCGCGCGCGTCGAGACATGCCAGGCCACCCAGCATGTCTCAACTACTCCGCCCAGGATTCAGACGCCGATCGTCCCCGTGACCGGCGTCGTGGGCCCACTCTCGCGCTGTGCCCTCTGCTAAGCCAGAGGGCACGCGGAGAGCGTCTCGTCAGAGGGGGCCGCCTTCCGCCCGGCGACCCAAATTGAGGGCAGAGCCCTGTCGTCACGGAGGGAGAGCATCGAGACGCTCAATCCCTCCGCGACCCGCCACGACGCGACCCAGCGCGCCCCTGTCGGGTTGCCGAGGATAGGGAGGCGAGCAACGACAACACTCAGCTCCTCCTCTTCCTCGGCAACCCTGGTCCGGCTGCGGAGGTTACAGCCGGACCGCCGCAACTGCCCGGATGCAAGTCGTGCAGTCGCGGCTCACCTCGGGGTCCCTCTTCGCTTCAGCCCTGCCATGGCAGGGCCTACTAAGCCCCCCCGGTACGACAAACCGAGGACCCTGGCGGGGGGGAGCTAGTCTTAACCCAAGGCCTGCTAACCTTGTGGTTTGGTTATGAGCGTAGTCATGAGGCTCATTAGAGCACTCATTTGTTGTAGGATTAAGTCAAACTTTTCGTTTTGCTTATTTAGGAGCGTTTCTAATACCGTAAGGTTTTGGTTCTCGTTGGGTATATCATTTCCTTTGGTCGTTTTGTCTGGAACGTTTCTCGTAGCTTTGGCGTAAGATTGCGGTTTGTCGGATCTATCCACGATGGAAGATTGTTGAGCAGTATGTCTTTGAGGTTTTGTGTCTCGAATCGTGTTGTCTCTCGCTGTAGCACGACTTTCAGCTCTTCGTTTTACTTGTTTGTTGTTTTTCCTCGCAAGTATTTCTTTGTACACCTCGCAGCCTTTGTAGTTGGCCGGGTGAGAGCCGAGGCATAGTGCACATTAAGCTGGTGTGTTTCTATCACGCTTTGGACACTCGGAGGTTTTATGTGCCTGTGCACATTTCACGCAGCGGAAAGGTCGCATACAATAATTCTTTGTGTGCCCGTATTGCTGACAGCGTTGGCATTGCACGATTGAGTTTTTCTTCTTGGGATCCTCTATGGTGACAGATTGATGGTAAATGTACTTGATTTCTTTCGCCGCTTTATTGTTCGGACTAGGAAGCAGATTGACAAAGAATGTTGTGGTCGGTTTTTTCTCTGGTCCGTATCTTGAGTTGATAATTTCCCCAACTACAGTGTTTCCAGTTTTTTCAATTTCATCCTTTATCTCATTTTTTGGTGTTGTATGGTGGAGATTTCGAATGACGATGCGGCAGTGTCGTTCTTCCTTTTTGTTGAATGTGTGACCGATCAGGCCACTTTCACGAAATTTAGTAATGATCCTTTTGTAGGCTTCAATATCTAGGGTATTGATTCTCAGTTGGTTTCTATTTGTGATGCGATATGTGAATGAACTTTTATCTGCAACAGTTTCCACTAGTTCAGTAAGCTCATTCACATCTTCAATACCATACAATATTATGGGCGGAGGCTTGCTAGGTTTCTTTTCTACCGGTGTCTTGGCTGGAGTGGGCTCATCTATCGGCTCAATCGGTAATTGGCTGAACATGTTGCTGGTGGTGATATTCTCTGGAGACTCACTGACTTTTCTCCGTTTTGGGTTTCTAAGGCCTGGTACTCTCTGCCAAGATGGGGGGCATACGGTGCCTTGCTGGCTTGGTGTACTTTGTGTAACCGAATCTGTAGGTAGTTCTGCCACAGTTCGTACAGTTTCGGGGGGCTTACTGCCCAAGGAACCACTTCTGGGCCTGGTGGTAAACATGCTGCGGTGAAAGGCCTGCTGAATAAGCTTTTTGCTGCCAGTAGCATTCACTGTAATGGAAGCCTGGTCGCCTACTTCCATTAAGTCTTCGGTAACTAATTTCACACTCCCCGGCCCGGGTACCGGAGAGCGCCGGGGGTTAGCCGGATCGCATGACATACTATTACTCTCGTTATCTGACATTTTCATAAAGAGGAGGGGTTGGGAGGAGATACGCATGCTACTTTCCCAGGGCAGCAAGGCAGCTATTTTAGGGGGCATTTATCATAGAAGATCCTTAATGAGCATTCGGAGGCCAAAAAGACAATAACTATGCTTAAAGAACAGAATAATCACCTCCAGTCTACAGTCAAAGAACTTAACACACGCGTTAACAGTTTGGAGCAAAACGCACGCACAAAGGTGAAAACCTAACCAATATTGTTACAAAGTTGAGCGACGTGGTGAATTGTAAAATTTTACCATGTGATATATCATGCTGCAGCAGAGTAGCAAAAATGAATCGTGCCAGTGATAAACCCAAATCCATAGTGGTTCAATTTTGTACCACTAAAACGAGAGATGAATTCATGGCCGCTACATTAAAATTCAACAGAGCAAAGCCTCAAAGTAAAAAGCTGAATACAGGTCATCTTGGTTTCATCGGCAAGGAGTCTCCAATATATGTACAAGATCATTTATCGCCTGCAAACAGGGCATTACATGCTGCAGCCAGATCAGCAGCAAAAGAAAAAAATTACAAATATGTGTGGATAAGGAAGGGACTCATCTACATGAGGAAGACTGACGATTCTAACTATGTATTAGTCAGTCATCATCTCATACATCTTATCTTTCATTCCACGCGTCTATACGGCACTTTGCTCTCCTCGTTCCGCTGTGTTCGGCGTGGCGTGAAGGGTGGCGGCCCCCTTCGCCGCACTCGCCACTTTTCGCACCGACGAGGGCTCGCCGGTGCGCGTCGCATCGGGGGAACGCCCTATCCCGCACTTTGGAACTAGTTCGGTCCAAGGTTGCAATCCGAGAAATCGGATTGGCAGGAGTCGCGACGAGCACGCCCTTGGCACATGACCCCTAAATATCTGATGAAAACATATCTACAGCAGTCAGTAACAAGTCTTTGCCAAAACGGGAAAGGAGACATCCTGATAGGTATGGATTAATGTGCACAGAGAAATGTGAACCAGAGGATGGAGAACTAACACTTAAAGAAGCACTTTTTCACATTGTTACAGCCCGGCCGACGAGAGGCCGACCAAGATAGCCATCCTGGGGTTGCCCTCGGACACCCCCCCGGAGGACATTAAACAAGCACTGGAGGCCTTAGGCTTCCAAGTGCTACATGCCCGACACATCCCACCCAAAGGGGATAGGGCTGGCTGCGTCCACCATGTCGCGCTCTCGCGACTGGACAAGGAGGAGCTCGCGAGGCTATATGCCATCGACGAGCTCCTCTACATGCCAGGCGTGAGAGTGGTGGCGTGGAGGGGCCGCCAAGGGCCCAGTCAGTGCCACCGATGCCAGGCATTTGGCCATTCGTCGGCCAACTGCCATCGTGTGGCCAAATGCCTTAGGTGTGCCGGTGAGCACACGACTAAGGACTGCCCCCGCTCTCGCGAAGCGACGCCCAAGTGCGTCAATTGCGGAGGCGAGCACACTGCGAACGATCGCAGGTGCCCGGCCTTCCGCAAGCTCGCGCGCAAGAGCGGGGTGAAAGTCACCCCACCACTGCCCAAAAAACCGCCCACAACCACCACACGTAAGGCGACGGCGGTGACGGTGCCCTCGGCGGATATGCTGGAGGCAACCCCCGGCCAAACACTGGCCCCGCCGGCCAACGAGCCCGGCCAAGCCAACCGCCGTCGCCCTCGCAGGCGCGGCGGCAAAAAGCCCAAGAGGGTGGAGGCCGCGGCGCCCGCGGTACCCGAGGTACCGTCGGCGCCGCAGCCGCCCCAACCTCGACCCAAGCGGGTCAGGGCCCCAGCCGCCCTACAGCGGCCGCCGCCGCCACATAACACCACAGTGACACGGCCCGTAGAGGCCCATCACGCCACTAACACGCCGCACCACAACAACTCGTCCTTCACACAGGCGATGAGTGACCTGGAGGACATGGTAATGAGCTTGCTCATTGACTTGCTCGCCACCTTGTCCCGGGGGGAGAATCCCACTCCCGCTATATGCGCCGCGCTAGCGCGCATAACGGCCAATAGGACCGTTAGGCCCATCGCCGCCTCATTCACGCACCATTCAGTAAACTACTAATAGTTTACTGGAACCCGGGAGGGATAACCGCCAAACAAAACACCCTAAGGACAATCGCCCAGACGTATTATCCACACATTATGCTACACTTGCTGGGCGAAACCTTCCTACACGCAAATCAAACATTCAGACTGCCTAACTATTTTACGTATCGGAGAGACGAACTGTCCGGGAACGGCCGCGCCTACAGGGGGGTAGCCGTACTCGTTAGGCGGGACGTCATCCACGACTCAGTTGAGGAGCCTGAATATAAGATAATTACATCGCTGGGCGTGCGAATAAACGCAGGACCACAGGAACTGCGCGTATTCGCTGCGTACAGACCCCCGGTCCCCGTTCTTCACGAGGGTGATCTCGCCAACATTTTTCACGGGTCCACCCCGACCCTGTTGGCCGGCGACTTGAATGCGAAACACCCCTCATGGGGGTTGCACTCAATGTCGCCGACCGGCAGGAAGTTGAGCGAGGCCGCCGCCGAGTTGGACATAGAGATCCTAGGTCCCGACTCCCCTACCCATTACCCGGCCAACGACAACCATAGGGCGGATGTGTTGGACATCGTCCTCACACAGGGGGTGCATCGTCCCGTAACTGTGGACGTCCTATACGACGTTGATTCCAACCATATGCCCATATTGGGTACGGTGGATACCCAGCCTAGTACCAAATCCTCACTTACTCCCCGCCCCCGCACCAACTGGGACGCCTACACCGCGGCGCTGCGTGATGTGCGCCTGAGTGGTCCCCTCGCCTCTCCGGCGGACGTGGAGGCCGCGGCGGAGCACATCGCGGAGCGCATCTCGCGAGCGCAAGAGCAGGCGCAATCCCCCCCTCGCCCCCGCTCCCGTCCCTCCCACACTACACTGCCGGCGAATATACGCGATTCACTGGCGCGCAAACGTAGGCTGAGGAAGCAATGGGCCGAGACGCGTTGCCCGGTCTTGAAGAGGGAGCTGAATAGGCTCTCTGCCGAGGTCTCGGATGAGGTCCAAAAGTGGCGTGGTGAGTCGTGGGAAGCCAGGGTGGACCAGGCTTCCGAGAACCCCACAAACCTTTTCGAGCTGATTCGTCGACTCTCGAACACCCCAGCCCCCGTCCAACCCCTAGTTGACGCAGCGGGCACTAAGTGCTACGAGGCGCAACAAAGGGCGCAAATCCTTGCCGATCACCTGTCAGTGCAATTCACTCCACACCCCATTCCCGTCGACGTCACTCCTTCCGTCATCCAGCACCACTCCATGGTCGAAAGCCAGGTCGCCGGATACCTGTCGGACCCGACACCGCCGCTGCGGGGCGATTTATATATCTCCCCGTCAGAGTTGCGGAAGGCCATCGCGCGGTTACCCAAGCGAAAGGCCCCCGGTCCAGACAAAGTAACGACGGCCATGATCCGGTATATGCCCCCGGGGTGCACGGTCGCGCTAGGGAGGCTTTTTAATGCCATCCTGCGCACGTCGCACTTCCCGGAAGCATGGAGAACCGGGAGTGTTATTGTTCTCCCCAAACCGGGGAAGGACCGACGACTCCCGGGCAGCTATAGACCGATCACCCTATTATCCCATCTCGCTAAGTTGTTCGAGCGACTGCTACTGCGGCGGCTAAGACCATTTATTCGTCTTAGAGACGATCAGTTCGGCTTCCGCAGCGGCCATTCTACAACGCTCCAACTGACGCGGGTTATCCACTTCCTGGCGAGCGCAACAAACCGGGGACACCGACCCGTCGGAGTTTTTCTCGATATAGAGAAAGCCTTCGACAGGGTTTGGCACCCTAGCTTGCTGTATAAGCTCATCCATCTCAACCCCCCTCCACCCCCGGCCATCATCCATCTCATTCACTCCTTCCTGAGCGGTCGCTCCTTTCACGTGAGTGTAGAGAACGCCGTATCCCAACCCGCACCGATCCGGGCAGGGGTGCCCCAGGGAAGCTGCCTCAGCCCCCTACTATACGCCGCCTACACAGACGACATGCCGTCACCGAGAGGGCCATCGGAATTCGAAGAGCGGGGCGTAATGCTCGCTCTTTTCGCCGACGATAGCGCGTATTTCGCGTCCTCGAGGAAGCTCAGCCTAGCGCTGGATAGGCTGCAGACGGTGCTGGATGCGCTCCCGGATTGGCTCGATAAGTGGCGTATGGCCGTCAACGTGGGGAAGACGACCGCGCTATCTATCGTCATCATCATGTCGTTTTTTTGACGGCTGGCATCCCTAGGTGACATACGTCAAACAGCCAGCCGATTATAATTTAATTGTATTTTAATTGTATTTCATGTTTTTGTGTTGTTAAAGTAATAATTTTAGTTTGATTACTGTATATATAAGAAGGATTATTGTTTGCAAGTCTGTAAAGTGAATAAATCTTCGTATAAGTGACAAATTGTGTTCGCCGGCCGGCTGTCAAAGTGTACCACAAAGAAATTTGAACCTACAACGGAATATAACCGGGGGAGTATTTGTTTTTTATTTAAACCAGTGCCCTAAATTCATATACGTTACCACATAACCATTAAAGAAGGCTTAAATAATCATTGTCAAATAACTAAATTAACTTGCCCTTCATTATAAAGTTGTCACACTTTTCATATAAATTTACACGCAATAAACTGAATTTGGCAGCTCTCTTAAAAGAGATTTGCTTAATTCGAATTACACATCGCCTTTGTTGTGTCTCCAGTAGCTTAACTTATGGTTAAGTAAATTGGATGATAGACAACCGTTGGGTGCACATATACTGTCAGTAACACTACACACTTCCTATTTAATCATCCACTCTTACCTATCCTAATTTACATCTAGGTATACTACACAAAATTAAATATTTAAAGAACTTATTCAATAAAATACATTACATACAGACCAACCTACTACCCACATATATTTCATATTAAAACAAAATATATCAATTTACTGTTTTCTTTTTTGTTGTTATTTAAGTAAAATTTTTTTTTAAAGATTTCAAAAATAAACCCCCTTCCCCCTCTTTATCACTTAATTAGTTAACTCAATTTTAAACGGAATTTGTTTCTACCATAGAAATTTAGATTAATTACTATTAATTTGATCCTATATATTCTTTCCTGAATTCTGTTGTACACCTTTCTTTTTTTTTATATACAATTCCAGGTGATCTGCACTACACAATGATGACACGTAAGGCAACGGTCCAAGAATTAGAAAATAAACTGAAAAGAGCCCTTGAAGAACTTAAGGAGGTGAAGCAAGTTAATAGCCAACTTCTTCGTGAACGTGAAGAAAACGAAGAGGAAGTCCTAATAATATTGAAACATCACACACAATTAAAGGGTGAACTTGCTGAGCTGCATGCCCAACTTGTAGAAGCTCAATATGAACGAGACCAACTGCTCTGCACAATCAAGAAGTTTGACGAATGCTCCCAGACATATGAGAAAACCCTAGGGCGCATCCATGAGCTCGAGGTAGATCTGTGTGATGCTAATACAACCATAAGACAGTATGAAGAGGTTGGTCATGTTCAGGAATCTTCACACACCCATAGTCTGTACGAGGAGCTGATCGGGTCACCTGCCGGGATGGACTTAACTCTAAAACATAGTGTTAGTTCTACAGTTAGGCTAAGCAAAAGTAAATTTAAGAAATATATAAGAGTTAGTAAGTTTATTGAAAAATCAAATAGGTTAATAAAAAAACAAAAATGTTATCAGAAAAATATTGCCCTAAGAAAGCAACGCCTAGATTTGCTTGATAGCCTAGAATTATATAGCAGCAAGTTAGACCAGAGTAGATTGAAGTATGATAGGGACACGCATGAGTTGCAGGCTGACATCGTGCGGCTGCATAGGTCTCTAGAACTCATGACTAACAAATTCTCGTCTGCTCGGTCCGAAATTAATGAACTCATTCAAGCTGTCAACTCACTTGTAGACCAGTGCAGCTGTCAAGGTACTGATCCCTCTGATCAGCACAGTGTGGATGTTATCCTGCAGCCTCCTTGCGACATGTCAACATCATCTTCAAATTTAAATTCTATTAAAACTAGTATTTCAATAGCTCCTAGTATAGTTAATAATGTATTAATGTTTTCAGATGAGATAGGAGTTGGCTATGGGGCACTATTAAATACAAAAATTAACTGTAAAGTTTCTAATTTTTGCATGCCAGATGCTCCTCTCAGTGAGATATGTAAACGAGTGGTAGCTAGCAATTTTAATGAAAATTCCGTAATCATAATAATGATTAGTAATTTATTGACGAAGAAAAAAGACATACTTAAGGGCTTTTCCCTTCTGTCTGAACTACCTGTTAAAAGTGTTTACTTATGTGCATTACCTTTTTGTAAATTCTATTCTTCTGCACAAAATGATAGTATTCATAAATTGAATACTCTGTTATATAATTTGACTTGTCATAGTGACAAATTTGTGTTTTTTGACACAAACAAATTTTTACCTAGTAATATGTTGACGGGCGAATGTTTTTATTTGCCTTTCAAAATTAAAAAACAAATAGCAAATTTATTAGCATATAATATAAATGTTATTCTTAGTCAGACTTTGGAACTCGTTCCAAATCATTTAAATTTAAGTCAAAGACAATAGAGGAGACCTCTAGCTTAAATAATATATTTAGTTTGGAAAAGACAGGAAAGCCTAATGTTTTGAATATTGTTCATCAAAATATACAGGGCTTTTCTGGCAAGGAATTAGAAATAGAATTATGCCTCAACCAAATGAATATACATGTTTTATGTTTAACTGAACACTGGTTGAGACAGAGTGAACTTTTATTTAACATTGATAATTATACAGTAGTTAGCTCGTTCACAAGAAAGTCTGCTATTAGAGGTGGGTCACTTATACTGTTAAACGATAAATTAAAATATAAAGAGCGTAAAGATATAGTTGCACTTTCAACTGAACGAACTATTGAAATATCATGTGCAGAGATTGAACAGTTCATTATTGTATGCATATATAGGCCTCCATCTGGAAATTACCACATTTTTGAGTCAATTATGGATGAAGTATTAAAAAAAGTATGTAATTGTGATAAAAATATAATTGTATGTGGAGATTTTAATGTGAATATTTTAGATGTCTCTCAAAATTCAATGATGTTTTTGAATATGTTTAAAAGTTATAATTTACATGAACAATTTAATCAGCCTACTAGAATCACACCAACATCTGCCACCTGTATCGACAACGTTTTTTGTAACTGTAATATAATTGATAGGGAAATCATCAATTTTATAAATTCGGACCATAGCGGACAGATTGTGTCCTTGGAGCACCATCATAAAACAGCTTCATCTTATTTGATTTGTAGACCAATTACAGCACATCGCATAGATAAATTTAGGGAAAATATAGCTAATAAAGTGTCGTTATTGCAGCTCAGGGATGGGGAAATTAATGATTCGTATAGTATGTTATTTAATGTAATTGAAAATGAATTTGATACTATTTTTACTAAGAAAAAAGTCACTATAAATAATTCTAAAACTAAATTTAGTGACTGGGCCACCACAGGCATCTTCACGAGTAGAAGAAAGCTATTTGATTTATATAATTTGAAAGCAAATTCAAATGATCCTAAATTAGTTGAATATGTAAGAAATTATTCTAAATTATTTAAAAAAGTATGTGCAATAGCAAAATCGAATTATCTCAAGCTGAAGATTTTAAATTCTAGTGATAAGATTAAAGCTACCTGGAATATTATTAACAAAGAGACTTGTAAAAACAAAATACAAAATCACAAGCTCTCTTTAAAAATTGATAGTAGATGTTTAGACTCAGATGATGAAGTGGCAAAAGCTTTCGAGTCATATTTTTCTAATATCCCGACTACAGTAACTCGTTCATTAGATTCCAACCCACATTTAGCTAATTGTATCCTTAAATCAAATGTAGAGGAATGCAAAACTCCTTTTTATTTTCGCCATGTCAATGATAAGATAATTTTGAATACTTTCAAAGATTTAAATTTAAAGAAAACAGAGGATTTATGGGGAATTTCAATACATATACTAAAACATATAATTCAATGTATTGCCCCTATCCTATCAAATATTTTTAACAAATGTGTTGACATGGGTCAGTTTCCTAACTTGATGAAATTTAGTAAAATAATTCCTTTGTTTAAATCAGGTGACAAAAGTGACCCGTCCAATTATAGACCAATATCTATACTACCTGCACTAAGTAAAGTCTTTGAAAAGATTATATTTAATCAAATAATTTGTCACCTTAGAGTCCACAATTTACTACATACTAATCAATATGGATTTACTAAGGGGAAATCCACTACTGACGCAGGAGTAGCGCTTCTAAAACATATTTTTGAAGCTTGGGAAGGCAAACAGGATGCTATTGGCATATTCTGTGACTTGTCGAAAGCGTTCGATTGCGTCGACCATCAAACCTTACTAATGAAGCTACGCCACTATGGTGTTTCTGGTAACTCACTTAGTCTGCTAAAGTCGTACTTAACTGATAGGCTCCAAATAGTAAGTATTAATGGAACTAACTCTTCTGGTGCCCCATTATCGATGGGAGTTCCCCAGGGCTCAATATTGGGACCTTTGCTCTTCCTTCTGTATATAAATGATCTACCATATTTTACAAAGGACTTGTGTGAGATAGTATTATTTGCTGATGATACCTCACTAATTTTTAAAATTGATAGACATAATGAATCTCTTGACGACGTAAATAACGCTCTCTCTCAAGTCCTATATTGGTTTACTACTAATAACTTGCTGCTTAACGCAAAAAAAACTAAATGTGTTAAGTTCTCAATGCCAAACACAAGGCAAGTCAATACGCGAATTATTATGAATAATGAAGCAATAGATTTAGTTCAATCCACAGTATTTTTAGGAATTTCTATTGATGCTAAATTGCAATGGGGTCCCCATATTGCGGCTCTGGCAGGAAGACTTAGTTCAGCTGCATTTGCAGTTAGAAAAGTAAGGCAATTAACTGATGTAGAAACAGCAAGATTGGTGTACTTTAGTTACTTTCATAGCGTTATGTCATACGGTCTGCTGCTGTGGGGATCTGCAACCAATATACAAACTATTTTTGTATTGCAGAAAAGGGCAGTCAGAGCCATATACGGCCTCAGTCCACGTGACTCGCTTAGAGAAAAGTTTAGAGAAATAAATATTTTAACAATAGCATCACAATTTATTCTGGATTGTATAATGTATATATTCAAAAATATTGAAGCATTTCCTAAAAAGTCAAACTCTCATAGTTTTAATACTAGAAATAAACACAAACTTGCTGTTCCTATTCAAAGACTCCAAAAGAGTGGTAATTCATTTATTGGTCTAAGTATTAAAATGTTTAATAAACTACCACAAAGTATTATAACATTACCCCTACATAAGTTCAAATTATATATTAAATCATTTTTAATGAGTAAGGGTTATTACAAGATACAAGATTACCTCAATGACAAGGATTCATGGTTGACTTCATAATGAAGTGTTCACCTGCAGTGATATCTACATAGTCTTAAGTATATAATAATTAAGTTTACTAATTTGTAAAATTTGGCATTTAAAAGAGTAACTATCGAGTTTCTTGCCGGATTCTTCTCGATAGAGTCTACCTTCCGAACCGGTGGTAGTATTAGTTCTTATCCTTTTTTTTATGTATATTGACTATTTATAAGTGCTTTCTTGAAGCCCATATAAATAAAGATATTTTGATTTTGATTTTGATTTGATTTTATCGCGATCAGGAGAGCGCCCGGCCCTCCACTCCGTCTCCGGGGACAGGAGATCGAGTGGGGGACGACTGTCACCTATCTAGGGTGTCGAATAGACAGGTCGCTGCGCATGGTACCCCAGGCGACGCACGCCATTAATATGGCGAAGGCGGCCCGGGCGGTGCTGCGGCCTGTCTTAACGTCAAGACTACCTGTGCCAACAAAACTATCCATATACAAGACCTACATTAGAAGTCGAATTACATACGCCATGCCGGCCTGGTATGGACTATGTAATAAGGCGACTAAAAAGCGACTCCAGGCACAACAAAACATCGCCCTCCGCATCATCACGGGGGCGGGACGCTACGTCCGCAATGACGTCATCGCCCGCGACCTGAAGATGCAGTCGATAGAGGACTTTGTGGTACTGTCCGCGCGTCGAATGTACGACCGCGCGGATAACGGGCCACACAAGCACCTCGTTAATATCGCGCCGCTTCATGCTCGGCCGCCTGACCCATTGGGACGCGCACTACCCCGCGAACTCATCCTCTCCGGGGATGAGGAGGGCAATGTGGGCACGCAACTCACTACACAGGTTGCACCCTCCCAAACACACCGCACACCAACACCCCCACCCACACATGTACACGTCGCACATACATCCGATCCACAGTTACTCACCGCACAAATCCACCCATGCGCCTCGACTGCGCTGCTCCCCGCCAACCCAGTCGACCCCTCCCACCCCATCCCCAATCCTACCCCTAACCCCTGTCCCCGTCCCCGCTTCAGGGTCGTAAGCAGGAACCCCAGGACCTGTTTGCTTAGCTCGCACCACGACCCAATGCGCAGCGGCACAGGCCCTGACAGACAGACGGACGAGAATTAGGACAGACAGACACGACCGACGAGAAATTTGTTAAACATGCCCCCCCCGACAGACTGACCGACTTCCTCCCCTTTGCGCCGCACCCGCTCGCTGGCAGACTCACTGGGCTTCCCCAACGGGTTCCACCCGGTGGGTCCGACCGCGCCGAGGGTGCGCCGGATAGCGCAAGGGGAGGACTCTCCCAGCCGAGAGGCCCAGAACTCTACGATTTTTATGACTCCTAACATCACCTTCTTTTAATACACGACCAATCTGGTCGTGGTAGGTGAGCCTGGGCCTTCTGCGGCTCCTACATCCTTCCACATTCGCATTGTATATCTGTTTAGTCAATCTTTCTTCATCCATTCTTTCCACATGTCCGAACCACCGGAGCATGCCTCTTCTTACCTTGACTCCGACGCTGTCCTTCAGACCAACTCTCTTTCTTACATCATCATTCCGAACGCAGTCTGTGAGCGATACACCGCAGATTTTCCGCAGCGCACGCATCTCGACCGCGTTTATTCTACTTTCATGCTCTTTCTGCCATACCCAACTCTCGCTTCCATATGTTAGCGTAGGAATCAGCACCGCATTGTGTATGGCGAGCTGGGCCTTCTGGCTTAAGATTTTGCTGCCTAAAAGTTTTCCTAACGCTCCATTCACCCTATTCCCTGCATTCACTCTTCTTTCTATATCAGCGGAGTACCTTCCATCTCTACTTAATGCAGATCCTAGATATAAAATTTCATTCACCTGTTCCAGCACTACATCGTCAACCGTTATCCTTGTATCCGTTCTGGTTTCATCTCTTTCAAACACCATAATCTTTGTTTTCTTCGCATTCAAATGTAAGCCTCTCTCCTTGCAATCATCTTTCAATATTGTGTCTAGTTGCTGCAGATCCGATGCCGACTCTGCTAGAAGTACGGCATCGTCCGCGTAAAGCAGGCAGTTCACAACCAGGTCACCCATACGCACTCCAACATTCATAGATCTAATCCTCTGGAGACAATAACAGAAAACATTTTGATGAATCTTGTTAAAAATAAAACAGATTATTCAGTCTCTTTTTTTTAATTTCAGTCAAAAACTTTACGAACATGTATGGTAAGGTATCTTATCAAATAACAGATAATAAAAATTATATATATGCAATATATATTTAGATAGGTTAGTACCTACCTAAACACAGTATCAAAAAAACACTTTCAGAAATTATTAACAAAAGTAGGTTAATAAAATCAACAAAAGATTAGGTATACATAGACTTTAGTCTCAATTGTAAATATCATTCGGTCAGTTATATTTAAAGTTGACTTAAAAATGTTTTGCAAACTTTGATTTTAGTACCGTTAAGAACAAAGTTATATGCTTTACTTAGTTGACTGCCTCGTTGGTCTAGTGGTAGTATGCGCCGCTTAAAGACCAAGAGGTCCCGGGTTCAAATCCTGGGTCGGGCAAAAAATTTGTGGCTGGGTATTTCAATATTGAAATTACTCAGTAACAGCCCGGAGTCAGGAAGTTGGCGGTTTAATCACCCCCGTGCCTCGGAAAGCACGTTAAGCCGTTGGTCCTGCGCCTGACCTCTCTCCGGTCATGTCGAATTGCCGTCTCACCGGACTATGAGAGTGAAGGAATAGAGAGTGCACTTATGTTTGCGCATACACTTGTGCACTATAATATCTCCTGCGCAGTTGGCTAATCTTGTTGAGATTGGCCGCCGTGACCGATATCGGTTAGGAGGACATCTATCTATCTATCTTCTATCTGTCTATCTATCTATTTTTTTCTATCTATCTATCTATCTATCTATCTATCTATTATATATAAAGCTAAATTACCACTCACTCACTCACTCACTGATTGGGGTGTTTTTGCGGTGTGAAGGGGGTGGTTTAGCACTTTTTGATGTATGGGGGGTGGGTTTAGATTTTTAATCAACGCAGCTTTTTCTTGTTTTTTTTTTTTATTCAAGATGGCCGCCGAGTATGGCTTAGTGGGGAGAAAAAAATGTAGGGGATGGGGGGGCAGTTTTAAATGTACTAGAAGCGTCCATGAGAATCGGGACTGAAAAAAAAATAAAATGTCAAAAAAACAAGATGGCGGCCGTGTAATTGCAGTTTGAAAATCCGATTTAGAGTCATTTTTGCGCAGTCGTACTAAAGAGACGCGCATAGACAGTGGAAAACTTTCTTTTGACATTTGTTGCGGGTATAGTCGACTCGACGACCCCATCCATAGATTATAGAAATTCAAGATGGCGGCGGCGCTGGCGGCTATTTTGTCCCGAGAAAAAAATTGGCAATTTTCGAAGGCATTTTTCGGGTGGATGGCAACACTTTAGAGAATCGCTTGTAAGAAGGCTATGGTGGGGAATTTATTCGAGTGTTACCATGTGTGGAAATTTCTACCAAATTAAAAAAAAGTCATGGTAAAAATTCATGGTCGTTTTGGAGCCATGGGAGAAAATAGTAGGAAAAAAAATTTTTGGATTTTTGGAAAATCAAGTATGCAGTTTTGTGGCAACCCCGACCCGCTTGGGCCTTTTTGTAGTTTTTTTGGAAAATTCTGGCAACACTGGGAATTATCGGTAAAAAACGTTTTTTCGACATTGCCAGCTTCTAGGAGCCCTGTGGGTCAGAGGAAGCGTCGGAGGAAAAAACGAAAAATGAGGGTTGATGGGGTATATGATCCAGAATATGGGAAAAATATGGGCATCACAAAATTCAAGATGGCGGACGCGCTGGCGGTAATTTAGTAAAACTGAAAATTTTCGAAAAATTTGTTTTTAATTTTTCGCATGGATGGCAACATTTTAGAGAATTTCGTTGTATGTGGCAGGGGTAGAAAATTTATTCAAGTGTTGCCATGCGTTTGAATTTCTACCAAATTCATGGTAGTTTTTGAGCCATGGTAGAAAATGGTAGGGAAGAAATTTTGACGTTTTGCGAAAAATCGAGTATGCAGATTTATGGCAACCCCGAAACGCAATGGCTTCATGGTAGTTTTGTTGAAAAATTCTGGCAACACTGGTGACAGCGGACCAAAACATTTTTTCGACATGGTCATTTTCCAAACTCTCTGTGGGTCCGAGGACGCACGGGAGGAAAAAAAGAAAAATGTGGGTTGGTGGAGTATACGACCCAGAATATGGGAAAAATATGGGCATTCGGAAATTCAAGATGGCGGACGCGCTAGCGGCCATTTTGTGAAAATTTTACTTTTTCGAAATTTTATTTTTAATTTTTCGGGCAGATGGCGACACTTTAGCGTTTTCCAATGTACTAGGCAGATGTGTGTATGGCCAAGATGTGTTGCCAAGCGAAAAAAAAAATTGGTAGTTTTTGGTAGTTTTCGAGATATGGCCCAAAAAGGTCGAAAGTAGAAATAACGACTTTTTGGTAAATTCATTGCTAGTTTCCTAGAGGGCGGGTCAATTAAAATGACATTTGACTATTTTTATCTAATTCGCATGGCAACACTCGGAGCGGCGGGGAGGTGAATTCCGAAGGTATGGTCAATTTCCAGAGGCTCTGGAGGACTCATTATACGTTGAAGGGAAAAAGTAAAAATGCAGTTCGATGTGGTATATAACGTAGAATGCCTAAAAAATACTGGCTTCAAAAAAAACAAAATGGCGGACCAAGTGGCGGCCATTTTGTAAAAATGTGAATTTTTCAGAATTTTCAAAGTGGTTTTTGGGGCAGTTGCAGTTAGCAAAGCTAAATTTTGATAATGACCTTTGTTGTAGAGCCCTATAAGACCTATCGACTGGTTATAATTTTTTCCCAATTTTATGGGTAACTTTTGAGTTTTACCCCAAAATGTAAAAACTCGAAATAACGACTATTGGTAGAAAATAAGTATGAGGATCTGTCAACATTGGCGATTTATTTCCATTTCGATCCAATTTTGAAAAATAAATCAACAGTCGAAAGAAAAAAATTAAAAACTCCACGTCATGATCTCCCATACATTTTGTACTGGAGCCGACCGCAAAGATAAGTTTCTACGATTTTGTATGGGGAAGTGGTTGCATACGAATGTGATATTTTTTTTTCATATTAATATTAAGTAATTAAGTAACGTGAAAGTGGTTGTAGCTTAATGGTAAGAACACGCGTCTCTTAACCGAGGAATGCGGGTTCAAACTATGTACGTATTTATACCACTAGCTCGGCGGCAAGGGAAAAAAACGTGATAAAATCTACACATTCCAACATCTAATGGACGTATATCTAAGCATGAACCAAAAATTGTCTGATTCCCCTGTCTCAAGAGTTACGAAGTTCAAATCTGTAGTCGTTATAATGTAAGTAGATAACTAACCAGACACGCTTAATTCTAGAGCATGGTCTAAACGGACCCCGACCAAGCACGGGACATAACGCTAGGAAGAAGCTAACATACCTATTAAGTAAAAATTAAAATTTTCAATCATAATTCATGTAATAAATATGGTCTTCTTGTATAATTCAATCGTGATTTCTTTTGTTCGTTATTATAAACCCTACGTAGGGTACCTACTACTATAAGTACCTCTATTTTTTCTCCCTTTAAAAATTATGTAAGATAAATAAAAAATAATAAATAGGTACTTACAAGGGTATCATCTAAACTTCATTGTTACTAGACATTGTTAAAACTATCTTGTTTTATGTTTGTGCCATAATAAATCTAAAACTATCTATTTAATTTGATTTATTACTCGATTTTCTTGTGATTGTGTGAAACATAGTAGGTAAATTGGTGTTGTAAGCAGGAGTGCGAGGACAGGTTACCTACCTATGCAAAATAACGATGTACCATATTGTGGATCGGATAAGGTTGAATCATTACCATGCGATACTTTAAGAATCGAGAAGATCGACTTTATTAAGTCTTAAAAGTGATTTCGTTACAAACTTAATAAATAGCCTTGTTAATAAGTACTTAGTTATTAATCGAAACCGAACGCCATATTATGGCAACGGTCCTTAGGTATACACCTCATTCACTTTAAAAACATTGATAATCCTTTTTATATATGCTCTACGGTTTTATAACTCCTAACTAACATCACTTTCTGTTAACATACGGCCAATCTGGTTGTGGTAGGTGAGCCGGGGACTTCCACGATTTTTAAATGCTTCCACTTTCGCATTATACCTATATCTGTTTAGTCATCTATTCTTTCCATATGACCGAACCACCGGAGCATACCGCTCCTTAACTTGACTGCGACGGTGTCTTTGAACGTAGTCTGTAAGTAAGCAATACACTGTAGATTTTACTCAACGCACGCATCTCGACCGCGTTTATTCTACTTGCATGCTCTTTCTGCCATAATCAACTCTCGCTTTCATACGTTAGCGTGGAAATCAGGATTGCATTGTGTATAGCGAGCTGGTTCTTCTAGCTTAAGACTTCACTACCTAGAAGTTTTCCTAAAGATCCATTCACCCTATTCCCTTAATTTACTTTTATTTCTGTATCAGCAGAATACCTTATCTTCTCTTTCAAACTACAATCAACTAAATAATTATTTAAACTATACTTTCAATTAAACAATTATTTGTCAAACTACTACATGATTACAGGGTCCAAAAAGATAAAAGCCTGGTAGAGTTGCGTATATACAATATTATAGCCTCATTTTTATTTAGGACTGTCCTATGTTGGTCTAGAAAAATGTTAGTAGATACCAACTGTGTTTCATGTCCAACATGTCGGAAACGCCGACTATTAATGTATGGAGTGATAGATTTGTGGTTACGTGGATGACAACAAATTGACCACTTGTCACTGGTTTTTTACAATTTTCCATTTAACTAAGCTTAACTTCATTCTTGGCTGAATGAGGCTTAAGGCTTTTAAGCTTATCGCTCTTTGAACTTTGCCCTTCGAGATTATGGTGTTTATGTGTTTTTTCGATTGTTTGATATGGCAGTACGATGTGACTGGAGTAATAAATTGAGCAGCTTTCGAAGCCTCAAAATGAATTTCCCCTTTAATTAATGTTAGATTACATAAATGATATAGGTATATATCTACTCCATGAGTATTTTCTTGTTAACTCTAAAAATAAATTTGTGACAACTTGATAGATGTTGCGATGTTAATTTCATTAGACTTAGATTTAGACTACCTATATTTATATGTCTAAGAGATATTAATTGCTACGTTAAAAAACTGAGTATTATATTAATTCATGACAGCCCATTTTTACCCACATATTTATACTAGAAGAAGTGACTTCATGTGGTATATATGCAAGGATTTATTGTACTATTTATCAATAAATGTGGATAATTGTGACTAATAACTTTAATATTTAAGATCTTTAACCTATCCTATCTTTATATAAATAATAATGAAACAAAAAACATTAATTAAATAATATGTTTATTAGAATATTTTATATACATATATTTTAATTGTTTAAATTAATTTACTTTTTCTGTCTCTGTAATTTCAATATTATGTCCATCTAAGTACAGTAAACCAATCCGACATCCTCTGGTACTCCATTGTGTGTTTGATTATAAGCTGAAACAATATAACAATTCAATCAGTTGAAGACATATTTCAACATGTTAACTTTGTGTACATGTTATAAATGAAACATAACATTTATAACCCATATTTACACACAAAATGAGTAGTAATGGCTATAGTTAAGACATCAATACAAAAAAGATTCTCATGCCAGCTAAAATAATCAGTTCAAAACTATATAAATATTGTCAAGAACCAAATATCATACACCCAGTATTATTAATTTAAAGTTTTGTTCATTTATTATACTTGGCTAATGAGCTTAGTGCATCATAGACTTGTCCACCCTTTGGGTTATTGCTGATGTCATGGTATGATGATGATTATCCACAACACACCAGCATTAAATCTTTCTTAGGTTTATTCTTATACTGGCAATGTCTCAATTCAAAATACATCCTCTACCCATTAATCCTCCCCATAATATCTCTGACCTATTAATCTCTTTTACTATTATTAGAAGTAGCCTTTTTTTTAATAATTAAGTTTTCTCTATTATTGTTTAATTGTTCTCTATTATTAACGCCTTCAATACACGACATTAATATTTTGATATTGGTTTGATATAAAAGTACTAATATCTAAACAGTTTACCGGTCAGAGGGTAGGGTTTACCTCACGTGACTAATTGTTTATTACGTTACTATGAAATGTAAATACATTAGATGAAATCGATAATAATTAAATAAATAGATAAGTACTTACCTGTGGGATATCACTTGCTTTATGAAAATGCTTAAACAACGCTAAACCGGTTAGTGACCTATGGGGTTGCTGTCCTCAGTCCTTTGATTCTGCCTCTTCAATGTTTTGCAGGCCACACCATTTCAATAGATAAGAAGAAAAGAAGCAAACTTTTTAACGAAATAGGTAACGCGGGAAGCTGTTGTTGTTGATGGCAATTTGTAAGTTTGAAAGTTGTCACACTGACATGTCAGTATTAAATGTCACTTTTTTATTCGTTCCGAAACCAATATTTTTCGATATTTAGTAAAACTTATACTTCTATTTTGTTTCTTAAGAAATCATTTATAAGTTCATTATTTAAAACGCATCTTCCACAAAGACTTATAATTCTTACAAATTACATTATGTTTGATTATTCTGGCCCATGTTAAATTTGTCCTTCAATATCTTAGGTTTAGTCAAGATCACATCTATTACACAGTAAAAAAAAAATGCAGTCAGTGTTGCAAGTAAAAAAAAGTTTAACCCCAATTTGAGGGTAATCATATATTTCCTTTATTATTTTCATTACGAAGATAAATCAATTGATATTCAAAATTATTCAAAATTACGTTTCGTTTTTCCTTGTTAACAAATAGAGACTTTTTTGTAGAACGTATTGTGAACGGTGCCTGATAACTACAATACGTTTTTATTTTTATTTATTTAATAGTGCTTTTGAATTTTGAAATTAAACAAACAAAACATTAATCTTAATTAAAAATGGCTGCATTGGTAATTGGTAATAATAATACATTTTAATTATACCTTGTCTTTCATTTTTATAAAATATTAATTAAAAATACATATTAGACTTACATACAGTATTTTTAAGTCTCTAACTTATAAAGTGATGATAGAAATGTGTTCTAAAAATGATTTGTATATATGTATAGCTTTCATAAATGCTGCAGAAATAACATTTCATCAAAAACTAAAATCAATATATTTTACGGGTAACCACTAATGTTGACACTGACAATACTAAGAACAATCGCAAAGTTTTCTCCCGCCGTTATTAGCGTCACTTTGCCTTTGGCGTCACTATTTTTCGTCTGTTCTCAGGTGAGTAGCAAAAACTTTTTTATGTAAATACTTGTCGTTATTAGATAAAATGAAAATATATTATAATTCGATTTCTACATAAGATGGGGATTGTTTAGCATGCGTGAGATTTAACTGTAAGTAGAAATATTTTCAAGTGTTTTTGGATTGTTCTATCACTCCGTTTTTGCAACAAAATGGAGGCGTGGCGTACCACTGCAAACTTCAAATAAAAGTTGGTATTTAATTATAACTTTTACTACAGAATACAATAATGTAAGAAAGGTTTATTATGTGACTAATTCGATTTGAGAAGTACATACGTGTGTTGGTATATTTACTTGATGCGATACAATTCATGTCGTTATTTTTAGTTGTTTTAGACTTTAAATTTAATATTAATTAAATTAAATAGGCTTGCTAAAAACACATTTTCCATTAAACGAAGTTAACGTTATGAATGATTTGGTAGGTATGACAAGATTAGGTATGTAAGTAATATGCTCAAAGGCGGGTGTTTAAAGAGATTAGTTAGTTGGACGGGTGTTTTAGTCTCGTGTCGTAATATTAATGAGGTAAGTAATAGGTAAGTACTATAATTAGGTACTCTGTTCTTACTTTTCCTCATTGATGTCTTGCGCGTCTATATGCAAATAAACATTTAAGTAAGTAGGTATGTCCTTCCCCAAAATCCCCAATGTGCATTGGAATCATAAACTATGTCCTTATATAGATAATATTCCTACATACATATTATATTCCTATTACTACTATTCGGGAAATACCATACTTAATTTAGGCAACAATGTTAAATATATATATAATTCATAATTTTAGATTTCTACTGACATCATGCCTGGGCATTCTGCTATCATCCCTGCATCTTCGTGCATCGCTACGGGTAAGTTGCACACTCTCATTTTATGTTCTATTTTCGTATTTCTATTTAATATATAGGTATTTTGAGAGTTGATCTATTGTACTGTGTGGTGTTAACCACTTAATAAACATTTGGTTCTATCTATTTTTTATAGGTATTTTATAGTTCTATGAATCAATATGATTCTTTAATATAGATTATTTATTCCTTATATTATAATAACAACTAAATGATATTTTAAAACCTTTTAATTTATTCAAATTATAGTTAGAGTTCAATATATAGCAGTGTAACTTAGGGATATTAATACCTATATCATTTTTATAATGAATAATAAGTGGTGTAGGTAGGTTTAATTTCAATGTTCCTTTTGATTAACTAGGTACATTAAATAAATTAAATCCAATGAGTTGCAGCTAGGAAATTGTTATATACCTACTTCATACATTTAATAAATAGTGTCATAATTGAATTCCTAAATTTACATTTTAAATAATTATGGTACAATAAATATAGGTAGATTAGGTTAGTATTATATGAATTTACTTGTATTTTTTTGATTGCAAATATTTGTTAATATACCTACATATTTAAAAGGTTTCTCTTTACATTATATTTATTCAAGTGATAGTATCTTGGTAGATTCAGTCCAAACCATATTTTTATTCTTTTTGCATATCATATCTATTTATTTATTTATACAATAGAAATCTTGGATCTAAAAAATATAACAAAACACTTTGGCCTTTTGACTATTATGTATTGAAGTAACATAAATTAGAATAATTGAAAGTACCTACCCTAAAAGTAAAATATAAGTTCTAAATTTTCAAGTGGTAACTTTTTTAAATTTATTTGGGATATAGGTATAAATAATAGGAATGAACCATATTTTTGAAGATTGTTTTAATAATTTATGGCTATAATTTAAGCATAATATATATAAGCACAACTATTGTACAAGTTTAGTTCTTATCGTTGTGTTATTATTTATAAATAAATAAGATATGAAATACATATAAATAAAATAGGTAGGCAAACTAGAATTTACAATGATGAATTCATGATATTATTTATAAAGTAAATAAACCTTTTATGTTTAATGATTTCCATTACTTTAATTGTTTCATCTCACAGTATTATATGGTGAATGATTCTTTATTTAATTTAATTTACATAATTGCTATCTTTTTCGAACTGTTACGATAGGTATCATTATTTATCTGGATCAAAACCCATCAATAGGAGTAAGAAATATGTGCATTGTTTTGTAAACATAACAACCCAATTGTAATATTATTATAATTTATATTTATATAACATGTTAGTAGGTACTACCCAATAGCGAGTGTTTTTATGAGCAAGATTGAATGAATATTACATGTTGTTATAGGGTAAGTTCGCCTTTTCGCGACCATCGCCCAATCCGCGTCCATTTTACGGTTCTCCCTTTGAAAACTCTCGAAATTAAGTATACTAACACACTAAATATCATTACCGCCAATACTTCAATACACAAAAGTTCCGTGCGCTCAACCAATCCTCTGTAGAAAAATAGTAAGAGACTGCTGTTCAATAAGAGAGCGCGGACGTGCGGGATTAGGGTCCGAGACTGGATTGCGAAAGACATCCCATCGATGAACGCAATGTCGAATGAACATAAAATCGACTCACGGCTGTTCGACTGCATACTTAGTCGACGAACGGAATATCGAATGAACTTAAAAACGACAAACTGCAGTTCGACTGGGCTTGTTTGATATATTTTGAATTTGTATTTTGTTTGTGAATACCTTTAGGATGGTTGGGTATTGAAAAAAATATATATATGTATATATAGTATTTTAATCAATCAAAATTAAACTGAACATGTATTTGCTTTTATCATGATTATAAAAAAAAGGTACTACTATTATCAATAAAGAGAAAAAAAAACAGAAAAATTAACTGTTGATTACTTAGTTAGATTATTATTTTTTAAAGTGACAAATGTAAGCTAGTCCACTTACTAGTTCTAGAATATCAACCTCTCCCTTTTTATTTAAAATCTTTTGCAACCTCTCCTCTTTTTTGGATTGCTTCTCTTTTTTAGAAGGGGAGACAGTCTCATCATGAGCTATAATTTTTTCAATTACCAGCTCATTATTTTTTTGCTCTTTCACGAGTTCGAGAATAGTCTTAAAAATGTTCCATTTTTTTCTTCCAAGAAGTCCATTCCATCGATGATGCCATGATTCGACCGCGTTTTGCGTTGTTGGAGCATATGCATCTAACCTGTCGTGAATAGACCAGGTTTCTGGTGGGAAAAGCGGTGGCTTTGTTGCTATTGAAACTCTGCAGGAGTTAGTAGAATCAGAACCCTTTTGTTTAAGTGGTTTTAATGTACCTTTGACATAAAATTTAGAAAACCAATTAGCTATATCTGCGGCTTCTTTAGGCAGTACGCTATTCTGTAGCAGAGGAAAGGTTTGACGAATCTCTTGTGGATTTAAATACGCTAGTGCTGCAATTTGCCGGATTTTATGTGCAAAACTAATATCTGTGCCATATTTTTTTACAAGGCCAGCCTGCTGCACATGTCTCCATATAGACTGCCGAAGATGAAAGAAACAATATTTTTGCTCAACGTTTGGAAACGATCTTTTTAATGCATTAGTCGCTGCTAGCTCAAAATCAGTCAAAGCTTTACGGGCGTTTAAGATAACTCCATACTTACGATGAGCGTGAGATTTGACGATTTCCATAAATATGTAATAGCAGTTTTCCGTTTTGTGACTTAAAAGACCGAAAACTAAAGGCACCACTTTCATAACACTATCATTATCTCCTACAATCCCATGGATAGTGTAAATTTGCGTAAAAGGTTGAGGACAGCACATAAAAGTACCATCAAGTAGCCAAAATACGGATTTGTTTAACAATTTCAGATTTTTTTCAGTGCTAAATACGATGACCCTCTCGTTTTCTTGAGCATAAAAGCCAATAAGGAATTCCTTATCTTCTAAAATGCTATGTATGTCAGATATATTCAGTTCACCTAACGTTTGTGGAATTCGCGGAAACAATTTCGATCGTTCTCGACTAATAACCATCCTCATCGCGTCATGATTAGGTATGTATGGAGCTGCATTATTTGGTATGTCTTGCTTACAAGCTTGTATTATCTGGGATGGACTTTCCATAGAACTTAAGGCCTTTCTCTTTAATGAATTCCGGAGTTCCCTTGAAACATTTTGTTCTGGACTTGGAGGATGGAGATGTTCTACAAGGCGTAATTCACTTTTCAAAACATGATTTGAATTTTCTATTACGGTTCTTAGAGTTACACTGCATTTCGTTGATAACTTTTCGGTACACGTCCAATAGCACTTATCACCGACTTTTTTATTCAGACTATATGTATAACCGTCTATAGATAATAAATCCTTTCCTTTTCCCGATTTTATAAATTGTAAATTGCTCATTTTGAGTTTAAAGCGAACAGAACAAATAAAAAACAAAACATTTGACGAACGCAATATTCATTATTACAACTACCCACCGCAAAAAAAAAAAGTGAGGGAAATTTTATTTTGTATTAAAATTAAACGTTCAATGTAAAAAAATACGATATTGTCCATAAAATTATGGACAATATCGTAAACTAATAATTATTTTTGTTTCCATTTTAGAAGATAAGAAATTCCTTATTGGCTTTGCTCAAAAAAAACGAGAGGGTCATCGTATTTAGCACAAAAAAATCTGAAATTGTTAAACAAATCCGTATTTTGGCTACTCGATGGTACTTTTATGTGCTGTCCTCAACCTTTTACACAAATTTAAATAAATAATAAATTCTTCAGACTGGCACACCAATTCCCTAGTCCCAAACTAAGCTTATAAGCTTGTGCTATGGATACTAGGTGAACGGATAGACATACTTAAATACGTTTATTAACATCCATGACTCGAGTACAAATATCCATGTTCATCACACGAAACATTTGCCCCTAGCGGGATTCGAACCCGCGACCCTTGGTTTCGTGGCCAGGGTCTCTGACCACTCGACCAACGGGCCAGTCAACATTTACACTATCCATGGGATTGTAGGAGATAATGATGGTGATATGAAAGTGGTGCCTTTAGTTTTAGGTCTTTTAAGTCAAGGTAATGTCAAACAAAATACAAATTCAAAATATATCAAACAAGCCCAGTCGAACTGCAGTTTGTCGTTTTTAAGTTCATTCGATATTCCGTTCGTCGACTAAGTATGCAGTCGAACAGCCGTGAGTCGATTTTATGTTCATTCGACATTGCGTTCATCGATGGGATGTCTTTCGCAATCCATTCTCGGACCCGCGGGATTATGACACAAAAATAGTGGGCAGCGGTGCGTTTGAAGGTAAGTCTTTTTTTGTTTAATGTGTATAGCCATGGCTGTTTGAAAACGTTGATAATGATAAAAGGAGTTATGTTAATTATGAATTTGCTTTTTTTTTATAGTTAGCAGTTAAAATAAGGTGGACGCGAATTATTACACTGAATTTAAAACTTGCACTTTGCGTCAATTGCGTCTTTGCGCGACAATGGACGCAAACTATACCGTCAGGGAATAAAGCAAATCGCGTCCTTTTTTTTTAATTAATTCCCTACAGTTGATTTGTTTGTATTTTTGAATACAAAATGTGTTGTAGGATTTTTTTTTTATTATGACTACAAATTTAATCCCTATTATACTTTGTATGTAATGAGTAATTTCTTAAATTCTTATTTTTTCTGTTTAAGTTGAGTTCTTTAGATATAAGAACGAAGAAGGAATTAAGGACATACCTACCTACACAGAAGAAGATTTAAGAAAAGCCTTGAATGAAACTCGAGAAAAGAAGAAATTGGTAACAAATATGCAAAGAATATGTTATTCCTAAGACCACAATATTGAACAAAATCAGTGAGCGCAGACCTGATGGAGTAAAGAAACCGGGGCCAGAAACTGTATTTGGATACAGCAAAATTGATTTTTAATGAAATTAAATTAACTATAATTCTTAAATACTTAATAAACTATTAAAATCCAATCTCTCTTTACATTATCATAAAAATATCACCCCTTAATTCCTTTTCTAATATGGTGGACGTAAAGTGGTCCAGCGGTATACAATTGTTTTACAGCTTTTTGTTTATATATAACTGCACGCATGTTTTCAATGTTGCGTTTTTGTAGGCAGCACCCATCAAGGGGACCGCTTACTTTTCCGAGGTAATAACGCACAATGTGTGGCAATGTCGGCATGTGCATCCTGTTTATCAGTAATTTTAGATCGTAGTCCGTTCTCTACTTCCGATATAGACACCATTTTGCGTAGTGGTGACGCGTTGTACTTACATTCAAAACCCACCCATCATGTATATTTATTACCGGAAGAGTTGCCTTCTGAATTTCGTGTAGGAAATTTTTCGGTCAAAATTCGTGCTATGGAAGACAGCTGGATTATTAACGGTTTATTTCCAAACAACTTGCAGACTTTTGACATTAAGTCGTTAGAATTAGAGAATCTATTGCGGACGGTTGTTTTTGATGCGTCTCACAATGATAATTCGGATAGCTATCTTTTTACGGGGCATAACAACACGATTTCATTTTGGAAATTTAATGACGGGTTTTATCTATTCAATAGTCATGCGGTGGATAGTCGGAATACGTATTCGCATAACACCGAATTAAATAAGGCGCGTTTATTTTCTTGTGGTACTTTAAAAAATCTAGCTGACTTGCTGTTTAGGAACCATATGTATGACGGCCAAGAATATTCAATTCATAAAGTTAGGGTTTTAGGCCATTCGGAAATAGAGCAGGGTAGAGTAAATAGCGTATCACACGTTTACAATGACACGAAGCTAACTACATTGCAACCGGTAGTTGTTCTTACGCGAATAGAATCACCGATAGAATCCCAACCCGCTAGGAAGAGAGGCCGGCCTACGAAACGGAAACTCGTAGCCACCGCATGCCGCGAAAATAAAAAATCCTCGGCGGGTCAATTGTCTGCTGTTACTGTTACTCATGATCAAAAACATAATAACATAAATCATGATGTAAAACTGAATATGAACCCATTTGTGGTTTTGGAAAAAATAATTACTCATGATACAAAACATAACATCACAAATCATGATGTAAAACTTAATATGAATCCAGTCGTGGTTTTGGACAAAATTGATTTAAAATCATTAGAACTCGAAACCCCTCTGCGTCTTCTAAACGGAGATCAGAATGCCGAGGTAAATAATTGTGAAACTGTTGCTCGTCACCGAGACGCTGTAAAACGTTACTCGCTCCGGAATCCCACCGTAAATCGTAAAGCTGTGAAACGATACACACTGAGAAATCCTTCAGTTAACAGGGAGGCTGTTACTAGGTATTCACAAAAGAATCCCGATATTAATAGGTTGGCTGTCGAACGGTATTCTCAAGAACATCCGGATATTAATAGGGAGGCGGTAAGACGTTATACACAAAGAAACAGTGACATTAATAGGGAATCTACTAAACGTTATAATGTCGTTCGTAATATCGAGCCCGAGTTGCGTAAATCGGAAAATTTGATAGGAGAAAAACAAGGCGAAGCACTAGGGTCCGTTCAGTTATATTCTCTTAAAAAAATCTCTTTTAATAGTTATGTATGTCCTCACTGTCACGCCCGTCTTTTTATTGAGGAGAAAACGCGAGTAAAATGGTGCTGTGGGACCGGAGCGTACAACATACAACATTTTGAACCTTTAACGGAGGAATTTTATACTCAGCGCGCGTTTATTGACCGCGCTCGCGCATATAATAATTTATTCGCCTTCAGCGCCTTGGGTGTATCGCACGGCTTTCAACACCCAGACACAGGTATTTCGTTTTTGAAAATACAGGGCCGTATTTACCACCGCGTTTTTGATTTGGCGTACTCTGAATCTACAAATCCTATTGGGTTGTACATTCACGATAGTCAGGAACGGGAGCGCCTCGCCGCTGGGCAAAATTTAAATATAAACATCGTGCAATGTATAACACATTTCATGCACGAGGTAAATCCCTATATCGAGTGTTTTAAACGCTTGTATCGGGAAGCTTCCGAAGAAGCCCATCTTATTTTTGAATCCACTACACGACGCACCCATGGTAATATTTTAGGTGACATGCCATTAGGAGCAGAAATAGCTGCTATTATGAGTACGGAACGAGAACGTTTCATACCCAAAGCTATTGTGATTTGGAAAATTGGAGCTAGGAAACCTCACACTGTGGACCTTTTACATCCACTCTATGAAAGTTTTCAATTTCCTCTGTTATATCCTCATGGTAATCCGGGCTGGTTACCCAATAAAGTAGATAATAAAGGCTCCAAATTAACTCAAAACAAATATGTGCGTTGCTTATTACTGTCAGAATCTAGATTCTCAGAACTTGGCAGACTATCGGAGGAATGGATAGTAGATATGTTTTGTAGAATTTCTGAAGAGCGCCTCCGATACATATCTAACATGCAACGTTCATCAAATACTGCTCAGCTTAGATCAGCTCCATTGCAAGAATTAGAATGTAATGTAGAACAGATTAATGCCGACGAGACTATTCAAGGGGAGGGCGGCGTGGTGCCGGGGCGTGTTTATTTGCCCAATTCGTTTACTGGAGGCCCACGATACATGAAAACCAAATATATGGATGCAATTGCGTTAGTCAATAGATTAGGCACTCCATCATATTTTTTGACAATGACATGTAATCCAAAATGGCCCGAGATCCAACAATCTACTCCACAAGGTCAAAGGCCTAATCCTTTAATTTGTGCTCGAGTATTCAATCTAAAGTTAAGTCAACTTTTAAAAGATCTAAGAACTGGCGCATGGTTCGGTAAATGTGTATATATAATGCATGTCATAGAATTTCAAAAACGAGGGCTGCCGCATGCGCACATTTGTTTTAGGGTAGAAGGCGGTGGCCCAGTCCAAAATACGGACATTGACAAATTTGTTAGAGCAGACCTTCCCGATCCTTCTGAAGCGGAAGGTAGACTACGCAAGGCCGTGATTGATCATATGATACACGGCCCATGTGGACCTCCCAATAGGACAGATTTACCGTGTTGGAATCAACAAAAAGGTAAATGTATAAAATTTTTCCCCAAACGTGAAACATCTACCACTTTTTGCGATGATAGGGGTTTTGTTAATTTGCGACGCAGTAGCACAAACGTAGGAACAATAAAGTACCGTGGTAGAGACGTCACCATTAGTGACTTGTGGGTGGTCCCGTACAATGCCGCTTTACTTTTGAAATACGATTGTCACATTAATCTTTTAGTTTATTCAGCCCGTGCTATAGTTAAATATTTATTTAAATATATGACCAAAGGTCCGGATGAATCACGCGTAGCGGTGATCCCGGACAGTGACAAAAATAATGAAATAGAACAATATGTCACCAAACGTTACCTTGGTTCTTGCGAAGCCACGTGGAGGATTTTAGAGTTTGACATCACCGCTCGTGAACCGAACGTCAAGCAACTTGCTGTACATTTAGACGGCCAGCAATCCATCTTTTTTAAACCGGGCACCGAAACTGAAGCAGTCACCCGCCGAGACTGCTCGGATTTATTAACATATTTTAATCGTCCTCCCGGTGAGGAATTTCATAATATAACCTATTTAGACTTTTATGAACAATTTATTGTTCACACTAGACGTCCCTTGACCAAAAACGTACAAATCTACCGATTAAACAACGGTAGATATATAACAAGACGTCAGAGGGGCGAGTTAGTCTCCCGTTTGTTCTGGGTCGCGCCTAATAGAGGTGAACAGTTTTATTTGCGTCTATTATTAGCTTCTCAACCATGTCGCGGTTATAGCGATTTGTATAAACTTGGCGGTCCACTTTGCAGTAGTTTCCAAGAAGCTGCCAAAGCTCTAGGGATCGCGAACGATGAGTCCGAGTACGAAATGGCTATGCAAGAAGCATCTACTTTCTTGACAGGACCGCGGTTGCGTAGCTTTTTCGTTCTTCTAGCAGTTAACGGGGTTAGGGTCGTTTCACTTTGGGAGACATACAAACGTATAATTAGTCAAGACATCTTGCAACGATTTCCGGAAAACGAAGATAGAGCGTACAATCTTAGCTTACTTGGTATCGACAGGTTAATGCGTAAACATGGGACGTCGCTTGTCGAACAAGGATTACCGGCGGTCATAGACGATACCACGGAGGTAGGTCGCGAGCGCATCGAATACGACAATAAGCTCTTAACAGCTTTCGTCGCGGATTGGCTTCCGAAGTTGTCGGACGATCAACGTCACGTATTCGAATATGTAGATAAACTCTTACGCGACGGGAGTTTTCGCGATACTCACGACACCGCAATTTTCTTAGACGGACCTGCCGGAACAGGTAAAACGTTATTGTTGAACGTAATAACAGCACACACACGCGGTAACTTGGATAGCATAGCTTTGTGTACAGCGAGTTCAGGTATTGCAGCTCAGAACTACGAAGGCGGCATAACGGCGCATAGTATGTTTAGATTCCCTCTGAATCCCGTCGACGATCTTGGTTACTGGAACATCACGAACGGCTCTCAAAGAGCTGAATTGATTACTCAGGCTACTGTTATTATTTATGACGAGGCCCCTATGGCGCATAAATATCTAATAAACTTGCTCGACAGGTCACTTAAGGATCTCATGAAATCAGATAGGTTATTCGGGGGTAAAATTATTATTTTTGCTGGGGACTTTCGTCAAATCCCACCGGTTGTAGTCAACGCAAAGACCAATTCGGACATCATTAATTGCTCAGTCAAATCTTCACCTATTTGGCCTAAAATTAAGTCTTTTAAACTTTCTACGTCACAGCGATGTAAAAGTGATGCAGATTTTTCTAATTTTTTATTAAAATTGGGTTCAGATCAATTACCAGTACAATCAGTTAAAGTAGATCGATCAGTTTTGAATTTAATAGATTTATCTTCAGTTAGTTTTGTTACTGAAGTTAATGACTTAATAGATTTTGTTTTCCCTAGCGTAGTAATAGATGAACCCGACATATGCGCTCATCGAGCCATATTGTCTACTCATAATAGCAATGTCAAAGAAATAAATTCATTAATTTTGAATAAATTGCCTCAGGATCCACTACATTTTTATTCAATTGACGAAGTTGTTAGTGATAAAGCGGACGAAATATTCTTAGGTGCGGATACCCTGCACAGACTGCAACCAAAGGGTGTTCCAGATCACGATTTAGTACTTAAGATAGGATGCGTGTGCATGATAGTCCGGAACCTCAGCTTCTCTGATAGGTTAGTAAATGGTAGTAAAGTAATTGTAGTAAGTACCACACCGCGACTTATTACCGTTCGAAAGCCAGGCGAATCGGGTAACTACGTAATACCTCGCATTTTATTTAAAGCCCCAATAGAGCCAAACAGTCCTATCGAAATGACGCGTCGCCAATTCCCGTTGCAAGTATGTTACGCGATGACTATACACAAAAGCCAGGGTCAGACGATCAGTCGAGTAGGTGTAGATTTGAGATCGGACGTATTCAGTCACGGGCAACTGTATGTCGCTCTAGGTCGCGTTCAAGATAGAGAGAGTTTAAAAGTTTTAGTGTCCCGGGACAAGATTATAGATGGTAAACTGATGCTCAATAATATTGTCTTCCCACAATTACTGTAGATTTAGACGGACTTTGTGCAGCCTCTTGCGATATAAAATTGTTCACCTCTAATCAGAATCGGGCAACTTGTATTTAGTATTTATTAAATCATAAAATCATGCCGACACAACTGTACATTGTGCGTTATCTTTATTATTTTTTGTTGTTATTTAGTTTTAGTCTTTATTTAGTTACACTACACATGCGCTATACACAGAATGCATTGAACGAGAAAAGTTTCATCTGTGGTAATAATGACGTATTATTGAATATCTTTCATTTTGTTAACTTAGCTTGTGTGTGTATGCATGATAGTATATTGAAGCTATTCCTTTGGTTGCGTTATTATCACATATTCCCGATTGGTGGTATCGGTGGATGTCGTCACTCGGAGAGTAATTCCATTATAGTTGGCCGTGGTTCGTGTGGCGGGAGTCTTTTCGGTCGTCCGGCTAGGGGGCGGACGGCGAGACTGCCGAGCGAACAGACCGTGGAATAGGTAGACGTTTCGCGTTGGTCGAGGAGCCGGCGCGCGACCGAGGTGCACCCGGCGTTCGGCGGGGCGCAAAGGCGGGTAACTTAGGGAAAGTATTGTCATCTAAGTGAGGAGTATAATATCGACATGGTGATGCATTGTCGATGTGACGCATGTGCGGCGTATCCGATGAGGCGAGTCGTCTGCATTCAGTTTCCGAACTGAATGCAGCCGACTTGCATTAACATGGTTCGCGTGATGTACCAATACATACAAACCATACATACTCACCGGAAGAAATAATTTTATTGTTTTTTTTTTTTTTGTTTTTTTTTTTTTTTTTTTTTTTGTTTTTTTTTTTTGTTTTTTTTTGTTTTTTTTTTTTTTATAACCTTTTTGTTTTTTTTTTTGTTTTTTCTAAGCCGCCGTATTTTTTTTTGTTTTATAAAAAAAATAGAAAGTGTTAATTTGGAATATTCCATAGTAAATTACTTATTTTTAATTACGTATCAGTCTAAAAATAGCATTAGCATAAAATTTAAAATAAAATATCCAGCATATACTTGTAGACCAATGTGTGACAAAAAAGCCATCTATTCTGATATTGCCGTACATCTTTTCCTATGTTATGTCTTATAGAGCAACGTGCGACAAAACATTGTACTCGTCCCTGGTGTTATCATCTCCGTTTACCATATGATAATTATGTTCTATAGTTAAATAGTTAAAAGTCCATAAAAAATTATGCAATACACGGTAATTATATACGGTATTTTCTCAACTTTTTATATTTCCTTAATCCGTTTTCTATTAAGAAGATAAATTAGCAATATTACTAATCTATTTCCAATGTCAACATTGTTCACATTTTAATGTTTTCCTTTATCACCTTTTTACACGGTATTCTCAAAGTTTTATACTACCTTAATCCGTTTTCTATTAAAAAGATAAATTAGTAATATTACTAATCTATCCCGAATGTCAACGTTGTTCGCATTTTAATGTTTTACTTTACCACCTTTGACCACTTTTTAAAGTTATTTTGAAAATTGTTAAACTTATTTATAACATACATACATACATACATAACATCACGCCCATGATCCCCGAAGGGGTAGGCAGAGTCGAAGGGGCAGCAAGCCCCTTCAACCACATTCAGCCAAAAATAAAGCCGGGCTGGGTCAGATGGACAATTGTGAAAAAGCAGTGACAAGCGGCTAACCTGTCGCCTACACAATCACACACCCAAAACCCGATATACCATTAGTCGCCTTTTACAACATGCTAGGCAAGAACCACAGTTGGCATATTCTTTTTAAGTCCCAGACCAACATGGGACAGTGGGCTGGGTTGGATGGAAAGCTGTGAAAAAGGAGTGACAAGTGGCTAGCTCGTCGCCTACTCAGTCACATACCCAAAAGCCCGTAAACCATTAGTCGCCTCTTACGACATGCTAGGCAAGAACCACAGTTGGCACATTCTTTTTTTTTGTCCCAGATCAAAATGGGCCAAGTCCCAGACCAACATGGGACAAATTATTTATAAGAATTTGTGAAACAATACTTTTATAAGAAAAAAAATATTAGTACCTACTTTTATGGAATGCATCGAATTGTGATACGAAATTTAAAAATATCCAGCATATAAATTTATACAATTTTCGTTCCGATATTATTTTACTTGTAGATCAATGTGTGACAAAAAACCATCTACCCTGATATTGCCGTACAGTCTTCCCGTTGTTCTATCTCGTAGAGCAACGTGCGACAGATCATTGTACTCGTCTCTGGTGTTGCCGTACAGTCTTCCCGTTGTTCTATCTCTCGTAGAGCAACGTGCGACAGAACATTGTACTCGTCCTTGGTGTTGCCGTACAGTCTTCCCGTTGTTCTATCCCTCGTAGAGCAACGTGCGACAGAACATTGTACTCATCCTTGGTGTTGCCGTACAGTCTTCCCGTTGTTCTATCCCTCGTAGAGCAACGTGCGACAGAACATTGTACTCGTCCCTGGTGTTGCCATACAGTCTTCCCGTTGTTCTATCTCATAGAGCAACGTGCGACAGAACATTGTACTCATCCCTGGTGTTATCATCTCCGTTTATCATTTATTCTATAGTTAAAAGTCCATAAAGATTTATACAATTCAATTATACACGGTATTCTCTCAACATTTTATATTTCGTTGATTTCGATAATATGTTTTATATTATGAAGATAAATTAGTAATGTTACTAATCTATCCTCAATGTCAACACTGTTCGCATTTTAATGTTTTCATTTACCACCTTTGACCACTGTTTGAAAAGTCATTTTGAAAACTATTTAACTTATCAAAAGAATTGGTTGGTTCCAAAATATAATCTTGGTCTCACTTGACCTAGGCATGTGAGTCTTAGATTATCACTGAAATATTTATAAACATCGTTTATATTTTGAGTATTCAATACACTGATAAAAGAAAAAAATATTTGTACTTTTTGGAATACATGGAATATGATAAATGATCTTTCTTCACATATATGTAAAACTTTTCGAATTGCAAACTTTATTGTAGACAAATAAAATAATCTCAGTGATTTTTATAGATTGTTGTATTTTACACAGTATGTGCGTTCTTATTTGAAATAATCTGTATTACTGCCACCCAATATAAAAAAAAAACAATCTTTACTCAGCGCACACCCCGAGTAAACCAACTATTATATGAAAATAAGCATCATTTGATGATAAAAATCTCGCGCAACTAAATACACGTTGATAATAATAATAATTTAACATTTCATGTCTTCGTTTGTTATGTGAGCAATTGAATGAAATACTTTTACTCTGTTTATAATAAGTAGTATTCATTAACACGTACTAAACAGATTATAAGTATTACATTAGCAAATTAGGTGATTTGTTTTTGACCACAATTATTTCACGAGTTGTATATATGTTGTCTCCAATGCTTAGCCTAAATATTTAAAGGAAAAGCAGTATGTAGTTTTTTCGAATAAATTTTGGTAGTATTTAGCAGCACTCTCATCTAATGTCGTTCTCGTTTTCCTGAAATCCTCTGTCACATCTACACCTCTTGACCAAATAGGTTTAGATGTGACAAATATTTAATGAAATAATAAAGAACTCGTTTTATAGAACCAGTATTCAAAAATGGCCCTAATTGGCTTAATTCACAAAAAAAAATGCATTTGTTTTCTTCGTTGTGTATTCGTTGTATATGTAAAAAAATCTAATAATTTCTACATTCAGACACAATAATGCATTATGAAAAATTACCCAACGTCATAAAACTAATACTAATTTAAAATAAAACCAAATTTGATGTTTTATAGGGCTGTCTTTTAGTATTTGTTTGGTGAAAAAATTTTACTTCCATTGTTGAATATAATAAATATACTTTCAGTTTAATATGTTCTTATGTATGTTGATAATTCAATTTGTTTTACAATCTTCTAACAAAATTGTCTAATATCATATCCTCAACACGATATTGGCATCATTCGATAATCCAATATTTAAGGTTTTTCTAACGAACCTGACCCGATCAAGAGTTTATAGACATATTTTCTGCGTTGCTTTTCGTAGGTTATAGGTATCTTAAATAATTACACCAATAAATCATAAATTCAAACAACAACGATAAATAAAATCGAATAGTCCCAATATTTTGTTCAAGTTTATTTAATATGGCAAATAGTTTCGCTTAACGTAAAAGGCTCTTGAATCAGTGCATAATCAAGTATCATGACTTCATCAAAATTGCTGTCACATGGTTTGTATGTCCATGGTATTATAGTTTAATTTATCATTTTCTTGGGAAACAAGCGTTATCATCCAATACAAACAGACATACTATTATAGCAGTAAGTATTAATGATTGTAAAACAAACTATATACGTTCCTTAATATAATTGACATCAATAGCTAATCCAATGTTTAAATTGTTTGATTCTTGTATGGTTTTGATAATACTTAGTAAGCACATAATGTTTTCCTTCGTCGTTATTCATATCTAAATTACCTAAGTATTTTCAAATCCTAAATACCAATAACTTTTATAAACAAAATATAAATACATATAAATAATAACGTAAAATAATCTAATACGAGTAGTCTCAGTTTAGTTTCAAACTATTCAGTAGTAGCGGCTCCGCCCTCAAAAAAATTGCACAAAGACGATTGCGGGTTTCTGTAATAAAAAATAGTCAATAATTCATCTCTGCCTAAAATCCAGATTCGTGTAGCCGTTCTAACATGATCAGTCAATAAGTATCTATCCAACTAATTTTCGTATTAATATTAGTAGTCACATACTAACATTTCGCAACTTTTAATGTATGTAATCTTAAATCATGCCTTCGTTTAATCACTTGAGAATTTTTTGTTGTACTGAAGTTTGATTTTTTCTTACAAATACACTTTTAGCCAGTTGTATTCTTTATAAACGTCCCACGTTATTTGTGTTTATCTGTCATTTTAAAATTTTAATTTGATAATTTTCTTAGAATATAAAGGCACTTTCAGCCAGCCAAACAGATCGATGACACCAAGTGTTAGGTGATAGTATAACAAACAACACGTACACGTACGTAAATGTCGCCACTCATTAATCCAGTATTTTAATTCGTTTGTTCTTGTGATCTGGTTGATTGTAGACGGTGTTTTTTTTCAGTCGTTTGTCAGATCTAAATACTAAATAAATATAATATATATGTAGTCCTTGAAATAATAATATAATAGTTCGTCCCTTCTGTTCAAAATACATAATTACCTATGTATGAGGGATTAGTTTCGCCCCAGAAACTTGTGTAAATTTGAAATTTAATATGTAACTCCTGTATAATTCTTGAAAATAACAAACCAAAAAAAAAAACAAATTTTCTCGTGAATTACAGGCGGTTTCAGTCAAACGTATCTCTGTGGCACCGAGTATTTATGATTGTAAGACAACACCAATCTGCTACGCCTCGTAACTGGCACTACTAATCATCCAGTGGTTTAGTTCTCTGTAACCAAACCTGGTTCAATCCACACAGTATACAGATATGTTTTCTCCGTTGCTTTTCTTTGGTCCTCAGTCACGTCCAAATCGCCGAGTAATTTAGGAACGTATACTTGTATAATTCCTAAAATTAACCGACGATTGCAGTAACTATATCATGTCCTGATCTCGATTGACAAATATATTTTTTTAAATAGTGAAATTTTAAATTGTAATTTTTTCACGAAACACGGTCGCTTTCTGTCAAACGTGTCTCTGTGGCACCGAGTGTTTATGATTGTAAGACAACACCATATCTGCTACGCCTCGTAACTGGCACTACTAATCATCCAGTGGTTTAGTTCTCTGTAACCAAACCTGGTTCAATCCATACAGTAGACAGATATGTTTTCTCCGTTGCTTTTCTTTGGTCCTCAGTCACGTCCAAATCACTGTGTATTTTCGTGAATCAACTTATACAGAATTATTCATAAAAAACATCTTTCATAGCATGATAAGTATGAAACGTGTTTTTGTAAAAATTACCTATTTCCCCCCTTCCCTTCTTCTTTTGTACATAATTTTTCATCTTCGTAAGTAAAGGGCACCATAGGCATTACCATGGTTTTTTTTTGGTTTTTTTTTTGTTTTTTTATTGCACTTTGGGTGTGGTCTTGCCAGGAATTGTATTCCTAGCTCTTTATTTACACTCCTTTACAATTTTGTGCGGGAAGTAGGTGATGTGAATTTCCAAGGCACGTTTTATCCATGCATTTTTATTTTCATCATTTCCTATTTGTATTACCATTAATTAGTAAAAAATATTACACAAGAGTTATTTGGATTTATATAAAGTTCAAACAACAAAAAGTATATGACTTGGGGAAACTAATGCATCTTTTGAGTAATGTTGTATGATTTTTCGTATTCGTGATTTATTTACTTAATTAAGGAAGGCATGATTTATTATTTAAGTTGTACAAATGCTTTGACATTTATTAAAAAAAAAAAAAACAATACCAAAATATCTTGTCAACTAATAAAAAGTGTATTTTTTCAATTGTATTTTACCAGACTTACTTGGTTTAAACGTGGTGTGCGATATAACAATATTATATACTAAAACAATGAAGACCTGAACTCATTTACTACTACTGTAACTACTACTACTACTACTGTTATCGTGTTATTACTTTTTATAAACTATCATATTGGTAACTTAATAAACCTGTATTAGACTGATACGTAATTGTAGGACTAAATCTAACGTGTTCTTGATACAATTTCGGCAAAAACTTCACAATATTATTTAATACGTTTTTTTATTTTCCTTTTTTTTTTCTTTTTTTTTTATCAATAAAATTATTTCTTCCGGTACCATGTATGGTTTGTATGTATTCTTGTACCATTGTTACGCGAATCATGTAGATGCAACTCGGCTGCATTCAGTTCGGACACTGATTGCAGACGACTAGCCATGGATATGCCACATATGCGTCACATCGGCAATGATTTTCACTCATGTCGGTGCTATACTCCCCACTTAGAAGGCAATACTTTTCCTAAGTTATCCGTCTTTGCGCCTCGCCGCGCGCCGACCGCACCTCCTAGCGCGCCGGCTCGTCGTCCACGCGGAACCGTCCACCTGTTCCTCGGTTCGTTCGTTCCGTAGGATCGCCTGTTCTCCCTCTGGTCAGTCGGCTGGGGGGGCCAATCCTGCCCTCGATCACGTGTCAACATATAGTGGTGTTTCCGACGTGCCTTCGTTGGACTGATAACATCATATCGGTGAAGTGATATAATGCTCCATTGTAATATTTTTCACTATATTTTTCATGTATTCACATTCATACTATTTATTCAAGATGCACTATTATTCAATAATACTTACTGCTGAACATTTTTCAACTTCAGAGCATTTGCACACGCATACATTTATGCTAATCAATCAAACGCTGGTATTAAAAGTTGCTGATTTATTGCTTTCATTTTAAATAAATCTTATATTTATCTATGTAGAATTGTAAAGATATTTAGTACTTATTGTTATTTTTATATAGTATTTGCTTGCTTGCTTTTAGTGCTTGTAGTTAGTTGGGGAGTAAAAGGGATTAACGTGTCGCAGGGAAGTTAAGATTTGATATGGCTCACAAATAATCTTGAATAACTAAACTTCAATAAAAATTTGATCCCCAATAACATGTAACTTGTTCTATAATAACCTATCCCAGCGACATAAAACATCATGTTTTATTTATTTTGCACGATCATTTTCACATGTGTGATTAATATATTGGTAAAGCAATATAGCAATCATTATCAAACTGTAACTTTATATGTTGTAAAATAAATAAAATAAGATGTGCAGCTACAGGATTGATTCACAAATATGGACGGCCATACTAACTAATAGCAATGTGCTCACTTATTGTGTTTTTTGTTTTTCAAAACTTTGCATGAAACTCATGAAGTTCAATTACAGTTTAGCTATTAAACATATTTCCTGCTAATCCTGTACCTATCCAGTATACAAGATACCTAATTGATTTGGCACTTAAAGAGATGTACTTTAATGTAAATAAGAACCTAAATGATTTTTCTCATACTACTTTTAGGAACTCATAATTTTACCCATGCCAATAGTCTGTAAATGAACAATTACAATTTCTTATTATAAATTATTTAAAGTACCTTTCATTGATGGTACCAAAATGATGAGATATCCTGTATACATATCCCAAGTGCCAACCTCACCTGCACGTGGTGCTCCCTGCTGTGGAACTAACGAGGCTCTGGCCATTTTTTTTTTCTTAATAAAAAGTTATCCTATTATTATAAGTTTTAATACAATGTTGTTTTGTATATTTCAGATTTGTATGGCTATCTCTAGACGAGTAAGGAGAACAAAAATGAACCAAAAATAACAGGCCAATATCAATATTAAGAGCTGTAAAACGAAGAGCCATCACATAATGTAAGTAAATATTATTCCTTACATAATTTAAGCAAACTCTATACTTATATTTTTTAAGTAGAGTTGTAATGTATTGTGGTGACAATACAATGGGTAATTTGGAAATGCAATAATTTCACAAAAAAATAACTGATTTTAAAGGATAAATGTCACAAATCTTGGTAACATTATCTGTTTATAAAAATAAAAGGATTTCATGCATATCACCTGTAGAATATTTATAGAAATCCAGCTTGTGCTCTCATGTCTACTTACACTTCATATTTCCCTTTTTGGAAGGAGTTAGAAATAAACAATATATCAAACAATAAAATGGATTTGTTAATTTATTTCAGACTAAGGAGAGCTCAATTATGGTTGAAAACGAAATTACTGCAACCGCAAATACTTGAGAACCAAGTGTAACGCAATAAGACTAAATTTAAAGTTAAATTGTAAGTATAAATTAGAATTCTTTTATGTTCTTACAAATTTGTCTAACACAAAGGTCAGACATGATCTAAGCGGGATAAGATCATGGCTAAGCGGGACTCTAATTAAGCACGTTAACATAACACTTTGTAGATGATAACTATGGGTCGGACTACCTGGAGTCTTCTGAATATATTTTTTTTGAAAATGAGACTTGTATGTTCGAAACCACATGTTTACATTGGTTAGGTTAGGTTAGTGTTGCGACTACAAAGCGCGCGAGCCGAGCGAGCGAAGCGAGCGTGCCGCGGCAGCGGCCGGCGAAGCGCCAGATTAGAAATCATGCCAACAAAATTTACCATATTAAAAACTTGAAAAATACAACACTTGAAGTTAATAGTATGATTTTTTTTAAATAGCTATATTGAGATTTATTATTATTTACTTAACTTCCTTTTATTTTGTTTCAGATATGCAGAGTATGAGTATGAAAACACATCACACGCTGAATAAATACATAGGCAACGAAAGAAAGACGAAAATTCACAATTTACTTCTAATGATATTTGCTGATACTTAAAAATAAGAATTTCTAAAATTCTATTTATTATTAGTTGTAGGAAGATAATGTTGTTATTTACCCATGAATATAATGATATACAGCGTGTAAAAAAAGCCTTAACGAAGCCTTGAACCACGCATTCCACTCTTATAACTGAGTATTATACTCAAATATTATTGCAGGGAAAGGACTTTTAATTTTATGCATAAAAAAACGGCAGTTTTCTAGACCACGCAATGTACGTCGCGCAAGCGCGGGCGCGTGCGCGGGAGGATGGGCATCCCCGCTCTCTCGCTAGGTACCTACGCGACGCGAGCGCGTGTGTGCGATGGAAACATGACTGATATTATACTAATTATTTCACACGTAAAAACACTTTTTTGCATGTACGAAGTCAATGTAAGTACTTACCTAGTGCTCATCGTTGTCATCCAGTGTAGGTCTCGCCAAGCGGATAAGATGTGGCTCGAACTGGCGACCCGCTACGGGTCAAACAACAAACACGCGCCCTGTACAGCGTGTTGCGAAGCGCCCGGTCCAGGAGTCCTTCTTGAACTGCTTTTCTTTTGAGTTCGTCAAAAACGTGGATGATCTTTTGACGCATTTCATCAGCTGACTCACAGGGGCGGTCGAAAACTCACGGCCCTATAAAACGGGCGCTATAGGCTGGTTCTAACAACCACTGCATTGCCCGAGTGATCACTCGAGGATCACGAGGCTGATGTGCATTAGGATATTCTATCCCATACAGCCGCAGTGCCACGGAAGCATTTCCATGGGCCATGCCGTAACAGTACACCATGTTGACGTACTCGCGAGCGCTTTTTGCATAAAAAGGCATCTTAGACACTTATCACAGCACAACACAACTAATATCACTCAACTCGACACGAAAACACTTAAGAAAACTACATAACAATACAAAATCACAAAATTATCCGTAATCAATACGCATCCGAAGTCGTATGAAACCGAACTGAAATACGTCATTAATAAGAAAAAACCGTCGCTCCTTTAAAGTAAACAAACGCGGCTGACCAATCAGCGCACGCGATCCGGTTATTGCCGCCTCGCCTAGTGTTGTCGTATTATTGACGATTAAGCTACATCTGTTTTGTTTGCAATTATTTACAAAATCAGATTTGCCTACGTGTTAGCAACTGGTTTAATTGTTTGATACTACTTATACCAATTGTATAAAAAAAACGTAGTGCAGTTTTAGTTGTTACTAATTTAATAAGTTTCTTCAAAATAATAATTCTGCTAAACAAAAATCAAATCAAACGAGCTATTAAGCCTGCAATAATAATAACGCGTTGTTGAAATGTTTCTAAGGCCAGGCGGAAATTTTTGTAATTCCCGCTGACATTCATTTAACAATTTTATTATAAATTTACTTGAGTCTAGGCGTTTTGGGTTACAGGTTGCCTTAGTTTTCACCTGATGATTAGTGTTGTTGTTTGCCTAGCAGACTTCAATACTTCTCAATTCACACTTGGGTTAGTGGAGCCCAGTACGTAAAATAAAATTGTAATAATTTTATGCTTGTATCCCACGGACTAGTAAAAACGACGGACTCCTCGCTGTCATACTATAGCGTGAAGCCACGTTTATACATGTGTGAGTGAGATACTTATGGATACCAGATATCGGATACCTGTCAGTTGGAGCACTTATTGTATCAATGTGTGACGTAAGTTACGAGTAAAGGTGGAGCACCTGAGGAGCTTCAATGACTAGTTAGTGGCGCGGAGTCCTTCTTTTTTTACTAGTCCGAGTTGTATCCAAAATGAATTTACGTTTATTTATCGTCAATAAGTTCGTTCTTAAAGCATAAAGAGGAAATTGCCAGAGTATTCTTTCAGGCGCTGGGGAATGCTCTAATTGTATGAAAAAAAAAGTTCAATTTATTTGAAATCCTGACTAAAAATTAGACTGGGTTCGAGTAAATTGGAAAGAATAACTGTATTTACTACCAACTTTGTATTTTTTACTACGTAATTTCATCTTTTTAATAATAAATAAGCGAATTTGAAAAAATCCAAATTAAATTCCTTATAAATTTTATTGCTATTAGTTTTCCTATAGGAGTGTCGCGCTACGCGCGTAAGATCCATTATTCTACAAATACATGTACAATTATCTTTTCTGACATCGTATAAATAATAAATGCGGTATTATGTCAGGACCTGGGAGTCCTTAACATGACCTAAGTTCCCCAACTGAGGTTATGGGTACATAATGCATTCCTAAGGTCGAAAGAAAAAGGTGATTGGTGTATTTAGTTACTATTTACATGTTAATTACAGGTATCTAAGCAATGTACCTAGATAACTAATAAAGTTGATGAAAACTAGGCTTTGAGCGATCAGCTGGGATGGCCCGACCGCGCCCGCGAGTCGTTGCCCTCGGATACGCGAGTGGTACACAGAACAGCTGAGGCGCGCGCGCGTGTGCGTACTGTTAGGAGGCCGACCCCGATTGGCTTTTTAAAAAAAACACGCGAGAATTAACGCACTGATTTTATTGACTACAACAAAATACAGTTTACCACGCACGGACTTCCCAATTTACCCGGAGCGACAAAAGTACCGCTATCCGCGAAGTTCAGATTCTAACTAACTTTAAAAGTATGCAAAGGTTTGGGACTGAGACCAAAATGCAACATAGGCAAAAGACACTGGAAAATTACAATTGAAGTAAAGCGTTGATGCAGCGATTTGACCATAGTAACTAGGGTTATAACAACTCCCCCCTTTTGACGGAGCTTTATCGAATTTAAGATGAAGCGAAGTTAAGAGATCTCAAAGATAAGATGACGATACGAAACTGGGAAGTCAGTTTACAAAAGAATTAGAAATAGAAATAATTAAAACTAGTATTAGGACATAATATTTTTATGTAGATTACAATCATAATATATATATTATTTAAGATTTCCTCTTGAATTAAAGATAACAAAGCCACAATGTACATACTAAGGATCAGTAAGTTGATAAGGTATTTTAAAAGTTTAAATTTCGATTACTTTTGACAAATTCAACTCTTTTAGTTGAGTCATAAGAGCGATGATTTATATGGAATGCCGGTAAAGATTTTATTGAGCGTTTATCATCATCAGACGCGCTTGAGATATCTGTTAATTCTATAGAATTTAAGGTTTGCGACCTATGCTTATTAACTTTCTTTTTATTGTGACATTGGTTAAAGATCTGTATGCAGCATCCAGAATCATGGTTCTTATGTTTCTTACAACATTTGTAAAGTTTATATGCACAAAATAAAAACATAGAAATAATTAAAAAGTAGGTAAAAGATGAATAATATATACCATATTTAACAATATGTGATTCTTGTTGATTTTTATTTATCTCGTCTTCTAAACTATCTAGTTGATGAGATGTATATCTTAACGAGTCGAGATTTATCTTACTCAATGAAATTGGCGATAAATGTGGCAAAGTTTTATTAAATATCTCCTTGTTGCAGCAATCATCTGCGGTAATATTAAAGTTAATATCTAACGGAGATTTCATAATAAAAGAATAAGAACTAGAAGGAATTAACTGAATAGTTTTAGAGTAACCTATACAATTATCAGTTATTTTGACAAAACCTGTCCCAACAATGGAATGATCTGTAATATCATCATCACACTTAATAGTTAATTTATTAACATTGGATTGTACAAATATCCATTTGTTATTACGAAGTTTTTGCCAAATATCAATGTCGCCAAATAATAATTTGGTGTTACACAGAGGAGGCAGCGACAGATTAACTTCAGTCAATAATTTTGACTCACAATTAGGACTTACGATAGACGAATAAATTGAAGGTTGTTCACAAATAAAATAGTCATTAGTTATAACTTTACATTTATCTAGTGTGTCCAACATAGCATAATGCATACGATCTTCGCTTAACGCGGTGTAGGTATTTGACGGCTGAATAAGAGCATAAGTCTTGTAATTTGACTCATTATGAGGAGTCGGTAGCGGTATGTTTTTGTATACAATAAACTTATCAGCTGTTACTAAGGTAATTTGTAAGATGAAAATAATTTTGTTATTATAATAATAAGAACTAAGTTTAGATACATTAATTATAGAATGGACGTTGTGTATCGATAATTGAACTGGAAAATCGAGTCTTTTATTAATTTGACCGCTGTGTTTGTTTAATTCAGCGTAGAGTTGTAAAGGAGATAGCACACTAGGATGTAGCACATTAACCTTGGAAAATAGAATAGCATTTAGCGTAGTGTCAAGTAAGTTAGAAATATTAAGTAAAGAACTTTCAATTATATTTAGTAAACTATTTATACGAGAGATGTGAAATAGCAAATTATTCGATTTGGTAACTTGGGATAACATCTCGTTCATAGCATTAATATGAGAGTTTAATTTAATCTCATTTTGATTCAGTTTAGAAATAGTTGAGTTAAAATTATTAATAGTAGATTTAACAATGTGAATATTATCCTTCATAAGGTTGTACATTTCAAATTCGCTCTTTTGGCATGATTGAATAGCAGCATCATACTTTCGAGCATCTTCAGCATCTAAGGTGCCGAAAAAGAATTTTAGAATTTCGCCACCGAATTCCAGAGATCTTTTGACCTTGGATGGTGTTTGATCGGAGATAATATGCGACAAAGATTGTAACTTATTAAAATTGGATTCGATCAAAACTTCTAACGTACTAGCAATGTCTTCGCATTGAATCAAGGTTTGAGATTGTAGTTTGTGACAAAGATTCAGAGATTTACGTAATAACATTTCAATAGTGTTAAGATAAGGTTCTATAGACATTATATCAATGTGCGTAACTATCTTCCAGTAATCATTATAAAAACAAATATTAGTAATAGGTTCGAAATAGATACCGGGGCTATTAACTATGGGGGTAATCTTCGTCTCAGCGTAGCATCCATAGCACAATGCCCTGTAATAATATAATAAAAGATAATATAACTAAAATAGTAAGATTAGGAATTAAGTTGTAGCAGGTTTTATCTCATTGGTATGATATTTTACATGTTTGCGACCTATTTGTAAGGTCACGTTATGTTTATTATGAACCTTTATTACTTTATAAGGGCCTTTCCATATCGGAGATAAGGCTTTGCGCAGTCTATGATGTTGTTTTAAATAAACTGTGTCTCCAGCTTTATAACTTGTACTGCGAGTGGACTGATCATAATAACGTTTAGAAGATTCCTTACTTTGAATTATATTTTGTATCGCTTTTTCGCGACTAAATTTCATACGATATTGTAAAGCTCGTATGTACTCGTTATAAGTGTTATTATCGTTAGTTTCGTAAAGGGAATTAGGAATGACGGGTTTATATCCGTAAAGTAGTTCATATGGGGTGAACTGCGTTGTACAATGAGGAGTAGTATTATAAGATAAAATGGCTGTAAATAAATAGCAATGCCAATCGTTCTGATTTTCGCTAACGAATGACTTAAGGTATTCTTTGAATGTAGCATGTGACCGTTCAAGGGCACCGTTTGTTTGCGGATGATACGGAGTAGTAAACAGTGATTTTATCTTAAGTATTTCAGTTAGTTGTTTAAATAAATCTGAGGTGAAACAGGTACCTAGATCAGTTAAGATGGTTTTAGGGAATCCAAATAGGGACATGAAGTGAACGAGATTTCGAGCGATCTCTTCACTAGTGGAGGTGACCATGGGATAGGCACTTGTGAATTTGGTAAGGTCATCTTGAAGTGTCAAGATGAATTTGAAATTTTGGAAACCAGCTTCTGGTAGTGGACCAACAATGTCGAGAGCTAAGCGTTCAAATGGCTTAGTTGAAGTAGATGTTATTTCCATAGGAGCTCGATTAGATTTACGTAAAGGTTTATTAACCTGACAAAGTTTGCAATTTTTGACATAGTGTTCAATGTCAGACCGCATACCTTTCCAATAGTAGGCGGCTTTAATACGATTGTACATGCGCTTTGTACCGGGATGACCCGCGATTGTGGAGTCATGATTTTCTTTTAATATTGTAGGTACTTCAGCTGGGGTAGGATAAATTAACTGATTTTTGTAAATATAAATCTTAATGTTTGTGTTATGAAAGATGTAAGAGATCATGTTATAGATCTTAGTATAATTTATCTTAGAAAATGGAACGGAGAAATCTGATATAGCGAGCTCAGTCGTATCTGGACTGTCTGTTAAGATTTTATTTCGTAGATTTAGTAATAAGTTATAAATATCTTTATATTTAGTCTCTTCATAATGATATATTTTAGTGTATAAGAAATAGTAAATTTTATTTTTGTCACTTAACACCTGAATTGTAAGCGCTTCGCGTTCGGGAAGTAATAAGCGTTCATTAACGTTCTCCAATTGCGATAGTATTTCTTCGCAATGTGGCAAAGAATAGTCGAAGTCTAAAGAGAAGGGACATGCGATAGATTTGATTTTAGTTAAGTGTAGGGCTTGACTACACTCTTCAATGCTAGTATCACAAACTGGTAATTTATTTACGAATTGAGATTTAAAGTATTTTTCATAGGCTAAGTTATTCAAGTTTTTTATATTTATAGCGTTAATAGGACAGCGGGACAATGCATCTGCATTGGAATTGAGACGACCTTGTTTATAGACTATTTCGTAGTCATATTCTTCTAGTTTAAGACGCCATCTGATTAATCTAGATCCAGGATCTTTATTATTGAAGAGCCAGACAAGAGGCCTATGGTCAGTGAGGATCTTAAATTTGCGTCCAAAAATATAAGGTCTAAAGGTCTTGACAGCAAAGATGATAGCGAGAAGTTCCTTCTCGGTAGTGGAATAATTACCTTCAGGCTTGTTAAGCGTTCTGGAGGCATAGGCTATTGGCTTATCTTTCCCTACATCGCCTTGGGATAAGATTGCACCAATGGCATAGTTAGAAGCATCCGTCGTGATGATAAACGGAGCTGTGAAATCTGGATATTGGAGAAGAGGAGCAGTGGTGAGCTTGTCCTTGAGGATATTGAAAGCTGTGTCTTGTTCGACTGACCAATTAAAAGCAACGTCCTTTTTTAGTAATGATGTTAGCGGCTTAGTCAATTTGGAAAAATTCTCAATAAAACGGCGATAATAGCCAACTAGACCTAGGAAAGATTTTATTTGTTTGACGTTTGTAGGTACAGGAAACTCAGTTACAGATTTAACCTTCTCGGGGTTTGGAGAAACACCTTTATCGGTGATTATGTGCCCTAAATACGCGACTTCGCGACGTAAAAATTCGCATTTGTCGGGCTGGAGTTTCAAATTGAATTTTCGTAATCTATCGAAAACGAGATGAAGTTTAGAGATATGATCGCTTAAGTTATGAGAGTAGATGATGCAATCATCGAGGTACACATAGGCATGTATGCCTTGTAACCCAGAAAGAGCCGTATTCATGAGCCTTTGGAAAGTCGTAGGGGCATTTTTCAACCCGAATGGCATTCTGGTAAATTCGTAGTGTCCAGAAGTAGCAGAATTTGTATTTACCGTGAATCCGGTTTTCGGCGCATCCTCGGCCTTCATCCTAATTTGATGGAAACCGCTAGAAAGATCCAGAGTACTAAAATACTTAGAATGACCCAACTGGTCCAGAATATCAGTGATAAGGGGCAGCGGATAACTCTCAGACACAGTGACGTCATTGAGGCGGCGATAGTCTATGACGATCCTCCATTTCTGTTTGCCGGAGGCGTCCATCTTTTTGGGGACTACCCATACTGGGGCACTCCAAGGTGAAATAGAAGGTTGGATGATGTTCTGATCCAGCATCTTGCGGATTTGGGAGTCGACTTCCTCTTTGTGACATTCCGGGAAGCGATAAGATTTGACGTGGATGGGAGGTGCATCGCCAGAATTGATGGAATGCTCAATGGCATTAGTATATGATAAGGGTTCACCTTCCATATGGAAAACGTCTGTGTATTGAGAGCAACAATCTAGAAGTGATTTCTTCTCTTCTGAATTTAAATGGGAGCATCGAATGAGGTTAAGTACCTTCTGAACTCGATCTGATTTAGAAGTAGAAATAGAATTAATATTTGGATAAGATTCAGTGCTAAAATTAGTTTTTACCCAAGGTGTGATCTCTGCGCGATAATCTTTGACTTCGATATTCGAGTCTGTCGTATTTAAAATAGTAACATTAATTCGTTTGTTTTGTTTAATTGAAACAATGCAATTTGCGACGTAAACACCATCGCATATGGACTGATCTAATACGAGAGCTTCATTGTTATGATAGCGCTCGGGCGAGTAATTTGATATCGCGCACTCAATAACGGCTTCGGCACGCGCAGGAATAATATAAGTTGGTTGAATATAATTTATTGGTAATGAATGTCCGCGAATATTTATTAAATTAGAATCGTAATCTATGTTTGATTTAAAGTGACCTAGGAAATCACTGCCGATGATTCCGTCATAGTCTAAACTGACGTCATCCGTGACGACATGAAATTTATAATGGTATGACGTATCGGGACTTAGTATAAAATCCATTTGGAAAGTACCTAAGGTTTCTGAACAAGACTCAAGGCTATTTATGCCTTTGAGTTTAACAATTTCGCGAGACAATTCGGGAATAGTATTTAAGCTAGATTGTTTTATAAGGCTAATACTCGCGCCTGTATCAATAAGTAATCGTAATGAGTTAGTAGAGTAACTTGATTTTAAATATAGATGTGGCAGAGACACTTTTGATTTAGTGATGTTTGTTTCGAAGATAGGAATGGTATGACTCAGCTCAGTGAGATGAGGCTGAGATGAATGACTCGAGGGCGTATCTCGAGATGTAGATGGGTAAGTATTTCTTTTATTACATGATTTAGCATAAGATTTTGTGTAAGTGTTAGAATAAGATTTAGCATTAGATTTAGCATAAGATTTAGGATAAGAGTAAGAATAAGATTTAGTATTAGATTTAGCATAAGATTTAGGATAAGAGTTAGAATAAGATTTAGTATCAGTGTAAGATTCAATTGGACTCGGAAGCTGTGTCCGAGATGAAGAATTAGTAGGACTCAGGTTAATTTTCTGAGATGTAAAGTTAGTAGGACTCGGAAGCTGTGTCCGAGATGTAGAATTAGTAGGACTCAGATTAATTTTCTGAGATGTAAAGTTAGTAGGACTCGGAAGCTGTGTCCGAGATGAAGAATTAGTAGGACTCAGATTGTTTATCTGAGATGTGGATTTAGTAGGACTCGGAAGCTGTGTCCGAGATGAAGAATTAGTAGGACTCAGATTGTTTATCTGAGATGTGGATTTAATAGGACTCGGAAGCTGTGTCCGAGATGAAGAGTTAGTAGGACTCAGATTGTTTATCTGAGATGTGGATTTAGAATGAGTTTGCGTGTCATTTAATAAGTAATTAGACTTTGGCAGACACGGGACCAAAATCTTATCTAGTTTAAATTATCGGGATTTTGTAATTCGGAAACGGTGCAGAGTTTGACACCGGAGGTGCTTGCACGTGGTTGTTGTTGGTGGTCACGTTGCGCCGCGTTTGCGTTTTCACGCCGTGCCATATTATATTGCCTTTTGCGGCATTGTTCAATCGTATGACCGATATTTTTACAGTAGTTACAAGAAATGCGATTATAATTATTATGAGGTTTATTTGAATTAGCAAAAGTATTGGAATGTGAATCGACGTGGAAAGTTTTATGATAGAATGGTTTATTTTTAGGTTTAGTTTTAAGATAGCATTCGGAAGCTGTGTGCCCACCTTTATTACAGATGGTGCATTGCTTAAATTTAGATGAACTTGTCTTAGAAAGGTTAAATAGTTTTTCCTCCTCGGTAGCGTGCTGTATAGCATCGTTGAGGGTGGAAGGATTGCGACATCTAACAATGGTGGAGATATTACTATTCAAACCTAGCAAAAAGGTGTTAAGGGCAAGGTCTTCCATTGCCGCTATTCGGCCTACAAGTTCACGGTGATCCCTGCAATTATAGTGTATATCTGATTGTATCCTAGTCAGGATTTGCTCAATCCTGAGGGAATACTTGGTTACATCCTCGCTAGAAAGTTGTTTGCAATTTTGAAGGTCTACTAATAAATGAGTGGTGTGTTTTTTCTCGCCAAATGTGCTCCTTAAAAACGATTTAATCTGGTCCCAGTTACCAAAAGCTTTGAGGCTGCACGCTACTTGCGCTTTGCCTTCTAATTGGGATAATATGTATTTACATAAGACATTTTTCTGTTCTGTGGAAGCCAGGGACATGGCATTGTCACAGTTTGTCAAAAATGCGGGAAGCGATTCCCGATCGCCGTTATAAGGCTTGATAAATTTTGTAAGGACTGATAAGGTTATTTTTTCCGTAGAAGATGATTCTGATTTAAGCGACATTTTAAAAGTTATGATATGTTAGACCAGATAAATGTTACACAGAAATAGTTAATTAAGTTAGAATAATAAGTTTGAATACGTGTAAATGTAAATAAGCACTTGTAAAAATAATTAAAACTTGTAAAATAGGATGTAGAAATAGTAATTAATTCACTGCACAGGAAAAGGTTACTCACAGTAGCACTAGCACTTTCATCTCGATCCAGATGACTCGACGATGAAGACGATAACCCAAGCGTAGATGTGGCGCTGGCGGGTCGCGTAGGTACCACGTGGTAACAGATGAGCAGGAACTAGCAGCGATTCAGCGGATACAGCGGAGACAAGGATACTTGTCTTGATGGTAGTGAGTTAGATCTGGCCTCGTGGCAGGTTAGGAACCGGAGGTAGTTGGTGCGGGCTCACGCTCAAGAGCGGAGGCTTATCGTCGACCAGTAATGTGGTGAGGTAGTTGACGCAGGCTTGACCTTGGGGTCAAGGCTTAATGTCGATCAGACCCGGCGTTAACGTGGCTGGTGCAGGCTGGACCTTGGGTGCAGGCTTATTGTCGACCAGAGCCAATTGACGGGAGCCTCGGTTCTAAATGCCTGGGAATTTACGACGATTTCCCGTATGGCATCCCACTTCTGACACCAATTTGTTAGGAGGCCGACCCCGATTGGCTTTTTAAAAAAAACACGCGAGAATTAACGCACTGATTTTATTGACTACAACAAAATACAGTTTACCACGCACGGACTTCCCAATTTACCCGGAGCGACAAAAGTACCGCTATCCGCGAAGTTCAGATTCTAACTAACTTTAAAAGTATGCAAAGGTTTGGGACTGAGACCAAAATGCAACATAGGCAAAAGACACTGGAAAATTACAATTGAAGTAAAGCGTTGATGCAGCGATTTGACCATAGTAACTAGGGTTATAACAGTACGCTGTGTAGTATCCGCGCAGCCGCTACAGGGGATAGTGACTGTGTGTGCGCGTGCGATGTACATTGCAGGCCGTGATTTGTAAGGCCTTATTTGCTAGAAAATATTCAAAATTAAGATATGGTTTCTTTGGAAGAAATGTTAGTAATAACGTTTTAATTTTTTTTATGTAAAAAACGTAGATTTTTTTTTTCATCTTTGAAGGTCAATATCTCAGAAACTATACATTTCCGAGGAATTTTTCTAGAACTAATGATGTTCGTAATGACCAGGAGAATATGTAGTTCACGGCTTCGTTAAGGTATTTTTTACACGCGATATATGTAGTCATGTTGTGTATAAATTTATGGAGTAATTTTTGCATTCTATACATTAGGGCAGTGGTAAACAAAAATATTTTCAATTATTTTTGCCCCCTTCTACATCTTTAGGTTCCACAATTATAAAAATTAAATCGCTTAAAATTTAATGTTACTACTACGAGTGACAACTCGAAGATAGTCTGGTAGATCTATCTGTTCTAAATTAATAATAATTTGTCTTAATTTAAAATTGTATAAATATTTAACTAATTTTTGCCAGTAAATTATTTGAACACAATATATCAGTTTATGCAATCAACTGAGATCCAATTAATTCAAATCTGATCTAATACTTTTGGTAACATACTAAATTTGTATTTGTTTTTTTTTATAATATATTATTGTGAATGCTTTTAACATTGACAAAATGTATTATTGATTTCATATTACATGAACATAGTATTACAATATTTAAAGTAGGTAAGGAGCAAAAAAATATATATATTTTGTATATTAATATATATTTTAACTACCCTGATTATGGGGGTTACATGATTATAAATAATGTGATGTTGAATAAGAATTGTTATTATATATGGACATAATAACGTCATTTTGTTTATGGATTATATTTATTCAGCTGTATTCATGTACAAAAATCAATTTATGGATGTAGTAACATGTTAACAATATTGTATTTTTCTGTTATAATTATAAAAATTGTTTAATCGAATTGTTGTTAAATGCAAATAAATAACATTTACATTTAATAAATGTATTTTATTTTGTAATATAACTGAAACTATAAAAAGTACATATCTATCTTAACTCTCAACAAGGTACAAATAAAACACACAATTTTACCGTGAATGACCGTAGACGTATATTAGTTAAGAAGGTATTTCTGAAGTTATAATATTTATTTATATATGTACATAACATTTCAGTGGTATATTTTGTTTACTTTGAAGCCTTACAACGACCAATAAGAAACGTAAATCATTATAAACATAGAAATGGCTTATGTACTAAATAATTAAATTATTAACTTTCTTACACATTGAATATATGTATTAATATATTTGTCCCTTGGTCTGGGACTTAAAAAGAATGTCCCAACTGTGGTTCTTGTCTAACATGTCGTAAAAGGCGACTAATGGTATATGGGGTTTTGAGCCTACTCAAAACCTATACCTATGTGATTGTGTAGGGAACAAGCTAGCTACTTGTCACTACTTTTTCACAATTTTCCATCTAACCCATCCCAGTTGGCTGAATGTGGTTAATGGGGCCTGCTGCCCCTTTGACTCTGCCTACTACCCCTTCGGGGATTATGGGCGTGATGTTATTGTTATGTTCGAATGTATGTATGAATATATTAAGTGCCTTTTTTTAGGTACATACCTACTTATTGAATTTTCAATATATTTTCATGTTGATTTATCAAATGAATTAAGCTTTATTTATTTTTATAAGCAAGATTTTACGAGTAGGTACATACAACGGGCAATAAAATGAACATGTAAACAGTTATTTTATAGTTACAGTACAATTTTATTCTACCCAAAAATACAGTCCACTCATTTAAACCACAGACCTTAACACGCATCACGACATAAAAACCAACCATATGCGGTCATATTATAATAACCATATGGAGCCCGGAGCGGCCAAATAAATCATGTCGGACAAGGTCAAAGTACGTACGCGAGGCCGGAGGCCGAGCGCCCTCCCGGCCGAAGGCCTGGTTCTTTAGGACCCATTTGATGGAACATAGGGCATCAAAAAAGAATAAGAACGCCATTGCGAACGGTCCAACCCAGCCATGTAATCTAAGCGAGGCCGCAGGCCGAGCTGCGTATCGCGAGGCCGAAGGCCGAGCTCCGCGTAGGGCGAAGCCCGGAGCGTCCGCCTCGCAGAGCTGGGTTTTGGCAAGCACACGCGTAGCGTGTGCGCCAAAAGCTAGTCTATTATATATAAAGCTAAATTACCACTGATCTACCTATCTATCTATCTATCTATCTATCTATTTCTATCTATATCTATCTATCTATCTATCTATCTATCTATCTATCTATCTATCTATTATATATAAAGCTAAATTACCACTGACTCACTGACTCACTGATTGGGGCATTTTTTGGGGTGGAAGGGGTCGGTTTAGGACTTTTTGACGTATATGGGGTTGGTTTAGATTTTTAATCGACGCAGCTTTTTTTTGTTTTTTTTTCGAAATTCAAGATGGCCGCCGAGTATGGCTTAGCGGGGGGAAAAAAATGTAGGGGATGGGGGGGCGGTCTCAACTGTCTAAGATGGGTGTTTGGTAGTTGAGAATGGAAAAAAAAAAAAATGACAAAAAAACAAGATGGCGGCGGTGTAATTGCGGTTTGAAAATCCGATTTAGAGTCATTTTTGCGCAGTCGTACTGAAGGGACGCGCATAGACAGTGGAAAACTTTCTTTTGGAAATTCTTGCAAGTATAGTCGACTCGACGACCCTATCCATAGATTATAGAAATTCAAGATGGCGGCGGCGCTGGCGACCATTTTGTCCCGAGAAAAAAATTGGCAGTTTTTGAAGGCGTTTTTCGGGTGGATGGCAACACTTTAGAGAATCGCTTGTAAGAAGGCTATGGTGGGGAATTTATTGAAGTGTTACCATGTGTAGGAATTTCTACCAAATTCATGGTAGTTTTCGGGCCATGGGAGAAAATGGTAGGAAAAAAAAAAATTGCATTTTCGAAAAATTGAGTATGCAGTTTTGTGGCAACCCCGACCCGCTTGGGCCTTTTGGTAGTTTTTTTGGAAAATTCTGGCAACACTGGGAATTATCGGTAAAAAACGTTTTTTCGACATTGCCAGCTTCTAGGAGCCCTGTGGGTCAGAGGAAGCGTCGGAGGAAAAAACGAAAAATAAGGGTTGATGGGGTATACGATCCAGAATATGGAAAAAATATGGGCATTGCAAAATTCAAGATGGCGGACGCGCTGGCGGTAATTTAGTAAAACTCAAAATTTTCCAAAAAATTGTTTTTAATTTTTCGCATGGATGGCAACATTTTAGAGAATCGCGTTGTATGGGGTAGGGGGAGAGAATTTATTCAAATGTTGCCATGCGTTTGAATTTCTACCAAATTCATGGTAGTTTTCGAGCCATGGTAGAAAATGGTAGGGATGAAATTTTTACGTTTTGCGAAAATTCGAGTATGCAGATTTATGGCAACTCCGACCCGCAATGGCCTCATGGTAGTTTTGTTGAAAAATTCTGGCAACACTGGCGACAGCGGACCAAAACATTTTTTCGACATGGTCATTTTCCAAACTCTCTCTGGGTCCGAGGACGCACGGGAGAAAAAAACGAAAAATGTGGGTTGGTGGAGTATACGACCCAGAATATGGGAAAAATATGGGCATTCGGAAATTCAAGATGGCGGACGCGCTAGCGGCCATTTTGTGAAAATTTCACTTTTTCGAAATTTTATTTTTTATTTTTCGGGCAGATGGCGACACTTTAGCGTTTTCCAATGTACTAGGCGGATATGTGTCTCGTCAAGATGTGTTGCCAGGTGAAAAAAATTTTTGGTAGTTTTTGGTAGTTTTCGAGATATGGCCCAAAAAGGTCGAAAGTAGAAATAACGACTTTTTGGTAAATTCATTGCCAGGTACCTAGAGGGCGGGTCCATTAAAATGACATTTGACTATTTTAATCTCATTCGCATGGCAACACTCGGAGCGGCGGGAAGGTGAATCCCGAAGGCATGGTCTACTTCCAGAGGCTCTGGAGGACTCATTATACGTCGGAGGGAAAAAGTAAAAATGCAGTTCGATGTAGTATATAGCGTTAAATGCCTAAAAAATACTGGCTTCAAAAAAATCAAAATGGCTGACCAAGTGGCGGCCATTTTGTAAAAATGTGAATTTTTCCGAATTTTCAAAGTGGTTTTTGGGGCAGTTGCAGCTAGCAAAGCTAAATTTTGATAATGACCTTTGTTGTAGAGCCTTATAAGAACTATCGACTGGTTTAGAAATTTTCCCAAATTTTGGGGTAGTTTTCGAGATTTACCCCGAAATGTAAAAACTCGAAATAACATTTTTTGGTAGAAAATAAGTATGAGGATCTGTCAACATTGGCGATTTATTTCCATTTCGATCCAATTTTGAAAAATAAATCAACAATCGAAAGAAAAAAATTAAAAACTCCACGTCATGATCTCCCATACATTTTGTACTGGAGCCGACCGCAAAGATAAGTTTCTACGATTTTGTATGGGGAAGGGGTTGCATACGAATGTGATATTTTTTTTTCATATTAATATTAAGTAATTAAGTAACGTGGAAGTGGTTGTAGCTGCTGGTTCAAACTATGTACGTATTTATACCACTAGCTCGGCGGCAAGGGAAAAAATCTCCATCGAAATCTACACATTCCAACATCTAATGGACGTATATCTAAGCATGAACCAAAAATTGTCTGATTCCCCTGTCTCAAGAGTTACGAAGTTCAAATCTGTAGTCGTTATAATGTAAGTAGATAACTAACCAGACACGCTTAATTCTAGAGCATGGTCTAAACGGACCCCGACCAAGCACGGGACATAACGCTAGGAAGAAGCTAACATACCTATTAAGTAAAAATTAAAATTTTCAATCATAATTCAGGTAATAAATATGGTCTTCTTGTATAATTCAATCGTGATTTCTTTTGTTCGTTATTATAAGCCCTACGTAGGGTACCTACTACTATAAGTACCTTTATTTTTTCTCCCTTTAAAAATTATGTAAGATAAATAAAAAAATAATAAATAGGTACTTACAAGGGTATCATCTAAACTTCATTGTTACTAGACATTGTTAAAACTATCTTGTTTTATGTTTGTGCCATAATAAATCTAAAAATATCTATTTAATTTGATTTATTACTCGATTTTCTTGTGATTGTGTGAAACATAGTAGGTAAATTGGTGTTGTAAGCAGGAGTGCGAGGACAGGTTACCTACCTATGCAAAATAACGATGTACCATATTGTGGATCGGATAAGGTTGAATCATTACCATGCGATACTTTAAGAATCGAGAAGATCGACTTTATTAAGTCTTAAAAGTGATTTCGTTACAAACTCAATAAATAGCCTTTTTAATAAGTACTTAGTTATTAATCGAAACCGAACGCCATATTATGGCAACGATCCTTAGGTATACACCTCATTCACTTTAAAAACATTGATAATCCTTTTTATATATGCTCTACGGTTTTATAACTCCTAACTAACATCACTTTCTGTTAACATACGGCCAATCTGGTTGTCCGGCCAATAGGTGAGCCGGGGACTTCCACGATTTTTAAATGCTTCCACTTTCGCATTATACCTATATCTGTTTAGTCATCTATTCTTTCCATATGACCGAACCACCGGAGCATACCGCTCCTTAACTTGACTGCGACGGTGTCTTTGAACGTAGTCTGTAAGTAAGCAATACACTGCAGATTTTACTCAACGCACGCATCTCGACCGCGTATACTCTACTTGCATGCTCTTTCTGCCATAATCAACTCTCGCTTTCATACGTTAGCGTGGAAATCAGGATTGCATTGTGTATAGCGAGCTGGTTTTTCTAGCTTAAGACTTTACTACCTAGAAGTTTTCCTAAAGATCCATTCACCCTATTCCCTTAATTTACTTTTATTTCTGTATCAGCAGAATACCTTATCTTCTCTTTCAAACTACAATCAACTAAATAATTATTTAAACTATACTTTCAATTAAACAATTATTTGTCAAACTACTACATGATTACAGGGTCCAAAAAGATAAAAGCCTGGTAGAGTTGCGTATATACAATATTATAGCCTCATTTTTATTTAGGACTGTCCTATGTTGGTCTAGAAAAATGTTAGTAGATACCAACTGTGTTTCATGTCCAACATGTCGGAAACGCCGACTATTAATGTATGGAGTGATAGATTTGTGGTTACGTGGATGACAACAAATTGACCACTTGTCACTGGTTTTTTACAATTTTCCATTTAACTAAGCTTAACTTCATTCTTGGCTGAATGAGGCTTAAGGCTTTTAAGCTTATCGCTCTTTGAACTTTGCCCTTCGAGATTATGGTGTTTATGTGTTTTTTCGATTGTTTGATATGGCAGTATGATGTGACTGGAGTAATAAATTGAGCAGCTTTCGAAGCCTCAAAATGAATTTCCCCTTTAATTAATGTTAGATTACATAAATGATATAGGTATATATCTACTCCATGAGTATTTTCTTGTTAACTCTAAAAATAAATTTGTGACAACTTGATAGATGTTGCGATATTAATTTCATTAGACTTAGATTTAGACTACCTATATTTATATGTCTAAGAGATATTAATTGCTACGTTAAAAAACTGAGTATTATAATAATTCATGACAGCCCATTTTTACCCACATATTTATACTAGAAGAAGTGACTTCATGTGGTATATATGCAAGGATTTATTGTACTATTTATCAATAAATGTGGATAATTGTGACTAATAACTTTAATATTTAAGATCTTTAACCTATCCTATCTTTATATAAATAATAATGAAACAAAAAACATTAATTAAATAATATGTTTATTAGAATATTTTATATACATATACTTTAATTGTTTAAATTAATTTACTTTTTCTGTCTCTGTTATTCAAATATTATGTCCATCTAAGTACAGTAAACCAATCCGACATCCTCTGGTACTCCATTGTGTGTTTGATTATAGGCTGAAACAATATAACAATTCAATCAGTTGAAGACATATTTCAACATGGTAACATGTTAACTTTGTGTACATGTTATAAATTAAACATAACATTTATAACCCATATTTACACACAAAATGAGTAGTAATGGCTATAGTTAAGACATCAGTACAAAAAAGATTCTCATGCCAGCTAAAATAATCAGTTCAAAGCTATATAAATATTGTCAAGGAATCAAATATCATACACCCAGTATTATTAATTCATAGTTTTGTTTATTTATTATACTTGGCTAATGTGCATCATAGACTTGTCCACCCTTTGGGTTATTGCTGATGTCATGGTATGATGATGATTATCCACAACACACCAGCATTAAATCTTTCTTAGGTTTATTCTTATACTGGCAATGTCTCAATTCAAAATACATCCTCTACCCATTAATCCTCCCCATAACACCTCTGACCCATTAATCTCTTTTACTCTTATTAGAAGAACCCTTTTTTTTAATAATTAAGTTTTCTCTATTATTGTACTTGACACTGTATTGATGAATAAATGTTTATTAAAATTATTTATATAACTACTTTGGAAATTGAATAGTAAGTAAAATGTATAACAGCTTCAATAAACGACATTAATATTTTGATATTGGTTTGACATAAAAGTACTTATATCTAAACAATTTACCACACGTGACTAATTGTTTATTACGTTACTATGAAATGTAAAGGCCTACATTAGATGAAATCGATAATAATTAAATAAGTAGATAAGTACTTACCTGTGGGATATCACTTGCTTTATGAAAATGCTTAAACAACGCTAAATCGGTTAATGACCTATGCGGTGGCTGTCCTCAGTCCTTTGATTCTACTTCTTAAATGTTTTGCAGGCCACACCATTTCATTAGATAAGAAGAAAAGAAGCAAACTTTTTACGAAATGGGTAACGCGGGAAGCTATTGTTGATGCCAATTTGTAAGTTTGAAAGTTGTCACACTGACATGACAGTATTAAATGTCACTTTTTTATTCGTTCCGAAACCAATAAATTTCAATATGTATTAGTAAAACTTATACTTCTATTTTTTTTTTTTGAGAAATCATTAATAAGTTCATTAATAAAAACGCATATTCCACAAAGACTTATAATTCTTACAAATTACATTATTTTTGATTATTCTGATCTACGTTAAATTTGTCCTTCAATATCTTAGGTTTAGTCAAGATCACATCTTTTACACAGTAAAAAAAAAATGCAGTCAGTGTTGCAAGTAAAAAAAAGTTTAACCTAAATTTTAGGGTAATCATATATTTCCTTTATTATTTTCATTACGATGACAACTCAATTGATATTCAAAATTGTTTAAAATTCCGTTTCGTTTTTCCTTCTTAACAAATAGAGACTTTTTTGTAGAACGTATGGTGAACGGTGCCTGATAACTACAATACGTTTTTATTTTAATTTATTTAATAGTGCTTTTGAATTTTGAAATTAAACAAACAAAACATTTATCATAATAATACAATTTAATTATACCTTGTATCCCTTTTTATAAAATATTAAAAATGCATATTAGTCTTACATACAGTATTTATAAGTCTCTAACTTATAAATTTATGATAAAAATGTGTTCTAAAAATGATTTGTATATTTATCAAAGTCAAATATTTTCAGCATTTATAAATATGTATAGCTTTCATAATTGCTGCAGAAATAACATTTCATCAAAAACTAAAATCAATATATTTTACGGGTAACCACTAATGTTGACACTGACAATACTAAGAACAATCGCAAAGTTTTCTCCCGCCGTTATTAGCGTCACTTTGCCTTTGGCGTCACTTTTTTTCGTCTGTTCTCAGGTGAGTTGCAAAAACTTTTTTATGTAAATACTTGTCGTTATTAGATAAAATGAAAATATATTCTAATTCGATTTCTACCTATGATGGTGATTGGTTAGCATACATGAGATTTAACTGCAAGTAGAAATATTTTCAAGTGCTTTTGGATTATTCTATCACTCCGTTTTTGCAACAAAATGGAGGCGTGGCGTACCACTGCAAACTTAAAATAAAAGTTGGTATATAATTATAACGTTTCCTACAGAATACAATAATGAAAGAAAGGTTTATTATGTGACTAATTCGATTTGAGAAGTAAATACGTGTGTTGGTATATTTACTTGATACAATACATTTCATGACGTTATTTTTAGTTGTTAGACTTTGAATTTAATATTAATTAAATTAAATAGGCTTGCTAAGAATACATTTTCCATTATTTATCTACTTTAACATAATTGTAAAATTAAACAATAAACGAAGTTAACGTTATGAATGATTTGGTAAGTGTGACAAGATTATGTAAGTAATTTGCTCTAAGGCGGGCGGGTGTTTAAAAAGATTAGTTGGACGGGTGTTTTAGTCTCGTGTCGTAATATTAATGAGGTAAGTAATAGGTAAGTACTATAATTAGGTACTCTGTTCTTACTTTTCCTCATTGATGTCTTGCGCGTCTATATGCAAATAAACATTTAAGTAAGTATGTCCTTCCCCAAAATCCCCAATGTGCATTGGAATCATAAACTAGGTCCTTATATATATAATATTCCTACATACATATTATATTCCTACGTAAGTACCATACTTAATTTTGGCAACATTGTTAAATTATATAATTCATCATTTTAGATTTCTACTGATATCATGCCTGGGCATTCTGCTATCATCCCTGCATCTTCGTGCATCGCTACGGGTAAGTTGCACACTCTCATTTTATGTCCTATTTTCATCTTCTTTCTATCTATTTAATATATAGGTATTTTGAGAGTTGATCTATTGTACTGTGTGGTGTTAATTACTTAAGAAACATTTGGTTCTATCTATTGTTTATAGTGTAAGCTTTTGTTAATTATTTATTAGCAAAAATAACACTAATATTATTTATTGTATGAATTTCATAAAGTTTAACTAAACATGTTTTAAAAGTATGGTTTCGGAACGCGCCCGCTAACGGTCAACGATATTTAAAAGTCAGTCGTTGTGCGGCGTTAGTGGAGTGAACACGTCTGTGAGATATAACTAGTGAATACAAGTTATTACTATACCACTGAGTATTATTTCCGACATCACTTCTGAACAAATTCTTTTAGTTCAGAAGTGGGATAAACTGGAATATTACTTAATATTCTAAACACGTCCACTATTCACAAGAAGTTCAGGTAACGTTAATAACAATAACGTTAAAGAGGTGAGTAAATGAGTGTATTTTACGTATTTTTCATTTTGCTTTAAACCTAGATCGAAAGATATGATTAAATTAGTTGAGTAATCTGCGTCGATTGATAAGTGTTGCATATGTAGAGCAGCTACATGTAGGTACATAATAGTAGTATATTTCGAATGTTTTATTTTATTTAAGATTCCGTAAACATTTAGTTAAGATACAATTAATTAATAATAATTTCTAGATGTTAATAGTTTGTCAGTGAATAAGCAATTTTTTTTTGGGTAAGTATCCTAATCCTAGTTAATGTTACGGATGCGAGGGTGAGTTCGTTTGTTAATGTGTTTGATAAGCTTTCACGCCGTACCTATTTAACCGATCAGCATAAAATTGTGCATAAATTGGCAAAAAGAGGAAGGTACTTTTCACAAAAAAAAAAAAAAAATTAAGATATATACTTACGGTTTCCATGGAATGGGAACTACCCTCTGACCGAAAGCTGATTACGTATTTATTAATCTTAGTTTTGGAGAGTGTAACAGGTATTAATATGTTGTTAAATTGCTGTTAGTAATTGCCCACCCAAACTGATTACAGATTAAAATATGCCAAAAAATCGTGTGGAAACGGGTGCTGGTTCTAATGAGAATGCACGCCCAGAGGCAACGCATGATGGAGGAACGCCACCGTACAACCGCAGCCGAAGAAAGCGTTACAGGAGGAGTCGTTCGGGTGCACAGCGCTCACGGCCGTCGCGCGTGAACTCGGGTTCTTCGACCCGTGCAAGGTCGAGAGGTCGTTCGCCGCGACGACGTGATAGCTGGGACGAAAGTCCAAAACGCTGTAGTCGCAGGCAACGCAGGAGTACATCGCGGCGCAAGGATGGGCAGAGATCGCGACCCTCTCGGTCGCGCACGCGTTATCCATCTGCTGAATCTCGGAGGACGAAATGGCACCAGCGAAGTAGTAGCAGTAGCAGGAACCAACGAAGGTCCAGTCGCAGCCACCATAGGAGGCGTAAACTTAAGAGGATGCACTATGAAACTGTAAGTCAATCTTCACGTTCTACAAGTGATGATAGTTGCCGTAACGAAATTAAGGATAGTAAGGGTAGTAAGATAAATAAACGTAATACTGTAGATGAACATACTTTTAATATTCAGGAAGTAATGGATTTAATAAAAACAATATCTTCGTCATCATCTCAGGCTCAAAATCATTTTAGTATGTCCACAAATGCTGTCCCCGAGTTTGACCCTGCTAATAAGGAGCAGACTATTGACTTATGGATTTCAAAGGTAGAAGAATGTGCAGCTTTGTACAAATGGTCGGAAACACAATTACTACATTACGCTTTACCTAAATTGATTGGAGTAGCTAAGATCTGGTACCAGGGTTTACCTTCTTTAAATCATAGTTGGACAGATTGGAAAGACAAATTGACTAAAACGTTTCCCACTGTCCAAAATTATGCTCAACTTCTTCATGAGATGTTAGATAGAAAGGTTAGGAGTAACGAAACTTTAGAAACTTATTACTACCATAAAATAAATTTATTAAATCGATGCGATATAACTGGAAAACGGGCAGTAGACTGCCTTATCTATGGTTTGGATGATAAAAGTATGCGTTTAGGAGCACAAGCGGCAAATTATTCTCAGCCCGAAGAATTACTTTCTTATTTTAAATCTATTAAGATAGAGGATTCCAAAGAGAAACAATTTCGTCCAACGTTTACAAAAAGGCGTTCTGATGTTCAAACTGATAATCCTAGATCAAGCATCTTAAGATGTTTTAATTGCAATGAGTTGGGTCACCCATCATTTAAATGTAATAAACCATTACTGACGTGTAGTATTTGTAAACGGATTGGACATCAGAGTGTGAATTGTAAACGGTTATCAAGGAATATACAGGATAATAACAAGCGTGTAGAAACAGATAAACAGATATCAGAAATTAAGCTAACGGGTGATTTAGATAATAAATATGTTTTGCCAATTATAGTTAATGGTGAACCAATGTCATGTTATGTTGACCTTGGTAGTCAGAGTACCTTAATGAGATTAAGTGATTTTAGTAAATTGAATATTTCACACAGTGTACATGATTTACCGACATTGAAGGGATTTGGAAATGCTATTATAGAGCCTGTAGGTAAAGCCAAAGTTAAAATACAGTTGCAATCAGTTGCGACGTTAGTCGAAGTATTAGTCGTACCGGACGAGTTACTTAAATATCCGGTATTGATAGGACACACCTTTACCGAACAAGATGGTATATTTATGATTAAAACAGATGATCGATTGATTTTCCAAAAGAAACCCGACTTTGGAGATAATGCTGAAAAAGTAAGTTTTGAAAAGATTGATTTAATTATAGACTCTGATGTTGTGATTAGCTTTATAAATATGGTGCCAGTTCGGGCTCGTACTGATAATATTACAGTAGACCTTTATGTGCGTGAGTCAATTAGAAATGTAGGTCTAAATAGTTATTTTATACTTCCCGGATTTTATACGATGACTAAAGGTAAGGGATATGTAATGGCAGTTAATTTGAACTCGCACGAAGTAAAATTAAAATCAGGGCAGTTATTAACAAGAGCACGCATTATTGCAGAAAATATAGGTCGTAATATAAGAAAGTTAGAAAACGTTGAGCAAGATTCAATATGTAGCAGCCTTGTGACTGGTGAGGGATTTAGTGCACAAGATAAGTCCGAATTAGAGGCATTATTGAGTAAATATAAATATTGTTTTTCATTCAGTCTATCAGATCTAGGACTCACAAATTTAACAGAAATGTCTATTACGTTAAACGATACTACGCCGGTTGTTTATAGACCGTATAGATTAGCTTATTCAGAGAGAAACAAAGTAAAAGAAATGGTTCAGGAGATGTTAGATGCGGGTGTTATTACTGAATCTACCTCTTCATATGCGAGCCCAATCCTTTTGGTAAAAAAGAAGACAGGTGATCAACGGCTTTGCGTTGATTACCGTGCTTTAAATGCCAAAACTGTAAAAGAGCATTACCCCCTGCCTAGGATTGAAGATCAAATTGATCAACTAGGCGGTTACGAATATTTTATAACGCTTGATTTGGCTTCTGGTTATTACCAGATTCCAATCGCTCTATCATCACAGGACAAGACTGCCTTCGTCACACCTGATGGGCAATACCAATTTACTCGTATGCCATTTGGTTTAGCAAATGCGCCATCGGTTTTTCAAAAAACTATCAATCATATGTTAAAAGACATTAAAAATCAGGCTTTTGCATTTATGGATGATATTATAATTCCGGCTAATAGCATTGAAGAAGGGATGGAGCGATTGGAAACGGTATTAAATCTTATCAAAGATGCGGGATTGACGTTGAAGTTGTCAAAATGCGTATTTTTCTCTAAAGAGATTGATTATTTAGGTTTTAATATAAGTAAACAAGGAGTTAGGCCTGGCTCAAAGAAGACTGAAGCGGTTGAAAATTTTAAGCGCCCATCTAATCAGCATGAGGTACGCCAATTTATTGGCCTTGCGAGTTTTTTCCGCCGTTTCGTAAAAAACTTTGCTTTGATTGCCAACCCTCTTACAAAATTATTAAAAAAGGCTAGCAAATGGGAGTGGGGTCCGGAGCAAGAAAAGTCATTTGTTACTCTAAAATCTGAATTAGTCAAAAGACCTATTTTGGCTTTATATTGTGTAAACTCTAAAACTCAAATACATACCGACGCATGTAAAACGGGCATAGCAGGGATGTTACTTCAAGAGGACGAAGAGGGTAGGTGGAGAGCTGTCGCTTATTATAGCAGACAAACTTCTCTTGAAGAGCAAAGGTATCATTCCTTTGAGCTTGAAACATTAGCCGTCATAGCTTCATTACAAAGGTTTAGAGTGTATGTCTTAGGCATAAAGTTTACAATAATTACTGACTGTAGCGCATTACGCGCCACTCTAGCAAAAAGAGATATGATTCCTCGCATAGGCCGATGGTGGCTTCAGTTGCAAGAATACGACTGTAGTATCGAGTATAGGCCTGGTAATCGTATGTGTCATGTAGACGCGCTAAGCAGAAATGCTATTCCAAAGTCTAACGAGCCAGAGCCTGTATTCGATATTCTAGCCGTGGAAACTGAAGATTGGCTAACGACTATTCAGGGGGTTGATGACGAAGCTCAGCGAATTAAAAGTATTCTAGAAGATCCTGAAACACCTAAAATACATGACACTTTTATTAATTTTCGTTTGAAGAATGGTAAGGTGTATAGGATTGTCGATAGTCAACTTAGGTGGTTAGTTCCAAGGGGGTTTAGGTGGCAATTGCTTAAAAGATGTCATGATGAGCTTGGTCATTTTGGGGTCGAGAAAACTTTAGAGAAGTTGAAATCTTTGTATTGGTTCCCCAGGATGAAAAAGTTCGTCAAAAAGTATGTTCAATCGTGTCTGGAATGTAATTACCATAAAATACCAGCTGGAAAAAGACAAGGGATGCTTCATCCGATACCAAAGGTTGACAAACCTTTTCACACAATACATATGGATCATTTAGGCCCATTTGTTAAAAGCAGATTAGGGAATTGTTACTTGTTGGTTATCATTGAGGCATATACTAAGTATATCACCCTATATGCCGTAAAGAATACAAAAACTAAGACAACTATTAAAGCATTAAATCAATATTTTAGTCTTTTTGGAATACCAAGTAGAATTATTAGTGACAGAGGTACATCGTTCACAAGCAAAGGTTTCAAAGATTTTGTCAATAATCTCGGAATAAAACACGTGTTAAATGCAGTTGCAACGCCAAGAGCGAATGGACAAGTGGAACGATATAACCGAACCATATTAGCATCTCTTGCGGTTAAAAATCATAATAGTAAAGAAAATGAATGGGACACTCACTTAGAGGAAATTCAGCTGGGACTTAATACAACAATTAATAAGGGCATTGGTAAAACCCCGGCTGAGGTTCTATTCGGAATAAATTTAAGAGCCAAAAGTGATGGGGTTGTATCTGCATTGCTTGATCTCGGCGAATCTGAAACACCTAAGGAAAATTTAGATAAAATAAGAGAGGACGTAAATTCAAAAATTTGTGAGGAACAATCAAGGCAAAAGGAGAAATTTGATAGAAATAGGATAGTTGGAAGAAAATACAAGGAGGGCGACTTAGTTAGGATCGAACGAGAGGTAGGAAGTAATAATGGACAATCTAGAAAACTATTAGCTAAATTGCAAGGCCCATACAGAATTGTAAAAGTCTTAGATAGGGATAGGTATGTAGTTGAAGATACGCCCCTAACGCGGAAACAGAATAGAAAATATAAGGGAATAGTTTCATTAGACAAAATACACCCTTGGTTGAGCTTCACTCGGGGAAATTTAAGCGACTCTGAAGAGGGAAGCTCAACTGCAGATGATTTAGAGGAAAATGAGGTAGGTAAAGACAATGTTGAAGTTGATGTAGAGTCAGTTGACATTACAAAAGATCTGGATAGAGGAAGTGCAGAGGAGACTGTTGATGATGATGAAGTAGTTGATGAAATTGCAAATGAAATGAATTGATGAGAATTATGATTTGATTGTGTTGTGTGCTTATTTTTTTGATTATCTGGTAAGGAACATGAAATTGATGGAAAATCTACACACAATGGAGTCTATGACAATTATGAGTGTGTTAGATTTAAATGATTATGATGTTTTGCGCATGGAGGCGTTTAGCCAATGATTTGAGCGCTTTTGTAGTGAATTGATTTGATATGAATTTGATGTAATTTACACGTTGGAGTCATTCATGACAATTTTGAGTGTAAATTACATAACGCATTATCTAATAATAAAAATAATATGAATTCTTATTTAAAGGATATTATTGTATTTCTTTGTGTGTTTAGTTGAGGTATATAGTATTTTTTTTATTAGCGCAATGAGACTTAAGTCAAGGAATTGAGCGCTTATTTATTGTTTATACTTTATTTTTAATCTTAAGAGTTTAATGTCATCGCCACCACTAAAATATATTATGTACATAATGTGCTAATTGATGGAACAATTACTGTATAAGATGGCCGAACGGAAAATGTATAAGTTAGGACATGGCATAAGGATTTTAATTTGTTCATTAGTACATTCAATACTAGTATGTAAAACAAAGATAATGTGATTATATTAATTACTTTAATAGAGATGCCTAATTGTATTGTCATATTATGTTATTCAATATTTAACGAGAGGACTCTGTTAATTCAGAATGGCCGACTGTAAGCTTTTGTTAATTATTTATTAGCAAAAATAACACTAATATTATTTATTGTATGAATTTCATAAAGTTTAACTAAACATGTTTTAAAAGTATGGTTTCGGAACGCGCCCGCTAACGGTCAACGATATTTAAAAGTCAGTCGTTGTGCGGCGTTAGTGGAGTGAACACGTCTGTGAGATATAACTAGTGAATACAAGTTATTACTATACCACTGAGTATTATTTCCGACATCACTTCTGAACAAATTCTTTTAATAGGTATTTTATAGTTCTATGAATCAATATGATTTTTTATTATAGATTATTTATTCCTTATATTATGAAAACAACTAAATGACTATTTTAAAACCTTTTGATTTATTAAAATTATAGTTAGAGTTCAATATATAGCGGTATATATAACCTAGGGATATTAATACCTATATCATTTTTATAATGAATAAAATAATCAGTAGTATACCTAAGTAGGTTTCATTTCAATGTTCCTTTTGATTATCTACACTAAATGAATTTAATCCAATGAGTTGCAGCTAGGAAATTTTTATATACCTACTTCATACATTTAATAAATAGTGTTATAATTGAATTCCTAAATTTACATTTTAAATAATTATGGTACAATAAATATAGGTAGGTTGGGTTATTATTGTATGAATTTACTTATATTTTTTTAATTGCAAAATATATATTTGTTAATATACATATTTAAAAGATTTCTCTTTACATGATATTTATTCAAGTGATTGTATCTTGGCAGATTCAGTCAAAACATATATATATTTTTATTTATAATCTTGGATCTAAATAAATATAACAAAACACTTTGGCCTTTTGACTATTATGTACTGAAGTAACATAAATTAGAATAATTGAAAGTGCCTACATTATAAGTAAAATATAAGTTTTAAATTTATTTGGGATATATAAATAATAGGAATGAAATATAGTTTTGAAGTTTGTTTTAATAATTTATGGCTATAATTTAAGCATAATATATTTAAGCACAACTATTGTACAAGTTTAGTTCTTATCGTTGTGTTATTATTTATAAATAAATATGATATGAAATACATATAAATAGGTAGGCAAACTAGAATTTTCAATGATAGAATTCATAACATAAACCTTTTATGTTTAACGATTTCCATTACTTTAATTGTTTCATCTCACAGTATTATATGGTGAATGATTATTTATTTAATTTAATTTACTTAATTGTTATCCTTTTTGAACCGTTACTATAGGTATCATTATTTATCTGGATCAAAACCCATCAATAGGAGTAAGAAATATGTGCATTGTTTTGTAAACATAACAACCCAATTGTAATATTATTATAATTTATATTTATATAACATGTTAGTTGGTACTACCCAAATGCGAGTGTTTTTATTAGCAAGATTGAGTGAATATTACCATTGTTATAGGGTAAGTTCGCCTTTTCACGTCCATCGCCCAATTCACGTCCATTTTACGGTTCTCCCTTTGAAAACTCTCGAAATTATGTATACTAATACACTAATAAGTCGAAATATCATTACCGCCAATACTTCAATGTATAAGAGGCACGCACACATAGACAAAAGTTCCGTTCGCCCAACCAATCCTGTGTAGAAAAAATAGTAAGAGACGGCTGTTCAATAAGAGAGCGCGGAAGTGCGGGATTATTAGACAAAAATAGTGGGCAGCGGTGCGTTTGAAGGTAAGTCTTTTATTGTTTTATGTGGATAGCCATGGCTGTTTGAAAACGTTGATAATGATAAAAGGAGTTATGTTAATTATGAATTTTTTTATAGTTAGCAGTTAAAATAAGGTGGACGCGAATTATTACACTGAATTTATAAAACTTGCACTTTGCGTCCACAATGGACGCAAACTATACCGACTGGGAATAATAACAAAAGCAAATCGCGTCCATTTTTTTAATAAATTCCCTACAGTTGATTTGTTTGTATTTTTTAATACAAAATGTGTTGTAGGATTTTTTTTTATTATGACTACAAATTTAATCCCTATTATACTTTGTATGTAATGAGTAATTTCTTAAATTCTTATTTTTTCTGTTTAAGTTGAGTTCTTTAGATATAAGAACGAAGAAGAAAAAAAGGACATACCTACCTACACAGAAGAAGATTTCAGAAAAGCGTTGAATGAAACTCGAGAGAAGAAGAAATCGGTAACAAATATGCAAAGAATATGCTATTCCTATGACCACAATATTGGACAAAATCAGTGGACGCAGACATGATGGAGTAAAGAAACCGGGGCCAGAAACTGTATTTGGACAATATATTGCAAAAATTTTTTTTTAATGAATTAACTATAATTCTTAAATACTTAAATAAATTATTCAAATCCGATCTCTCTTTACATTATCATAAAAATATCACTCCTTAATTCCTTTTCTAACATGGTGGACGCAAAGTGGTCCAGTGGTATACAATTGTTGTACAGCTTTTTTTATTTATATAACTGCACGCATGTTTTCAATGTTGCCTTTTTGTAGGCAGCACCCATCAAGGGGACCGCTTACTTTTCCGAGGTAATAACGCACAATGTGTGGCAATGTCGGCATGTGCATCCTCTTTATCAGTAATTTTAGACCGTAGTCCGTTCTCTACTTCCGATATAGACACCATTTTGCGTAGTGGTGACGCGTTGTACTTACATTCAAAACCCGCCCATCATGTTTATTTATTACCGGAAGAGTTGCCTTCTGAATTTCGTGTAGGAAATTTTTCGGTCAAAATTCGTGCTATGGAAGACAGCTGGATTATTAACGGTTTGTTTCCTAATAACTTGCAGACTTTTGACATTAAGTCGTTAGAATTAGTGAATCTATTGCGAACGGTTGTTTTTAATGCGTCTCACATTGATAATTCTGATAGCTATCTTTTCACGGGGCATAACAACACGATTTCATTTTGGAAATTTAATGACAGGTTTTATCTATTCAATAGTCATGCGGTGGATAGCAGGAATACGTATTCTCATGATACCGAATTAAATAAGGCGCGTTTATTTTCTTGTGGTACTTTAAAAAATCTAGCTGACTTGCTGTTTAGGAACCATATGTATGACGGCCAAGAATATTCAATTCATAAAGTTAGGGTTTTAGGCCATTCGGAAATAGAGCAGGATAGAGTAAATAGTTTATCTCACGTTTACGATGACATTAAGCTAAGTACGCTGCAACCGGTAGTTGTTCTTACGCGAATAGAATCTCCGATAGAATCCCAACCAGCTAAGAAGAGAGGCCGGCCTACGAAACGGAAACTCTTAGCCACCGCATGCCGCGACAGTAAAAAATCCTCGGCGGGTCAATTGTCTGTTGTTACTCATGATGAAAAACATAAAATCACAAGTCATGATGTAAAACTGAATATGAAACCAGTCGTGGTTTTGAAAAAAATAATTACTCATGATACAAAACATAATATCACAAATCATGATGTAAAACTCAGCATGAATCCAGTCGTGGTTTTGGACAAAATTGATGTAAAATCATTAGAACTCGAAACCCCTCTGCGTCTTCTAAACGGAGATCAGAATGCCGAGGTAAATAATTGTAAATCTGTTGCTCGTCACCGAGACGCTGTAAAACGTTACTCGCTCCGGAATCCTACCGTAAATCGTAACGCTGTAAAACGATACACTCTGAAAAATCCCTTAGTTCACAAGGCGGCCGTTACTAGGTATTCTCAAAAAAATCCCGTTGTTAATAGGCAAGCTGTAGAACGATATTCGCAAAAAAATCCAGATGTACATAGACAAGCGGTCCAACGTTATTCTCAAACTCACATTGACGTTAATGCGGCATCTACAAAACGATACAATATTGTTCGTAACATCGAGCCCGAGTTGCGTAGATCAGAAAATCTTATAGGACAAAAACAAGGCGAAGAATTAGGGTCCGTTCCATTATATTCTCTTAAAAGTAGTTCATTCAATAATTATGTATGTCCTTATTGTCACGCCCGTCTCTTTATTGAGGAGAAAACGCGAGTAAAATGGTGCTGTGGGTCCGGAGCGTACAACGTACAAAATTTTGAACCTTTAACGGAGGAATTTTATACACAGCGCGCGTTTATTGACCGCGCTCGCGCATATAATAATTTATTCGCCTTCAGCGCCTTGGGTGTATCGCACGGCTTTCAACACCCAGACACAGGTATTTCGTTTTTGAAAATACAGGGCCGTATTTACCACCGCGTTTTTGATTTGGCGTACTCTGAATCTACAAATCCTATTGGGTTGTACATTCACGATAGTCAGGAACGGGAGCGCCTCGCCGCTGGGCAAAATTTAGATATAAACATCGTGCAATGTATAACACATTTCATGCACGAGGTAAATCCCTATATCGAGTGTTTTAAACGCTTGTATCGGGAAGCTTCCGAAGAAGCCCATCTTATTTTTGAATCCACTACACGACGCACCCATGGTAATATTTTAGGTGACATGCCATTAGGAGCAGAAATAGCTGCTATTATGAGTACGGAACGAGAACGTTTCATACCCAAAGCTATTGTGATTTGGAAAATTGGAGCTAGGAAACCTCACACTGTGGACCTTTTACATCCACTCTATGAAAGTTTTCAATTTCCTCTATTATATCCTCATGGTAATCCGGGCTGGTTACCCAATAAAGTAGATAATAAAGGCTCCAAATTAACTCAAAACAAATATGTGCGTTGCTTATTACTGTCAGAATCTAGATTCTCAGAACTTGGCAGACTATCGGAGGAATGGATAGTAGATATGTTTTGTAGAATTTCTGAAGAGCGCCTCCGATACATATCTAACATGCAACGTTCATCAAATACTGCTCAGCTTAGATCAGCTCCATTGCAAGAATTGGAATGTAATGTAGAACAGATTAATGCCGACGAGACTATTCAAGGGGAGGGCGGCGTGGTGCCGGGGCGTGTTTATTTGCCCAATTCGTTTACTGGAGGCCCACGATACATGAAAACCAAATATATGGATGCAATTGCGTTAGTCAATAGATTAGGCACTCCATCATATTTTTTGACAATGACATGTAATCCAAAATGGCCCGAGATCCAACAATCTACTCCACAAGGTCAAAGGCCTAATCCTTTAATTTGTGCTCGAGTATTCAATCTAAAGTTAAGTCAACTTTTAAAAGATCTAAGAACTGGCGCATGGTTCGGTAAATGTGTATATATAATGCATGTCATAGAATTTCAAAAACGAGGGCTGCCGCATGCGCACATTTGTTTTAGGGTAGAAGGCGGTGGCCCAGTCCAAAATACGGACATTGACAAATTTGTTAGAGCAGACCTTCCCGATCCTTCTGAAGCGGAAGGTAGACTACGCAAGGCCGTGATTGATCATATGATACACGGCCCATGTGGACCTCCCAATAGGACAGATTTACCGTGTTGGAATCAACAAAAAGGTAAATGTATAAAATTTTTCCCCAAACGTGAAACATCTACCACTTTTTGCGATGATAGGGGTTTTGTTAATTTGCGACGCAGTAGCACAAACGTAGGAACAATAAAGTACCGTGGTAGAGACGTCACCATTAGTGACTTGTGGGTGGTCCCGTACAATGCCGCTTTACTTTTGAAATACGATTGTCACATTAATCTTTTAGTTTATTCAGCCCGTGCTATAGTTAAATATTTATTTAAATATATGACCAAAGGTCCGGATGAATCACGCGTAGCGGTGATCCCGGACAGTGACAAAAATAATGAAATAGAACAATATGTCACCAAACGTTACCTTGGTTCTTGCGAAGCCACGTGGAGGATTTTAGAGTTTGACATCACCGCTCGTGAACCGAACGTCAAGCAACTTGCTGTACATTTAGACGGCCAGCAATCCATCTTTTTTAAACCGGGCACCGAAACTGAAGCAGTCACCCGCCGAGACTGCTCGGATTTATTAACATATTTTAATCGTCCTCCCGGTGAGGAATTTGATAATATAACCTATTTAGACTTTTATGAACAATTTATTGTTCACACTAGACGTCCCTTGACCAAAAACGTACAAATCTACCGATTAAACAACGGTAGATATATAACAAGACGTCAGAGGGGCGAGTTAGTCTCCCGTTTGTTCTGGGTCGCGCCTAATAGAGGTGAACAGTTTTATTTGCGTCTATTATTAGCTTCTCAACCATGTCGCGGTTATAGCGATTTGTATAAACTTGGCGGTCCACTTTGCAGTAGTTTCCAAGAAGCTGCCAAAGCTCTAGGGATCGCGAACGATGAGTCCGAGTACGAAATGGCTATGCAAGAAGCATCTACTTTCTTGACAGGACCGCGGTTGCGTAGCTTTTTCGTTCTTCTAGCAGTTAACGGGGTTAGGGTCGTTTCACTTTGGGAGACATACAAACGTATAATTAGTCAAGACATCTTGCAACGATTTCCGGAAAACGAAGATAGAGCGTACAATCTTAGCTTACTTTGTATCGACAGGTTAATGCGTAAACATGGGACGTCGCTTGTCGAACAAGGATTACCTGCGGTCATAGACGATACCACGGAGGTAGGTCGCGAGCGCATCGAATACGACAATAAGCTCTTAACAGCTTTCGTCGCGGATTGGCTTCCGAAGTTGTCGGACGATCAACGTCACGTATTCGAATATGTAGATAAACTCTTACGCGACGGGAGTTTTCGCGATACTCACGACACCGCAATTTTCTTAGACGGACCTGCCGGAACAGGTAAAACGTTATTGTTGAACGTAATAACAGCACACACACGCGGTAATTTGGATAGCATAGCTTTGTGTACAGCGAGTTCAGGTATTGCAGCTCAGAACTACGAAGGCGGCATAACGGCGCATAGTATGTTTAGATTCCCTCTGAATCCCGTCGACGATCTTGGTTACTGGAACATCACGAACGGCTCTCAAAGAGCTGAATTGATTACTCAGGCTACTGTTATTATTTATGACGAGGCCCCTATGGCGCATAAATATCTAATAAACTTGCTCGACAGGTCACTTAAGGATCTCATAAAATCAGATAGGTTATTCGGGGGTAAAATTATTATTTTTGCTGGGGACTTTCGTCAAATCCCACCGGTTGTAGTCAACGCAAAGACCAATTCGGACATCATTAATTGCTCAGTCAAATCTTCACCTATTTGGCCTAAAATTAAGTCTTTTACACTTTCTACGTCACAGCGATGTAAAAGTGATGCAGATTTTTCTAATTTTTTATTAAAATTGGGTTCAGATCAATTACCAGTACAATCAGTTAAAGTAGATCGATCAGTTTTGAATTTAATAGATTTATCTTCAGTTAGTTTTGTTACTGAAGTTAATGACTTAATAGATTTTGTTTTCCCTAGCGTAGTAATAGATGAACCCGACATATGCGCTCATCGAGCCATATTGTCTACTCATAATAGCAATGTCAAAGAAATAAATTCATTAATTTTGAATAAATTGCCTCAGGATCCACTACATTTTTATTCAATTGACGAAGTTGTTAGTGATAAAGCGGACGAAATATTCTTAGGTGCGGATACCCTGCACAGACTGCAACCAAAGGGTGTTCCAGATCACGATTTAGTACTTAAGATAGGATGCGTGTGCATGATAGTCCGGAACCTCAGCTTCTCTGATAGGTTAGTAAATGGTAGTAAAGTAATTGTAGTAAGTACCACACCGCGACTTATTACCGTTCGAAAGCCAGGCGAATCGGGTAACTACGTAATACCTCGCATTTTATTTAAAGCCCCAATAGAGCCAAACAGTCCTATCGAAATGACGCGTCGCCAATTCCCGTTGCAAGTATGTTACGCGATGACTATACACAAAAGCCAGGGTCAGACGATCAGTCGAGTAGGTGTAGATTTGAGATCGGACGTATTCAGTCACGGGCAACTGTATGTCGCTCTAGGTCGCGTTCAAGATAGAGAGAGTTTAAAAGTTTTAGTGTCCCGGGACAAGATTATAGATGGTAAACTGATGCTCAATAATATTGTCTTCCCACAATTACTGTAGATTTAGACGGACTTTGTGCAGCCTCTTGCGATATAAAATTGTTCACCTCTAATCAGAATCGGGCAACTTGTATTTAGTATTTATTAAATCATAAAATCATGCCGACACAACTGTACATTGTGCGTTATCTTTATTATTTTTTGTTGTTATTTAGTTTTAGTCTTTATTTAGTTACACTACACATGCGCTATACACAGAATGCATTGAACGAGAAAAGTTTCATCTGTGGTAATAATGACGTATTATTGAATATCTTTCATTTTGTTAACTTAGCTTGTGTGTGTATGCATGATAGTATATTGAAGCTATTCCTTTGGTTGCGTTATTATCACATATTCCCGATTGGTGGTATCGGTGGATGTCGTCACTCGGAGAGTAATTCCATTATAGTTGGCCGTGGTTCGTGTGGCGGGAGTCTTTTCGGTCGTCCGGCTAGGGGGCGGACGGCGAGACTGCCGAGCGAACAGACCGTGGAATAGGTAGACGTTTCGCGTTGGTCGAGGAGCCGGCGCGCGACCGAGGTGCACCCGGCGTTCGGCGGGGCGCAAAGGCGGGTAACTTAGGGAAAGTATTGTCATCTAAGTGAGGAGTATAATATCGACATGGTGATGCATTGTCGATGTGACGCATGTGCGGCGTATCCGATGAGGCGAGTCGTCTGCATTCAGTTTCCGAACTGAATGCAGCCGACTTGCATTAACATGGTTCGCGTGATGTACCAATACATACAAACCATACATACTCACCGGAAGAAATAATTTTATTGTTTTTTTTTTTTTTGTTTTTTTTTTTTTTTTTTTTTGTTTTTTTTTTTTGTTTTTTTTTGTTTTTTTTTTTTTATAACCTTTTTGTTTTTTTTTTTGTTTTTTCTAAGCCGCCGTATTTTTTTTTGTTTTATAAAAAAAATAGAAAGTGTTAATTTGGAATATTCCATAGTAAATTACTTATTTTTAATTACGTATCAGTCTAAAAATAGCATTAGCATAAAATTTAAAATAAAATATCCAGCATATACTTGTAGACCAATGTGTGACAAAAAAGCCATCTATTCTGATATTGCCGTACACCTTTTCCTATGTTATGTCTTATAGAGCAACGTGCGACAAAACATTGTACTCGTCCCTGGTGTTATCATCTCCGTTTACCATATGATAATTATGTTCTATAGTTAAATAGTTAAAAGTCCATAAAAAATTATGCAATACACGGTAATTATATACGGTATTTTCTCAACTTTTTATATTTCCTTAATCCGTTTTCTATTAAGAAGATAAATTAGCAATATTACTAATCTATTTCCAATGTCAACATTGTTCACATTTTAATGTTTTCCTTTATCACCTTTTTACACGGTATTCTCAAAGTTTTATACTACCTTAATCCGTTTTCTATTAAAAAGATAAATTAGTAATATTACTAATCTATCCCGAATGTCAACGTTGTTCGCATTTTAATGTTTTACTTTACCACCTTTGACCACTTTTTAAAGTTATTTTGAAAATTGTTAAACTTATTTATAAGAATTTGTGAAACAATACTTTTATAAGAAAAAAAATATTAGTACCTACTTTTATGGAATGCATCGAATTGTGATACGAAATTTAAAAATATCCAGCATATAAATTTATACAATTTTCGTTCCGATATTATTTTACTTGTAGATCAATGTGTGACAAAAAACCATCTACCCTGATATTGCCGTACAGTCTTCCCGTTGTTCTATCTCGTAGAGCAACGTGCGACAGATCATTGTACTCGTCTCTGGTGTTGCCGTACAGTCTTCCCGTTGTTCTATCTCTCGTAGAGCAACGTGCGACAGAACATTGTACTCGTCCTTGGTGTTGCCGTACAGTCTTCCCGTTGTTCTATCCCTCGTAGAGCAACGTGCGACAGAACATTGTACTCGTCCTTGGTGTTGCCGTACAGTCTTCCCGTTGTTCTATCCCTCGTAGAGCAACGTGTGACAGAACATTGTACTCGTCCCTGGTGTTGCCATACAGTCTTCCCGTTGTTCTATCTCATAGAGCAACGTGCGACAGAACATTGTACTCATCCCTGGTGTTATCATCTCCGTTTATCATTTATTCTATAGTTAAAAGTCCATAAAGATTTATACAATTCAATTATACACGGTATTCTCTCAACATTTTATATTTCGTTGATTTCGATAAGTTGATTTCGATAATATGTTTTATATTAGGAAGATAAATTAGTAATGTTACTAATCTATCCTCAATGTCAACACTGTTCGCATTTTAATGTTTTGATTTACCACCTTTGACCACTGTTTGAAAAGTCATTTTGAAAACTATTTAACTTATCAAAAGAATTGGTTGGTTCCAAAATATAATCTTGGTCTCACTTGACCTAGGCATGTGAGTCTTAGATTATCACTGAAATATTTATAAACATCGTTTATATTTTGAGTATTCAATACACTGATAAAAGAAAAAAATATTTGTACTTTTTGGAATACATGGAATATGATAAATGATCTTTCTTCACATATATGTAAAACTTTTCGAATTGCAAACTTTATTGTAGACAAATAAAATAATCTCAGTGATTTTTATAGATTGTTGTATTTTACACAGTATGTGCGTTCTTATTTGAAATAATCTGTATTACTGCCACCCAATATAAAAAAAAAACAATCTTTACTCAGCGCACACCACGAGTAAACCAACTATTATATGAAAATAAGCATCATTTGATGATAAAAATCTCGCGCAACTAAATACACGTTGATAATAATAATAATTTAACATTTCATGTCTTCGTTTGTTATGTGAGCAATTGAATGAAATACTTTTACTCTGTTTATAATAAGTAGTATTCATTAACACGTACTAAACAGATTATAAGTATTACATTAGCAAATTAGGTGATTTGTTTTTGACCACAATTATTTCACGAGTTGTATATATGTTGTCTCCAATGCTTAGCCTAAATATTTAAAGGAAAAGCAGTATGTAGTTTTTTCGAATAAATTTTGGTAGTATTTAGCAGCACTCTCATCTAATGTCGTTCTCGTTTTCCTGAAATCCTCTGTCACATCTACACCTCTTGACCAAATAGGTTTAGATGTGAAAAATATTTTATGAAATAATAAAGAACTCGTTTTATAGAACCAGTATTCCTAATTGGCTTAATTCACAAAAAAAAAAATGCATTTGTTTTCTTCGTTGTGTATTCGTTGTATATGTAAAAAAATCTAATAATTTCTACATTCAGACACAATAATGCATTATGAAAAATTACCCAACGTCATAAAACTAATACTAATTTAAAATAAAACCAAATTTGATGTTTTATAGGGCTGTCTTTTAGTATTTGTTTGGTGAAAAAATTTTACTTCCATTGTTGAATATAATAAATATACTTTCAGTTTAATATGTTCTTATGTATGTTGATAATTCAATTTGTTTTACAATCTTCTAACAAAATTGTCTAATATCATATCCTCAACACGATATTGGCATCATTCGATAATCCAATATTTAAGGTTTTTCTAACGAACCTGACCCGATCAAGAGTTTATAGACATGTTTTCTGCGTTGCTTTTCGTAGGTTATAGGTATCTTAAATAATTACACCAATAAATCATAAATTCAAACAACAACGATAAATAAAATCGAATAGTCCCAATATTTTGTTCAAGTTTATTTAATATGGCAAATAGTTTCGCTTAACGTAAAAGGCTCTTGAATCAGTGCATAATCAAGTATCATGATTTCATCAAAATTGCTGTCACATGGTTTGTATGTCCATGGTATTATAGTTTAATTTATCATTTTCTTGGGAAACAAGCGTTATCATCCAATACAAACAGACATACTATTATAGCAGTAAGTATTAATGATTGTAAAACAAACTATATACGTTCCTTAATATAATTGACATCAATAGCTAATCTAATGTTTAAATTGTTTGATTCTTGTATGGTTTTGATAATACTTAGTAAGCACATAATGTTTTCCTTCGTCGTTATTCATATCTAAATTACCTAAGTATTTTCAAATCCTAAATACCAATAACTTTTATAAACAAAATATAAATACATATAAATAATAACGTAAAATAATCTAATACGAGTAGTCTCAGTTTAGTTTCAAACTATTCAGTAGTAGCGGCTCCGCCCTCAAAAAAATCGCACAAAGACGATTGCGGGTTTCTGTAATAAAAAATAGTCAATAATTCATCTCTGCCTAAAATCCAGATTCGTGTAGCCGTTCTAACATGATCAGTCAATAAGTATCTATCCAACTAATTTTCGTATTAATATTTAGTAGTCACATACTAACATTTCGCAACTTTTAATGTATGTAATCTTAAATCATGCCTTCGTTTAATCACTTGAGAATTTTTTGTTGTACTGAAGTTTGATTTTTTCTTACAAAGACACTTTTAGCCAGTTGTATTCTTTATAAACGTCCCACGTTATTTGTGTTTATCTGTCATTTTAAAATTTTAATTTGATAATTTTCTTAGAATATAAAGGCACTTTCAGCCAGCCAAACAGATCGATGACACCAAGTGTTAGGTGATAGTATAACAAACAACACGTACACGTACGTAAATGTCGCCACTCATTAATCCAGTATTTTAATTCGTTTGTTCTTGTGATCTGGTTGATTGTAGACGGTGTTTTTTTTCAGTCGTTTGTCAGATCTAAATACTAAATAAATATAATATATATGTAGTCCTTGAAATAATAATATAATAGTTCGTCCCTTCTGTTCAAAATACATAATTACCTATGTATGAGGGATTAGTTTCGCCCCAGAAACTTGTGTAAATTTGAAATTTAATATGTAACTCTTGTATAATTCTTGAAAATAACAAACCAAAAAAAAACAAATTTTCTCGTGAATTACAGGCGGTTTCAGTCAAACGTATCTCTGTGGCACCGAGTATTTATGATTGTAAGACAACACCAATCTGCTACGCCTCGTAACTGGCACTACTAATCATCCAGTGGTTTAGTTCTCTGTAACCAAACCTGGTTCAATCCACACAGTATACAGATATGTTTTCTCCGTTGCTTTTCTTTGGTCCTCAGTCACGTCCAAATCGCCGAGTAATTTAGGAACGTATACTTGTATAATTCCTAAAATTAACCGACGATTGCAGTAACTATATCATGTCCTGATCTCGATTGACAAATATATTTTTTTTAAATAGTGAAATTTTAAATTGTAATTTTTTCACGAAACACGGTCGCTTTCTGTCAAACGTGTCTCTGTGGCACCGAGTGTTTATGATTGTAAGACAACACCATATCTGCTACGCCTCGTAACTGGCACTACTAATCATCCAGTGGTTTAGTTCTCTGTAACCAAACCTGGTTCAATCCTAACAGTAGACAGATATGTTTTCTCCGTTGCTTTTCTTTGGTCCTCAGTCACGTCCAAATCACTGTGTATTTTCGTGAATCAACTTATACAGAATTATTCATAAAAAACATCTTTCATAGCATGATAAGTATGAAACGTGTTTTTGTAAAAATTACCTATTTCCCCCCTTCCCTTCTTCTTTTGTACATAATTTTTCATCTTCGTAAGTAAAGGGCACCATAGGCATTACCATGGTTTTTTTTTGTTTTTTTTTTTGTTTTTTTATTGCACTTTGGGTGTGGTCTTGCCAGGAATTGTATTCCTAGCTCTTTATTTACACTCCTTTACAATTTTGTGCGGGAAGTAGGTGATGTGAATTTCCAAGGCACGTTTTATCCATGCATTTTTATTTTCATCATTTCCTATTTGTATTATTATTAATTAGTAAAAAATATTACACAAGAGTTATTTGGATTTATATAAAGTTCAAACAACAAAAAGTATATGACTTGGGGAAACTAATGCATCTTTTGAGTAATGTTGTATGATTTTTCGTATTCGTGATTTATTTACTTAATTAAGGAAGGCATGATTTATTATTTAAGTTGTACAAATGCTTTGACATTTATTTAAAAAAAAGAAAAACACTAAACAATACCAAAATATCTTGTCAACTAATAAAAAGTGTATTTTTTCAATCGTATTTTACCAGACTTACTTGGTTTAAACGTGGTGTGCGATATAACAATATTATATACTAAAACAATGAAGACCTGAACTCATTTACTACTACTGTAACTACTACTACTACTACTGAACGCATTTTTAGAATATCGTGTTATTACTTTTTATAAACTATCATATTGGTAACTTAATAAACCTGTATTAGACTGATACGTAATTGTAGGACTAAATCTAACGTGTTCTTGATACAATTTCGGCAAAAACTTCAACAGCTCGCAATGTTATTTAATACGTTTTTTTATTTTCCTTTTTTTTTTCTTTTTTTTTTATCAATAAAATTATTTCTTCCGGTACCATGTATGGTTTGTATGTATTCTTGTACCATTGTTACGCGAATCATGTAGATGCAACTCGGCTGCATTCAGTTCGGACACTGATTGCAGACGACTAGCCATGGATATGCCACATATGCGTCACATCGGCAATGATTTTCACTCATGTCGGTGCTATACTCCCCACTTAGAAGGCAATACTTTTCCTAAGTTATCCGTCTTTGCGCCTCGCCGCGCGCCGACCGCACCTCCTAGCGCGCCGGCTCGTCGTCCACGCGGAACCGTCCACCTGTTCCTCGGTTCGTTCGTTCCGTAGGATCGCCTGTTCTCCCTCTGGTCAGTCGGCTGGGGGGGCCAATCCTGCCCTCGATCACGTGTCAACATATAGTGGTGTTTCCGACGTGCCTTCGTTGGACTGATAACATCATATCGGTGAAGTGATATAATGCTCCATTGTAATATTTTTCACTATATTTTTCATGTATTCACATTCATACTATTTATTCAAGATGCACTATTATTCAATAATACTTACTGCTGCACATTTTTCAACTTCAGAGCATTTGCACACGCATACATTTATGCTAATCAATCAAACGCTGGTATTAAAAGTTGCTGATTTATTGCTTTCATTTTAAATAAATCTTATATTTATCTATGTAGAATTGTAAAGATATTTAGTACTTATTGTTATTTTTATATAGTATTTGCTTGCTTGCTTTTAGTGCTTGTAGTTAGTTGGGGAGTAAAAGGGATTAACGTGTCGCAGGGAAGTTAAGATTTGATATGGCTCACAAATAATCTTGAATAACTAAACTTCAATAAAAATTTGATCCCCAATAACATGTAACTTGTTCTATAATAACCTATCCCAGCGGCACAAAACATCATGTTTTATTTATTTTGCACGATCATTTTCACATGTGTGATTAATATATTGGTAAAGCAATATAGCAATCATTATCAAACTGTAACTTTATATGTTGTAAAATAAATAAAATAAGATGTGCAGCTACAGGATTGATTCACAAATATGGACGGCCATACTAACTAATAGCAATGTGCTCACTTATTGTGTTTTTTGTTTTTCAAAACTTTGCATGAAACTCATGAAGTTCAATTACAGTTTAGCTATTAAACATATTTCCTGCTAATCCTGTACCTATCCAGTATACAAGATACCTAATTGATTTGGCACTTAAAGAGATGTACTTTAATGTAAATAAGAACCTAAATGATTTTTCTCATACTACTTTTAGGAACTCATAATTTTACCCATGCCAATAGTCTGTAAATGAACAATTACAATTTCTTATTATAAATTATTTAAAGTACCTTTCATTGATGGTACCAAAATGATGAGATATCCTGTATACATATCCCAAGTGCCAACCTCACCTGCACGTGGTGCTCCCTGCTGTGGAACTAACGAGGCTCTGGCCATTTTTTTTTTCTTAATAAAAAGTTATCCTATTATTATAAGTTTTAATACAATGTTGTTTTGTATATTTCAGATTTGTATGGCTATCTCTAGACGAGTAAGGAGAACAAAAATGAACCAAAAATAACAGGCCAATATCAATATTAAGAGCTGTAAAACGAAGAGCCATCACATAATGTAAGTAAATATTATTCCTTACATAATTTAAGCAAACTCTATACTTATATTTTTTAAGTAGAGTTGTAATGTATTGTGGTGACAATACAATGGGTAATTTGGAAATGCAATAATTTCACAAAAAAATAACTGATTTTAAAGGATAAATGTCACAAATCTTGGTAACATTATCTGTTTATAAAAATAAAAGGATTTCATGCATATCACCTGTAGAATATTTATAGAAATCCAGCTTGTGCTCTCATGTCTACTTACACTTCATATTTCCCTTTTTGGAAGGAGTTAGAAATAAACAATATATCAAACAATAAAATGGATTTGTTAATTTATTTCAGACTAAGGAGAGCTCAATTATGGTTGAAAACGAAATTACTGCAACCGCAAATACTTGAGAACCAAGTGTAACGCAATAAGACTAAATTTAAAGTTAAATTGTAAGTATAAATTAGAATTCTTTTATGTTCTTACAAATTTGTCTAACACAAAGGTCAGACATGATCTAAGCGGGATAAGATCATGGCTAAGCGGGACTCTAATTAAGCACGTTAACATAACACTTTGTAGATGATAACTATGGGTCGGACTACCTGGAGTCTTCTGAATATATTTTTTTTGAAAATGAGACTTGTATGTTCGAAACCACATGTTTACATTGGTTAGGTTAGGTTAGTGTTGCGACCACAAAGCGCGCGAGCCGAGCGAGCGAAGCGAGCGTGCCGCGGCAGCGGCCGGCGAAGCGCCAGATTAGAAATCATGCCAACAAAATTTACCATATTAAAAACTTGAAAAATACAACACTTGAAGTTAATAGTATGATTTTTTTTAAATAGCTATATTGAGATTTATTATTATTTACTTAACTTCCTTTTATTTTGTTTCAGATATGCAGAGTATGAGTATGAAAACACATCACACGCTGAATAAATACATAGGCAACGAAAGAAAGACGAAAATTCACAATTTACTTCTAATGATATTTGCTGATACTTAAAAATAAGAATTTCTAAAATTCTATTTATTATTAGTTGTAGGAAGATAATGTTGTTATTTACCCATGAATATAATGATATATATGTAGTCATGTTGTGTATAAATTTATGGAGTAATTTTTGCATTCTATACATTAGGGCAGTGGTAAACAAAAATATTTTCAATTATTTTTGCCCCCTTCTACATCTTTAGGTTCCACAATTATAAAAATTAAATCGCTTAAAATTTAATGTTACTACTACGAGTGACAACTCGAAGATAGTCTGGTAGATCTATCTGTTCTAAATTAATAATAATTTGTCTTAATTTAAAATTGTATAAATATTTAACTAATTTTTGCCAGTAAATTATTTGAACACAATATATCAGTTTATGCAATCAACTGAGATCCAATTAATTCAAATCTGATCTAATACTTTTGGTAACATACTAAATTTGTATTTGTTTTTTTTTATAATATATTATTGTGAATGCTTTTAACATTGACAAAATGTATTATTGATTTCATATTACATGAACATAGTATTACAATATTTAAAGTAGGTAAGGAGCAAAAAAATATATATATTTTGTATATTAATATATATTTTAACTACCCTGATTATGGGGGTTACATGATTATAAATAATGTGATGTTGAATAAGAATTGTTATTATATATGGACATAATAACGTCATTTTGTTTATGGATTATATTTATTCAGCTGTATTCATGTACAAAAATCAATTTATGGATGTAGTAACATGTTAACAATATTGTATTTTTCTGTTATAATTATAAAAATTGTTTAATCGAATTGTTGTTAAATGCAAATAAATAACATTTACATTTAATAAATGTATTTTATTTTGTAATATAACTGAAACTATAAAAAGTACATATCTATCTTAACTCTCAACAAGGTACAAATAAAACACACAATTTTACCGTGAATGACCGTAGACGTATATTAGTTAAGAAGGTATTTCTTAAGTTATAATATTTATTTATATATGTACATAACATTTCAGTGGTATATTTTGTTTACTTTGAAGCCCTACAACGACCAATAAGAAACGTAAATCATTATAAACATAGATAGATAGAAATGGCTTATGTACTAAATAATTAAATTATTAACGTTCTTACACATTGAATATATGTATTAATATATTTGTCCCTTGGTCTGGGACTTAAAAAGAATGTCCCAACTGTGGTTCTTGTCTAACATGTCGTAAAAGGCGACTAATGGTATATGGGGTTTTGAGCCTACTCAAAACCTATACCTATGTGATTGTGTAGGGAACAAGCTAGCTACTTGTCACTACTTTTTCACAATTTTCCATCTAACCCATCCCAGTTGGCTGAATGTGGTTAATGGGGCCTGCTGCCCCTTTGACTCTGCCTACTACCCCTTCGGGGATTATGGGCGTGATGTTATTGTTATGTTCGAATGTATGTATGAATATATTAAGTGCCTTTTTTTAGGTACATACCTACTTATTGAATTTTCAATATATTTTCATGTTGATTTATCAAATGAATTAAGCTTTATTTATTTTTATAAGCAAGATTTTACGAGTAGGTACATACAACGGGCAATAAAATGAACATGTAAACAGTTATTTTATAGTTACAGTACAATTTTATTCTACCCAAAAATACAGTCCACTCATTTAAACCACAGACCTTAACACGCATCACGACATAAAAACCAACCATATGCGGTCATATTATAATAACCATATGGAGCCCGGAGCGGCCAAATAAATCATGTCGGACAAGGTCGAAGTAAGTACGCGAGGCCGGAGGCCGAGCGCCCTCCCGGCCGAAGGCTTGGTTCTTTAGGACCCATTTGATGGAACATAGGGCATCAAAAAAGAATAAGAACGCCATTGCGAACGGTCCAACCCAGCCATGTAATCTAAGCGAGGCCGCAGGCCGAGCTACGTTTCGCGAGGCCGAAGGCCGAGCTCCGCGTAGGGCGAAGCCCGGAGCGTCCGCCTCGCAGAGCTGGGTTTTGGCAAGCACACGCGTAGCGTGTGCGCCAAAAGCTAGTCTATCTATCTATTATATATAAAGCTAAATTACCACTGACTCACTCACTGATCGGGGGTGTTTTTGGGGGGGAAGGAGGGGGTTTAGCACTTTTTGACGTATGGGGGGTGGGTTTAGATTTTTAATCAACGCAGCTTTTTCTTGTTTTTTTTTTTTAAGTTCAAGATGGCCGCCGAGTATGGCTTAGCGGGAAAAAAAAAATGTATGGAAACGTGGGGCGGTTTAGACTGTCAAAGAATGTGGTTTATGGGTTAGGAATGGAAAAAAAATAAAATGTCAAAAAAACAAGATGGCGGCGGTGTGATTGCGGTTTGAAAAAAAATTTTAGAGTCATTTTTGCGCAGTCGTACTGAAGGGACGCGCATAGACAGTGGAAAACTTTCTTCTGGCATTTGTTGCGAGTATAGTTGACTTTACGACCCCATCCATAGATTATAGAAATTCAATATGGCGGCGGCGCTGGCGGCCATTTTGTCCCGAGAAAAAAATTGGCAATTTTCGAAGGCGATTTTCGGGTGGATGGCAACACTTTAGAGAATCGCTTGTAAGAAGGCTATGGTGGGGAATTTATTCGAGTGTTACCATGCGTGACAATTTCTACCAAATTCATGGTAGTTTTCGGGCCATGGGAGAAAATGGTAGGAAAAAAAAATTTTGGATTTTTGAAAAATCAAGTATGCAGTTTTGTGGCAACCCCGACCCGATTGGGCCTTTTTGTGGTTTTTTTGGAAAATTCTGGCAACACTGGGAATTATCGGTAAAAAACGTTTTTTCGACATTGCCAGCTTTTAGGAGCCCTGTGGGTCAGAGGAAGCGTCGGAGGAAAAAACGAAAAATGAGGGTTGATGGGTTATACGATCCAGAATATGGGAAAAATATGGGTATCACAAAATTCAAGATGGAGGACGCGCTGGCGGTAATTTAGTAAAACTGAAAATTTTCGAAAAATTTGTTTTTCATTTTTCGCATGGATGGCAACATTTTAGAGAATCGCGTTGTATGTGGCAGGGGTAGAGAATTTATTCAAGTGTTGCCGTGCGTTTAAATTTCTACCAAATTCATGGTAGTTTTCGGGCCATGGTAGAAAATGGTAGGGATGAAATTTTGACGTTTTGCGAAAATTCGAGTATGCAGATTTATGGCAACTCCGACCCGCAATGGCCTCATGGTAGTTTTATTAAAAAATTCTGGCAACACTGGCGCCAGCGGACCAAAACATTTTTTCGACATGGTCATTTTCCAAACTCTCTCTGGGTCCGAGGACGCACGGGAGAAAAAAACGAAAAATGTGGGTTGGTGGGGTATACGACCCAGAATATGGGAAAAATATGGGCATTCGAAAATTCAAGATGGCAGACGCGCTAGCGGCCATTTTGTGAAAATTTTACTTTTTCAAAATTTTATTTTCAATTTTTAGGGCAGATGGCGACACTTCAGTGTTTCTCAATGTACTAGGCAGATGTGTGTCTGGTTGAGATGTGTTGCCAGGTGAAAAAAAATTTTGGTAGTTTTTGGCAGTTTTCGAGATATGGCTCAAAAAGGTCGAAAGTAGAAATAACGACTTTTTGGTAAATTCATTGCCAGGTTCCTAGAGGGCGGTTCCATTAAAATGACATTTGACTATTTTTATCTCATTCGCATGGCAACACTCGGAGCGGCGGGGAGGTGAATTCCGAAGGCATGGTCTACTTCCAGAGGCTCTGGAGGACTCGTTATACGTCGGAGGGAAAAAGTAAAAATGCAGTTCAATGTAGTATATAACGTAAAATGCTTAAAAAATACTGGCTTAAAAAAAATCAAAATGGCGGACCAAGTGGCGGCCATTTTGTAAAAATGTGAATTTTTCAGAATTTTCAAAGTGGTTTTTGGGGCAGTTGCAGTTAGCAAAGCTAAATTTTGATAATGACCTTTGTTGTAGAGGTTTATAAGACCTATCGACTGGTTATAATTTTTTCCCAAATTTATGGGTAATTTTTGAGTTTTACCCCAAAATGTAAAAACTCGAAATAACGACTTTTGCTAGAAAATAAGTATAAGGATCTGTTAAAATTGGCCATTTATTTTCATTTTGATCCAATTTTGGAAAATAAATCAACAGTCAAAAGAAAAAAATGAAAAACTCCATGTCATGTTGGTATTCGATTTTCCTATACATTTTGTACTGGAGCCGACCGCAACGATAAGTTTGTACGATTTTGTATGGGGAAACGGTTGCATAGTATTGCGGTACTGTCTTTATCATATAAAATGACTATGTAACTTTGCGTGGGCATAGGTGGAGCACATTTATTATGCCTTAATTTTCGCAAAGTTCTAGGCGGAGCGCCGCGTAGGGCGCAGCCCGGAGCGGCCAATCAAGTGATATAATTTTGCTAATGTATAGGCGGAGCGCCGCGTAGGGCGAAGCCCGAAGCGGCCATAGAGTTAATATATTTTTGCGAAGCCACAGGCGGAGCGCCGCGTAGGGCGGAGCCCGGAGCGGCCAAAGAAGTAATGTTATATTGCGAATGCGTAGGCGGAGCGCCGCGTCGGGCGAAGCCCGGAGCGGCCAAACAAGTGATGTTATATTGCGAATGTAAAGGTGGAGCGCCGCGTAGGGCGAAGCCCGGAGCGGCCATAGAGTTAATGTATTTTTGCGAAGCCACAGGCGGAGCGCCGCGTAGGGCGAAGCCCGGAGCGGCCAAAGAAGTAATGTTATATTGCGAATGCGTAGGCGGAGCGCCGCGTAGGGCGCAGCCCGGAGCGGCCAAACAAGTGATGTTATATTGCGAATGTAAAGGCGGAGCGCCGCGTAGGGCGAAGCCCGGAGCGGCCAAACAGTTAATGTGTTTTTGCGAAGCCATAAGCGGAGCGCCAAATAAATCATGTAATTTTGCAAGACCGCAGGTCAAACTAGGTACGCGAGGCCGGAGGCTGAGCGCCCTCCGGGCCGAAGGCCTGGTTCTTTAGGACCCATTTGATGGAACATAGGGCATCAAAAGAATAAGAACGCCATTGGGAACGGTCCAACCCAGCCATGTAATCTAAGCGAGGCCGCAGGCCGAGCTGCGTATCGCGAGGCCGAAGGCCGAGCTCCGCGTAGGGCGAAGCCCGGAGCGTCCCCCTCCGCCTCGCAGAGCTGGGTTTTGGCAAGCACACGCGTAGCGTGTGCGCCAAAAGCTAGTCTATCTATCTATCTATCTATCTATTATCTATCTATCTATCTATCTATCTATCTATCTATCTATCTATCTATCTATTATATATAAAGCTAAATTACCACTCACTCACTCACTCACTGATTGGGGTGTTTTTGCGGTGTGAAGGGGGTGGTTTAGCACTTTTTGATGTATGGGGGGTGGGTTTAGATTTTTAATCAACGCAGCTTTTTCTTGTTTTTTTTTTTAAATTCAAGATGGCCGCCGAGTATGGCTTAGTGGGGAGAAAAAAATGTAGGGGATGGGGGGGCAGTTTTACTTGTACTAGAAGCGTCCATGAGAATCGGGACTGAAAAAAAAATAAAATGTCAAAAAAACAAGATGGCGGCGGTGTAATTGCGGTTTGAAAATCCGATTTAGAGTCATTTTTGCGCAGTCGTACTAAAGAGACGCGCATAGACAGATGAAAACTTTCTTTTGGAAATTCTTGCAAGTATAGTCGACTCGACGACCCTATCCATAGATTATAGAAATTCAAGATGGCGGCGGCGCTGGCGACCATTTTGTCCTGAAAAAAAAATTGGCAGTTTTTGAAGGCGTTTTTCGGGTGGATGGCAACACTTTAGAGAATCGCTTGTAAGAAGGCTATGGTGGGGAATTTATTCGAGTGTTACCATGCGTGACGATTTCTACCAAATTCATGGTAGTTTTCGGGCCATGGGAGAAAAGGGTAGGAAAAATAAATTTTTGATTTTCGATAAATCGAGTATGCAGTTTTGTGGCAACCCCGACCCGCTTGGGCTTTTTTGTAGTTTTTTTGGAAAATTCTGGCAACACTGGAAATTATCGGTAAAAAACGTTTTTTTGACATTGTCGTCTTCTAGGAGCCCTGTGGGTCAGAGGAAGCGTCGGAGGAAAAAACGAAAAATGAGGGTTGATGGGTTATACGATCCAAAATAAGGGAAAAATATGGCCATTACAAAATTCAAGATGGCGGACGCGCTGGCGGTAATTTAGTAAAACTAATAATTTTCGAAAAATTTGTTTTTCATTTTTCGCATGGATGGCAACATTTTAGAGAATTGCGTTGTATGTGGCAGGGGTAGAGAATTTATTCAAGTGTTGCCGTGCGTTTGAATTTCTACCAAATTCATGGTAGTTTTCGAGCCATGGTAGAAAATGGTAGGGAAGAAATTTTGTCGTTTTGCGAAAATTCGAGTATGCAGATTTGTGGCAACTTTGACGTACAATGGCATCATGGTAGTTTTGTTGAAAAATTCTGGCAACACTGGCTACAGCGGACCAAAACATTTTTTCGACATGGTCATTTTCCAAACTCTCTGTGGATCCGAAGACGCACGGGAGGAAAAAACGAAAAATGTGGGTTGGTGGGGTATACGACCCAGAATATGGGAAAAATATGGGCATCCGGAAATTCAAGATGGCGGACGCGCTAGCGGCCATTTTGTGAAAATTTTACATTTTCGAAATTTTATTTTCAATTTTTCGGGCAGATGGCGACACTTTAGCGTTTTTTAATGTACTAGGCGGATATGTGTCTGGTCAAGATGTGTTGCCAAGTGAAAAAAAAAATTGGTAGTTTTTAGTAGTTTTCGAGATATGGTCCAAAAAGGTCGAAAGTAGAAATAACGACTTTTTGGTAAATTCATTGCCAGTTTCCTAGAGGGCGAGTCCATTTAAATGACATTTGACTATTTTTATCTCATTCGCATGGCAACACTCGGAGCGGCGGGGAGGTGAATCCCGAAGGCATGGTCTACTTCCAGAGGCTCTGGAGGACTCATTATACGTTGGAGGGAAAAAGTAAAAATGCAGTTCGATGTTGTATATAACGTAGAATGCCTAAAAAATACTGGCTTCATTTTGTAAAAATATGAATTTTTCAGAATTTTCAAAGTGGTTTTTGGGGCAGTTTCAGTTAGCAAAGCTAAATTTTGATAATGACTTTTGTTGTAGAGCCCTATAAGACCTATCGACTGGTTATAATTTTTTCCCAATTTTCGAAGTAATTTTCGAGTTTTACCCCGAAATGTAAAAACTCGAAATAACGACTTTTGGTAGAAAATAAGTATGAGGATCTGTCAAAATTGATCATTTATTTCCATTTCGATCTAATTTTGAAAAATAAATCAACAGTCGAAAGAAAAAAATGAAAAACTCCACGTCATGTTTTCCCATACATTTTGTACTGGAGCCGACCGCAAAGATAAGTTTCTACGATTTTGTATGGGGAAACGGTTGCATAGTCTTGCGGTACTATATTTATAATACAAAATGACTATGTAACTTTGCGTGGGCATAGGTGGAGCACATTTATTATGCCTTAATTTTCGCAAAGTTCTAGGCGGAGCGCCGCGTAGGGCGAAGCCCGGAGCGGCCAATCAAGTGATGTAATTTTGCTAATGTATAGGCGGAGGATGTTTGCGAGTTAAAAATGGAAAAAAAATAAAATGTCAAAAAAACAAGATGGCGGCGGTGCAATCGGGGTTCGAAAAAAAAAATTAGAGTCATTTTTGCGCAGTCGTACTAAAAAGACGCGCATAGACAGTGGAAAACTTTCTTTTGACATTTGTTGCGGGTATAGTCGGCTCGACGACCCTATCCATAGATTATAGAAATTCAATATGGCGGCGGCGCTGGCGGCCATTTTGTCCCAAGAAAAAAATTGGCAGTTTTTGAAGGCGTTTTTCGGGTGGATGGCAACACTTTAGAGAATCGCTTGTAAGAAGGCTATGGTGGGGAATTTATTCAAATGTTACCATGTGTGGAAATTTCTACCAAATTCATGGTAGTTTTTGGGCCATGGTAGAAAATAGTAGGAAAAAAAAAATTTGGATTTTTGAAAAATCGAGTATGCAGTTTTGTGGAAACCCCGACCCGCTTGGGCCTTTTTGTAGTTTTTTGAAAAATTCTGGCAACCCTGGGAATTATCGGTAAAAAACGTTTTTTCGACATTGTCGTCTTCTAGGAGCCCTGTGGGTCAGAGGAAGCGTCAGAGGAAAAAACGAAAAATGAGGGTTGATGGGGTATACGATCCAGAATATAAGAAAAATATGGGCATTGCCAAATTCAAGATGGCGGACGCGCTGGCGGTAATTTAGTAAAACTTAAAATTTTCCAAAAAATTGTTTTTAATTTTTCGCATGGATGGCAACATTTTAGAGAATCGCGTTGTATGGGATAGGGGTAGAAAATTTATTCAAGGGTTGCCGTGCGTTTAAATTTCTACCAAATTCATGGTAGTTTTCGAGCCATGGTAGAAAATGGTAGGGATGAAATTTTGACGTTTTGCGAAAATTCGAGTATGCAGATTTATGGCAACCCCGACCCGCAATGGCCTCATGGTAGTTTTATTGAAAAATTCTGACAACACTGGCGACAGCGGACCTAAACATTTTTTCGACATGGTCATTTTCCAAACTCTCTATGGGTCCGAAGACGCACGGGAAGAAAAAACTAAAAATGTGGGTTGGTAGGGTATACGACCCAAAATATGGGAAAAATATGGGCATTGGGAAATTCAAGATGGCGGACGCGCTAGCGGCCATTTTGTGAAAATTTTACTTTTTTGAAAATTTATTTTTAGTTTTACGGGCAGATGGCGACACTTTAGCGTTTCCCAATGTACTAGGCAGATGTGTGTCTGGTCAAGATGTGTTGCTAGGTGAAAAAAATTTTTGGTAGTTTTTGGTAGTTTTCGAGATATGGCCCAAAAAGGTCGAAAGTAGAAATAACGACTTTTTGGTAAATACATTGCCAGGTACCTAGAGGGCGGGTCCATTAAAATGACATTTGACTATTTTAATCTCATTCGCATGGCAACACTCGAAGCGGCGGGAAGGTGAATCCCGAAGGCATGGTCTACTTCCAGAGGCTCTGGAGGACTCGTTATACGTTGGAGGGAAAAAGTAAAAATGCAGTTCGATGTGGTATATAACGTAGAATGCCTAAAAAATACTGGCTCCAAAAAAATAAAAATGGCGGATCAAGTGGCGGCCATTTTGTAAAAATGTGAATTTTTCAGAATTTTCAAAGTGGTTTTTGGGGCAGTTGCAGTTAGCAAAGCTAAATTTTGGTAATGACCTTTGTTGTTGAGCCCTATAAGACCTATCGACTGGTTATAATTTTTTCCCAATTTTATGGGTAATTTTTGAGTTTTACCCCAAAATGTAAAAACTCGAAATAACGACTTTTCCTAGAAAATAAGTATGAGGATCTGTCAAAATTGGCCATTTATTTCCATTTCGATCCAATTTTGGACAATAAATCAACAGTCAAAAGAAAAAAATTTAAAACTCCATGCCATGTTGGTACTCGATTTTCCCATACATTTTGTACTGTAGCCGACCGCAAAGATAAGTTTGTACGAATTTGTATAGGGAAACGGTTGCATAGTATTGCGGTACTGTCTTTATCATACAAATGACTATGTAACTTTGCGTGGGCATAGGTGGAGCACATTTATTATGCTTTAATTTTCGCAAAGTTCTAGGCGGAGCGCCGCGTAGGGCGAAGCCCGGAGAGGCCAATCAAGTGATGAAATTTTGCTAATGTATAGGCGGAGCGCCGCGTAGGGCGAAGCCCGGAGCGGCCATAGAGTTAATGTATGTTTGCGAAGCCACAGGCGGAGCGCCAAAGAAGTAATGTTATATTGCGAATGCGGAGGCGGAGCGCCGCGTCGGGCGAAGCCCGGAACGGCTAAACAAGTGATGTTATATTACGAATGTAAAGGCGGAGCGCCGCGTAGGGCGAAGCCCGGAGCGGCCAAACAAGTAATGTTATATTGCGAATGCGTAAGCAGAGCGCCGCGTAGGGCGCAGCCCGGAGCGGCTAATCAAGTGATGTAATTTTGCGAATGTAAAGGCGGAGCGCCGCGTAGGGCGAAGCCCGGAGCGGCCAATTAAGTTATGTTATATGCAAATCCTTAGGCGGAGCGCCGCGTAGGGCGAAGCCCGGAGCGGCCAATTAAGTTGTGCTATTATGCAAATCCTTAGGCGGAGCGCCGCGTAGGGCGTAGCCCGGAGCGGCCCAATAAGTGATATTATATTGCTAAGCCATAAGCGGAGCGCCAAATAAATTATGTAATTTTGCAAGACCGCAATTCAAACCACGTATGCGAGGCCGGAGGCCTGGTTCTTTAGGACCCATTTGATGGAACATAGGGCATCAAAAAAAGAATAAGAGCGCCATTGCGAACGGTCCAACCCAGCCATGTAATCTAAGCGAGGCCGCAGGCCGAGCTGCGTTTCGCGAGGCCGAAGGCCGAGCTCCGCGTAGGGCGAAGCCCGGAGCGTCCGCCTCGCAGAGCTGGGTTTTGGCAAGCACACGCGTAGCGTGTGCGCCAAAAGCTAGTCTATCTATCTATCTATCTATCTATCTATCTATCTTCTATCTATCTATCTATCTATATATATAAATCTATCTATCTATCTATTATATATAAAGCTAAATTACCACTGACTCACTCACTCACTGATCAGGGGTTTTTTTGAAGGGGAAGGAGGGGGTTTAGGACTTTTTGACGTATGGGGGGTGGGTTTAGATTTTTAATCAACGCAGCTTTTTTTTATTTTTTTTTGGAAATCCAAGATGGCCGCCGAGTATGGATAAGCGGGAAAAAAAAAATGTATGGAAACGTGGGGCGGTTTAGACTGTTTAAGATGAGTGTTTGGAAGTTGGGAATGGAAAAAAAATAAAATGTCAAAAAAACAAGATGGCGGCGGTGTAATTGCGGTTTGAAAATCCGATTTAGAGTCATTTTTGCGCAGTCGTACTAAAGAGACGCGCATAGACAGATGAAAACTTTCTTTTGGAAATTCTTGCAAGTATAGTCGACTCGACGACCCGTACCATAGATCATAGAAATTCAAGATGGCGGCGGCGCTGGCGGCCATTTTGTCCCGAGAAAAAAATTGGCAATTTTCGAAGGCGTTTTTCGGGTGGATGGCAACACTTTAGAGACTCGCTTGTAAGAAGGCTATGGTGGGGAATTTATTCGAGTGTTACCATGTGTGGAAATTTCTACCAAATTCATGGTCGTTTTGGAGCCATGGGAGAAAATAGTAGGAAAAAAATTTTTTGGATTTTTGGAAAATCAAGTATGCAGTTTTGTGGCAACCCCGACCCGCTTGGGCCTTTTTGTAGTTTTTTTGGAAAATTCTGGCAACACTGGGAATTATCGGTAAAAAACGTTTTTTCGACATTGCCAGCTTCTAGGAGCCCTGTGGGTCAGAGGAAGCGTCGGAGGAAAAAACGAAAAATGAGGGTTGATGGGTTATACGATCCAGAATATGGAAAAAATATGGGCATCACAAAATTTAAGATGGCGGACACGCTGGCGGTAATTTAGTAAAACTGAAAATTTTCGAAAAATTTGTTTTTCATTTTTCGCATGGATGGCAACATTTTAGAGAATCGCGTTGTATGTGGCAGGGGTAGAGAATTTATTCAAGTGTTGCCGTGCGTTTGAATTTCTACCAAATTCATGGTAGTTTTCGAGCCATGGTAGAAAATGGTAGGGATGAAATTTTGACGTTTTGCGAAAATTCGAGTATGCAGATTTATGGCAACTCCGACCCGCAATGGCCTCGTGGTAGTTTTATTGAAAAATTCTGGCAACACTGGCGACAGCGGACCAAAACATTTTTTCGACATGGTCATTTTCCAAACTCTCTCTGGGTCCGAGGACGCACGGGAGAAAAAAACGAAAAATGTGGGTTGGTGGGGTATACGACCCAAAATATGGGAAAAATATGGGCATTCGGAAATTCAAGATGGCGGACGCGCTAGCGGCCATTTTGTGAAAATTTCACTTTTTCGAAATTTTATTTTCAATTTTTCGGGCAGATGGCGACACTTTAGCGTTTTCCAATGTACTAGGCAGATGTGTGTCTGGTCGAGTTGTGTTGCCAGGTGAAAAAAAAATTTGGGAGTTTTTGGTAGTTTTCGAGATAGGGCCCAAAAAGGTCGAAAGTAGAAATAACGACTTTTTGGTGAATTCATTGACAGGTACTTAGAGGGCGGGTCCATTAAAATGACATTTGACTATTTTTATCTAATTCGCATGGCAACACTCGGAGCGGTAGGGAGGTGAATTCCGGAGGTATGGCCTACTTCCAGAGGCTCTGGAGGACTCATTATACGTCGGAGGGAAAAAGTAAAAATGCAGTTCGATGTGGTATATAACGTTAAATGCCTAAAAAATACTGGCTTCAAAAAAATCAAAATGGCGGACCAAGTGGCGGCCATTTTGTAAAAATGTGAATTTTTCAGAATTTTCAAAGTGGTTTTTGGGGCAGTTGCAGTTAGCAAAGCTAAATTTTGATAATGACCTTTGTTGTAGAACTTTGTTAGGCCTATCGACTGGTTGAAAATTTTTCCTGAATTTCGGGGTAATTTTCGAGATTTACCCCGAAATGTAAAAACTCGAAATAACGACTTTTGGTAAAAAATAAGTATGAGGATCTGTCAAAAGTGGTCATTCATTTTCATTTTAATCAAATTTTGGTTAATAAATCAACAGTCAAAAGAAAAAAATGAAAAACTCCATGTCATGTTGGTACTCAATTTTCCCATACATTTTGTACTGGAGCCGACCGCAAAGATAAGTTTGTACGAATTTGTATAGGGAAACGGTTGCATAGTATTGCGGTACTGTCTTTATCATACAAAATGACTATGTAACTTTGCGTGGGCATAGGCGGAGCATATTTATTATGCCTTAATTTTCGCAAAATTGTATGCATTTTTCCCATACATTTTGTACTGGGGCCGGAGTTTGTACGAATTTGTATGGGGAAGTGGTTGCATACGAATGTGTTTTTTTTTTCATATTAATATTAAGTAACGTGGTAGCGGTTATAGCTTAATGGTAATATGGACGTTTAAGAATGAACCAAAAATTGTCTGAATTCCCTGTCTCAAGGGTTACGAAGTTCAAATCTGTAGTTGTTATAATGTAGGTAATTAACCAGACACGCTAAATCCTGGATCATGGTCTAAGCGGACTCCGACCAAGCACAGGACATAACGCTAGGAAAAAGTTAACATATTATGTAAAAAATATTTTTAAAAATCATAAGTAATTCAGAAAAAATAATGGTCTTCTTTTATTATTCAATCGTGATTTATTTTGTCGTTAATATAAAACTTACGTAGGTACCTACTACACTATACCTACCTCTATATTTTTTTTCCCTGTAAAAAATTGTGTAAAATAAATAAAAATAATAATAAGTACTTACTTACTAGACATTGTTAAAACTATATTGTTTTATGTTTGTGCCATAATTTATCTAATACTATCTATTTAATTTGATTTATTATTCGACTTTCTTGTGATTGTGTGAAACATTGTAGGTAAATTGGTGTTGTGGATCGGTTAAGGTTGAATCATGCGATACTTTAAGAATCGAAAAGATCGACTTCATTAAGTCTTCAAAGAGATTTCGTTACAAACTCGATAGATAGCCTTTTTAATATGTAGTTATTAATCGAAACCGAACGCCATATTATGGCAACGGTCCTGGTAAACACCTCATTCACTTTTACAACATTGATAATCCTTTTCATACATGCTCTAATCACTTTCTGTTAACATACGACCAATCTGGTTATGATAGGTGTGACGGGGACTTCCACGATTTTTACATGCTTCCACTTTCGCATTATCCTACCTATTGGATTTTTCAAGTCAATGTACGTATTTAAACCACTAGCTCGACGGTGAAGGAAAACATCGTGATGAAACCTGCAAATTCAAACAACTTTGGATTTGTAACCATGATCCAAAAATTGTCTGGTTCCCCTACCTTAGGGTTACGAAGGTCAGATCGGCAGTCGCTTCAATTTAATTACCAGACTCGCTAAATCCTGGATCATGGTCTAAGCGGACCCCGCCTAAACACGGGACATAAGAAAGATGATGATTTTCGCATTATACCTATATCTGTTTAGTCATCTATTCTTTCCACATGACCGAACCACCCAGTGGCGGATTTACCCTAATGCCCAGTAGGCCCAGGCCTAGGGCGGCCAGATATTAGAGGTGGCCAATCGTGTTAAAAATTAAGTGATGACACGTTAGTACTGAGAATTAAGGTCTCGGGCCTAGGGCGGCCAAGACTGTAAATCCGCCACTGGAACCACCGGAGCATGCCGCTCGTTAACTTTACTGCGACGGTGTCTTTGACCAACTCTCTTACATCATCATTCTGAACGTAGTCTGTAAGTACACCGCAGATTTTACTCAACGCACGCATCTCGACCGCGTTTATTTTACTTGCATGCTTTTTTCTGCCATAATCAACTCTCGCTTTCATACGTTAGGGTAGAAATCAGGATTGTATTGTGTATAGCGAGCTGGGTCTTCTAGCTTAAGACTTCACTGCCTAGAAGTTTTCCTAAGGATCCATTCACTCTATTCTCTTAATTTACTCTTCTTTCTGTATCAGCAGAATACCTTATCTTCTCTTTCAAACTACAATCAACTAAATAATTATTTAAACTATACTTTCAATTAAACAATTATTTTTCAAACCCTACATGATTACAGGGTCCAAAGAGATAAAAGCCTGGTAGATTTGCGTATATAAATTATTAAAGCCCCATTCTTATTTGAGACTGTCCTATGTTGGTCTAGAAAAATGTAAGTACGTAGGTACCAACAGTGTTTCATGTCCAACATGTCGGTAACGCCGACTATTGATGTATGGATTGATAGATTTGTGGTTACGTGGATGACAACAAACTGACCACTTCTCACAAGTTTTTTACAATTTTCCATTTAACTAAGCTTAACTTCATTCTTGGCTGAATGAGGCTTAAGGCTTTTAAGCTTATCGCTTTTTGGACTTTGCCCTTAGAGATTATGGTATTTGTGTTTTTTTCGATTGTTTGATATGGCAGTATGATGTGACTGGATTAATAGATTGAGCAGCTATCCAAGCCTCAAAATGAATTTCCCCTTTGATGTTAGATTACATAAATGATATATATATCTACACCATGAGTATTTTCTTGTTAACTCTAAGAATAAATTTGTCATAACTTGATAGTTGTTGCGATGTTAATTTCATTAGACTTAGATTTAGACTACCTATATCTATATGTCTAAGAGATATTATTTGCTAAGTACGTTAAAAAACTGAGTATTATAATCATTCATGACAGTCTATTTTTTATCCACATTTTTATACTAGAAGTGACTTCATGGGGTATACATGCAAGGATTTATTGTACTATTTATCAATTATGCACATTATATTTCTTTAATATACATTTCTGATAAATTTATCAAGTTAAATGTGGATAATTGTGACTAATAACTTAATATTTAAGATCTTTAACTCCTATTTTTATATAAATAATAATGAAACAAAAAACAATAATTAAATAATATGTTTATTAGAATATTTTATATATACTTTAATTGTTTACATTAGTTTACTTTTTCCATCTCTGTTACTGAAATATTATATCCATGTAAGTACAATAAACCAATCTGACATCCTCCGGTAAACTCCATTGTGTTTGATTATAGGCTGAAACAATATAACAATTCAATCAGTCGAAAAAAATATTTCAATATGTTAACATGTTATCTTTGTACCATGTTACATTTATAACATGTATTTATACACCAAAGATTCTCATGCCAGCTAAAATAATCAGTTCAAAACTATATAAATATTGTCAAGGAACCAAATATCATACACCCAGTATTATTAATTTATAGTTTAGTTCATTTATTATACTTGGCTAATGAGCTTAGTGCATCATAGACTTGTCCACACTTTGGGTTATTGCGGATGTCATGGTATGATGATGATTATCCACAACACACCAGCATTAAATTTTCTTAGGTTTATTCCTATACTGGCAATGTCTCAATTCAAAATACATCCTCTACCCATTAATCCTCCCCATAACACCTCTGACCCATTAATCTCTTTTACTCTTATTAGAAGAACCCTTTTTTTTAATAATTAAGTTATCTCTATTATTGTACTTGACACTGTATTGATGAATAAATGTTTATTAAAATTATTTATATAACTACTTTGGAAATTGAATAGTAAGTAAAATGTATAACAGCTTCAATAAACGACATTAATATTTTGATATTGGTTTGACATAAAAGTACTTATATCTAAACAATTTACCACACGTGACTAATTGTTTATTACGTTACTATGAAATGTAAAGGCCTACATTAGATGAAATCGATAATAATTAAATAAGTAGATAAGTACTTACCTGTGGGATATCACTTGCTTTATGAAAATGCTTAAACAACGCTAAACCGGTTAATGACCTATGCGGTGGCTGTCCTCAGTCCTTTGATTCTACTTCTTAAATGTTTTGCAGGCCACACCATTTCATTAGATAAGAAGAAAAGAAGCAAACTTTTAACGAAATGGGTAACGCGGGAAGCTATTGTTGATGCCAATTTGTAAGTTTGAAAGTTGTCACACTGACATGACAGTATTAAATGTCATTTTTTTATTCGTTCCGAAACCAATAAATTTCAATATGTATTAGTAAAACTTATACTTCTATTTTTTTTTTTTTGAGAAATCATTAATAAGTTCATTAATAAAAACGCATATTCCACAAAGACTTATAATTCTTACAAATTACATTATTTTTGATTATTCTGATCTACGTTAAATTTGTCCTTCAATATCTTAGGTTTAGTCAAGATCACATCTTTTACACAGTAAAAAAAAATGCAGTCAGTGTTGCAAGTAAAAAAAAGTTTAACCTAAATTTTAGGGTAATCATATATTTCCTTTATTATTTTCATTACGATGATAAATCAATTGATATTCAAAATTGTTTAAAATTCCGTTTCGTTTTTCCTTCTTAACAAATAGAGACTTTTTTGTAGAACGTATGGTGAACGGTGCCTGATAACTACAATACGTTTTTATTATAATTTATTTAATAGTGCTTTTGAATTTTGAAATTAAACAAACAAAACATTTATCATAATAATACAATTTAATTATACCTTGTATCCCTTTTTATAAAATATTAAAAATGCATATTAGTCTTACATACAGTATTTATAAGTCTCTAACTTATAAATTTATGATAAAAATGTGTTCTAAAAATGATTTGTATATTTATCAAAGTCAAATATTTTCAGCATTTATAAATATGTATAGCTTTCATAATTGCTGCAGAAATAACATTTCATCAAAAACTAAAATCAATATATTTTAAGGGTAACTACTAATGTTGACACTGACAATACTAAGAACAATCGCAAAGTTTTCTCCCGCCGTTATTAGCGTCACTTTGCCTTTGGCGTCACTTTTTTTCGTCTGTTCTCAGGTGAGTTGCAAAAACTTTTTTATGTAAATACTTGTCGTTATTAGATAAAATGAAAATATATTCTAATTCGATTTCTACCTATGATGGTGATTGGTTAGCATACATGAGATTTAACTGCAAGTAGAAATATTTTCAAGTGCTTTTGGATTATTCTATCACTCCGTTTTTGCAACAAAATGGAGGCGTGGCGTACCACTGCAAACTTAAAATAAAAGTTGGTATATAATTATAACGTTTCCTACAGAATACAATAATGAAAGAAAGGTTTATTATGTGACTAATTCGATTTGAGAAGTAAATACGTGTGTTGGTATATTTACTTGATACAATACATTTCATGACGTTATTTTTAGTTGTTAGACTTTGAATTTAATATTAATTAAATTAAATAGGCTTGCTAAGAATACATTTTCCATTATTTATCTACTTTAACATAATTGTAAAATTAAACAATAAACGAAGTTAACGTTATGAATGATTTGGTAAGTGTGACAAGATTATGTAAGTAATTTGCTCTAAGGCGGGCGGGTGTTTAAAAAGATTAGTTGGACGGGTGTTTTAGTCTCGTAATATTAAAGAGGTGAGTAATAGATATGTACTATAATTAGGTACTCTGTTCTTACTTTTCCTCATTGATGTCTTGCGCGTCTATATGCAAATAAACATTTAAGTAAGTATGTCCTTCCCCAAAATCCCCAATGTGCATTGGAATCATAAACTAGGTCCTTATATATATAATATTCCTACATACATATTATATTCCTACGTAAGTACCATACTTAATTTTGGCAACATTGTTAAATTATATAATTCATCATTTTAGATTTCTACTGACATCATGCCTGGGCATTCTGCTATCATCCCTGCATCTTCGTGCATCGCTACGGGTAAGTTGCACACTCTCATTTTATGTCCTATTTTCATCTTCTTTCTATCTATTTAATTTATAGGTATTTTGAGAGTTGATCTATTGTACTGTGTGGTGTTAATTACTTAAGAAACATTTGAATCAATATGATTTTTTATTATAGATTATTTATTCCTTATATTATGAAAACAACTAAATGACTATTTTAAAACCTTTTGATTTATTAAAATTATAGTTAGAGTTCAATATATAGCGGTATATATAACCTAGGGATATTAATACCTATATCATTTTTATAATGAATAAAATAATCAGTAGTATACCTAAGTAGGTTTCATTTCAATGTTCCTTTTGATTATCTACACTAAATGAATTGAATCCAATGAGTTGCAGCTAGGAAATTTTTATATACCTACTTCATACATTTAATAAATAGTGTTATAATTGAATTCCTAAATTTACATTTTAAATAATTATGGTACAATAAATATAGGTAGGTTGGGTTATTATTGTATGAATTTACTTATATTTTTTTAATTGCAAATATATATTTGTTAATATACATATTTAAAAGATTTCTCTTTACATGATATTTATTCAAGTGATTGTATCTTGGCAGATTCAGTCAAAACATATTTTTTTTTTTTTTTATAATCTTGGATCTAAATAAATATAACAAAACACTTTGGCCTTTTGACTATTATGTACTGAAGTAACATAAATTAGAATAATTGAAAGTACCTACATTATAAGTAAAATATAAGTTTTAAATTTATTTGGGATATATAAATAATAGGAATGAAATATAGTTTTGAAGTTTGTTTTAATAATTTATGGCTATAATTTAAGCATAATATATTTAAGCACAACTATTGTACAAGTTTAGTTCTTATCGTTGTGTTATTATTTATAAATAAATATGATATGAAATACATATAAATAGGTAGGCAAACTAGAATTTTCAATGATAGAATTCATAACATAAACCTTTTATGTTTAACGATTTCCATTACTTTAATTGTTTCATCTCACAGTATTATATGGTGAATGATTATTTATTTAATTTAATTTACCTAATTGTTATCCTTTTTGAACCGTTACTATAGGTATCATTATTTATCTGGATCAAAACCCATCAATAGGAGTAAGAAATATGTGCATTGTTTTGTTAACATAACAACCCAATTGTAATATTATTATAATTTATATAACATGTTAATAGGTACTACCCAAATGCGAGTGTTTTTATTAGCAAGATTGAGTGAATATTACCATTGTTATAGGGTAAGTTCGCCTTTTCACGTCCATCGCCCAATTCACGTCCATTTTACGGTTCTCCCTTTGAAAACTCTCGAAATTATGTATACTAATACACTAATAAGTCGAAATATCATTACCGCCAATACTTCAATGTATAAGAGGCACGCACACATAGACAAAAGTTCCGTGCGCCCAACCAATCCTGTGTAGAAAAAATAGTAAGAGACGGCTGTTCAATAAGAGAGCGCGGAAGTGCGGGATTATTAGACAAAAATAGTGGGCAGCGGTGCGTTTGAAGGTAAGTCTTTTATTGTTTTATGTGGATAGCCATGGCTGTTTGAAAACGTTGATAATGATAAAAGGAGTTATGTTAATTATGAATTTGCTTATTTTTTTTTATAGTTAGCAGTTAAAATAAGGTGGACGCGAATTATTACACTGAATTTATAAAACTTGCACTTTGCGTCCACAATGGACGCAAACTATACCGACTGGGAATAATAACAAAAGCAAATCGCGTCCATTTTTTTTAATAAATTCCCTACAGTTGATTTGTTTGTATTTTTTAATACAAAATGTGTTGTAGGATTTTTTTTTATTATGACTACAAATTTAATCCCTATTATACTTTGTATGTAATGAGTAATTTCTTAAATTCTTATTTTTTCTGTTTAAGTTGAGTTCTTTAGATATAAGAACGAAGAAGAAAAAAAGGACATACCTACCTACACAGAAGAAGATTTCAGAAAAGCGTTGAATGAAACTCGAGAAAAGAAGAAATCGGTAACAAATATGCAAAGAATATACTATTCCTAAGACCACAATATTGAACAAAATCAGTGAGCGCAGACCTGATGGATTAAAGAAACCGGGGCCAGAAACTGTATTTGGACAATATATTGCAAAAATTTTTTTTTAATGAATTAACTATAATTCTTAAATACTTAAATAAATTTTTCAAATCCGATCTCTCTTTACATTATCATAAAAATATCACTCCTTAATTCCTTTTCTAACATGGTGGACGCAAAGTGGTCCAGTGGTATACAATTGTTGTACAGCTTTTTTTATTTATATAACTGCACGCATGTTTTCAATGTTGCCTTTTTGTAGGCAGCACCCATCAAGGGGACCGCTTACTTTTCCGAGGTAATAACGCACAATGTGTGGCAATGTCGGCATGTGCATCCTCTTTATCAGTAATTTTAGACCGTAGTCCGTTCTCTACTTCCGATATAGACACCATTTTGCGTAGTGGTGACGCGTTGTACTTACATTCAAAACCCGCCCATCATGTTTATTTATTACCGGAAGAGTTGCCTTCTGAATTTCGTGTAGGAAATTTTTCGGTCAAAATTCGTGCTATGGAAGACAGCTGGATTATTAACGGTTTGTTTCCTAATAACTTGCAGACTTTTGACATTAAGTCGTTAGAATTAGTGAATCTATTGCGAACGGTTGTTTTTAATGCGTCTCACATTGATAATTCTGATAGCTATCTTTTCACGGGGCATAACAACACGATTTCATTTTGGAAATTTAATGACAGGTTTTATCTATTCAATAGTCATGCGGTGGATAGCAGGAATACGTATTCTCATGATACCGAATTAAATAAGGCGCGTTTATTTTCTTGTTACCACAATCTTTAAAAAATCTAGCTGACTTGCTGTTTAGGAACCATATGTATGACGGCCAAGAATATTCAATTCATAAAGTTAGGGTTTTAGGCCATTCGGAAATAGAGCAGGATAGAGTAAATAGTTTATCTCACGTTTACGATGACATTAAGCTAAGTACGCTGCAACCGGTAGTTGTTCTTACGCGAATAGAATCTCCGATAGAATCCCAACCAGCTAAGAAGAGAGGCCGGCCTACGAAACGGAAACTCTTAGCCACCGCATGCCGCGACAGTAAAAAATCCTCGGCGGGTCAATTGTCTGTTGTTACTCATGATGAAAAACATAAAATCACAAGTCATGATGTAAAACTGAATATGAAACCAGTCGTGGTTTTGAAAAAAATAATTACTCATGATACAAAACATAATATCACAAATCATGATGTAAAACTCAGCATGAATCCAGTCGTGGTTTTGGACAAAATTGATGTAAAATCATTAGAACTCTATACCCCTCTGCGTCTTGAAAACGTAGATCAGAATGCCGAGGTAAATAATTGTGAATCTGTTGCTCGTCACCGAGACGCTGTAAAACGTTACTCGCTCCGGAATCCCACCGTAAATCGTAAAGCTGTTAAACGATACACACTGAAAAATCCATTAGTTAATAGAGAGGCCGTAACTAGATATTCGCAAACACATCCGGATGTTAACAGACAGGCAGTACAACGTTATACACAAGAAAATAGTGAGGTAGGTAAAGCGTCGTCTAAACGCTACAATGTTGTTCGTAACATTGAGCCAGAGTTGCGTAGATTAGAAAATTTTATAGGGCAAAAACAAGGCGAGGAATTAGGGCCTATTGCGTTATATTCACTTAAAAGTAGTTCATTTAATAGTTATGTATGTCCTTATTGTCACGCCCGTCTCTTTATTGAGGAGAAAACGCGAATAAAATGGTGCTGTGGGACCGGAGCGTACAACGTACAAAATTTTGAACCTTTAACGGAGGAATTTTATACACAGCGCGCGTTTATTGACCGCGCTCGCGCATATAATAATTTATTCGCCTTCAGCGCCTTGGGTGTATCGCACGGCTTTCAACACCCAGACACAGGTATTTCGTTTTTGAAAATACAGGGCCGTATTTACCACCGCGTTTTTGACTTGGCGTACTCTGAATCTACAAATCCTATTGGGTTGTACATTCACGATAGTCAGGAACGGGAGCGCCTAGCCGCTGGGCAAAATTTAGATATAAACATCGTGCAATGTATAACACATTTCATGCACGAGGTTAATCCCTATATCGAGTGTTTTAAACGCTTGTATCGGGAAGCTTCCGAAGAAGCTCATCTTATTTTTGAATCCACTACACGACGCACCCATGGTAATATTTTAGGTGATATGCCATTAGGAGCAGAAATAGCTGCTATTATGAGTACGGAACGAGAACGTTTCATACCCAAAGCCATTGTGATTTGGAAAATTGGAGCTAGGAAACCTCACACTGTGGACCTTTTACATCCACTCTATGAAAGTTTTCAATTTCCTCTATTATATCCTCATGGTAATCCGGGCTGGTTACCCAATAAAGTAGATAATAAAGGCTCCAAATTAACTCAAAACAAATATGTGCGTTGCTTATTACTGTCAGAATCTAGATTCTCAGAACTTGGCAGACTATCGGAGGAATGGATAGTAGATATGTTTTGTAGAATTTCTGAAGAGCGCCTCCGATACATATCTAACATGCAACGTTCATCAAATACTGCTCAGCTTAGATCAGCTCCATTGCAAGAATTAGAATGTAATGTAGAACAGATTAATGCCGACGAGACTATTCAAGGGGAGGGCGGCGTGGTGCCGGGGCGTGTTTATTTGCCCAATTCGTTTACTGGAGGCCCACGATACATGAAAACCAAATATATGGATGCAATTGCGTTAGTCAATAGATTAGGCACTCCATCATATTTTTTGACAATGACATGTAATCCAAAATGGCCCGAGATCTAACAATCTACTCCACAAGGTCAAAGGCCTAATCCTTTAATTTGTGCTCGAGTATTCAATCTAAAGTTAAGTCAACTTTTAAAAGATCTAAGAACTGGCGCATGGTTCGGTAAATGTGTATATATAATGCATGTCATAGAATTTCAAAAACGAGGGCTGCCGCATGCGCACATTTGTTTTAGGGTAGAAGGCGGTGGCCCAGTCCAAAATACGGACATTGACAAATTTGTTAGAGCAGACCTTCCCGATCCTTCTGAAGCGGAAGGTAGACTACGCAAGGCCGTGATTGATCATATGATACACGGCCCATGTGGACCTCCCAATAGGACAGATTTACCGTGTTGGAATCAACAAAAAGGTAAATGTATAAAATTTTTCCCCAAACGTGAAACATCTACCACTTTTTGCGATGATAGGGGTTTTGTTAATTTGCGACGCAGTAGCACAAACGTAGGAACAATAAAGTACCGTGGTAGAGACGTCACCATTAGTGACTTGTGGGTGGTCCCGTACAATGCCGCTTTACTTTTAAAATACGATTGTCACATTAATCTTTTAGTTTATTCAGCCCGTGCTATAGTTAAATATTTATTTAAATATATGACCAAAGGTCCGGATGAATCACGCGTAGCGGTGATCCCGGACAGTGACAAAAATAATGAAATAGAGCAATATGTCACCAAACGTTACCTTGGTTCTTGCGAAGCCACGTGGAGGATTTTAGAGTTTGACATCACCGCTCGTGAACCGAACGTCAAGCAACTTGCTGTACATTTAGACGGCCATCAATCCATCTTTTTTAAACCGGGCACCGAAACTGAAGCAGTCACCCGCCGAGACTGCTCGGATTTATTAACATATTTTAATCGTCCTCCCGGTGAGGAATTTGATAATATAACCTATTTAGACTTTTATGAACAATTTATTGTTCACACTAGACGTCCCTTGACCAAAAACGTACAAATCTACCGATTAAACAACGGTAGATATATAACAAGACGTCAGAGGGGCGAGTTAGTCTCCCGTTTGTTCTGGGTCGCGCCTAATAGAGGTGAACAGTTTTATTTGCGTCTATTATTAGCTTCTCAACCATGTCGCGGTTACAGCGATTTGTATAAACTTGGCGGTCCACTTTGCAGTAGTTTCCAAGAAGCTGCCAAAGCTCTAGGGATCGCGAACGATGAGTCCGAGTACGAAATGGCTATGCAAGAAGCATCTACTTTCTTGACAGGACCGCGGTTGCGTAGCTTTTTCGTTCTTCTAGCAGTTAACGGGGTTAGGGTCGTTTCACTTTGGGAGACATACAAACGTATAATTAGTCAAGACATCTTGCAACGATTTCCGGAAAACGAAGATAGAGCGTATAATCTTAGCTTACTTTGTATCGACAGGTTAATGCGTAAACATGGGACGTCGCTTGTCGAACAAGGATTACCGGCGGTCATAGACGATACCACGGAGGTAGGTCGCGAGCGCATCGAATACGACAATAAGCTCTTAACAGCTTTCGTCGCGGATTGGCTTCCGAAGTTGTCGGACGATCAACGTCACGTATTCGAATATGTAGATAAACTCTTACGCGATGGGAGTTTTCGCGATACTCACGACACCGCAATTTTCTTAGACGGACCTGCCGGAACAGGTAAAACGTTATTGTTGAACGTAATAACAGCACACACACGCGGTAACTTGGATAGCATAGCTTTGTGTACAGCGAGTTCAGGTATTGCAGCTCAGAACTACGAAGGCGGCATAACGGCGCACAGTATGTTTAGATTCCCTCTGAATCCCGTCGACGATCTTGGTTACTGGAACATCACGAACGGCTCTCAAAGAGCTGAATTGATTACTCAGGCTACTGTTATTATTTATGACGAGGCCCCTATGGCGCATAAATATCTAATAAACTTGCTCGACAGGTCACTTAAGGATCTCATGAAATCAGATAGGTTATTCGGGGGTAAAATTATTATTTTTGCTGGGGACTTTCGTCAAATCCCACCGGTTGTAGTCAACGCAAAGACCAATTCGGACATCATTAATTGCTCAGTCAAATCTTCACCTATTTGGCCTAAAATTAAGTCTTTTACACTTTCTACGTCACAGCGATGTAAAAGTGATGCAGATTTTTCTAATTTTTTATTAAAATTGGGTTCAGATCAATTACCAGTACAATCAGTTAAAGTAGATCGATCAGTTTTGAATTTAATAGATTTATCTTCAGTTAGTTTTGTTACTGAAGTTAATGACTTAATAGATTTTGTTTTCCCTAGCGTAGTAATAGATGAACCCGACATATGCGCTCATCGAGCCATATTGTCTACTCATAATAGCAATGTCAAAGAAATAAATTCATTAATTTTGAATAAATTGCCTCAGGATCCACTACATTTTTATTCAATTGACGAAGTTGTTAGTGATAAAGCGGACGAAATATTCTTAGGTGCGGATACCCTGCACAGACTGCAACCAAAGGGTGTTCCAGATCACGATTTAGTACTTAAGATAGGATGCGTGTGCATGATAGTCCGGAACCTCAGCTTCTCTGATAGGTTAGTAAATGGTAGTAAAGTAATTGTAGTAAGTACCACACCGCGACTTATTACCGTTCGAAAGCCAGGCGAATCGGGTAACTACGTAATACCTCGCATTTTATTTAAAGCCCCAATAGAGCCAAACAGTCCTATCGAAATGACGCGTCGCCAATTCCCGTTGCAAGTATGTTACGCGATGACTATACACAAAAGCCAGGGTCAGACGATCAGTCGAGTAGGTGTAGATTTGAGATCGGACGTATTCAGTCACGGGCAACTGTATGTCGCTCTAGGTCGCGTTCAAGATAGAGAGAGTTTAAAAGTTTTAGTGTCCCGGGACAAGATTATAGATGGTAAACTGATGCTCAATAATATTGTCTTCCCACAATTACTGTAGATTTAGACGGACTTTGTGCAGCCTCTTGCGATATAAAATTGTTCACCTCTAATCAGAATCGGGCAACTTGTATTTAGTATTTATTAAATCATAAAATCATGCCGACACAACTGTACATTGTGCGTTATCTTTATTATTTTTTGTTATTATTTAGTTTTAGTCTTTATTTAGTTACACTACACATGCGCTATACACAGAATGCATTGAACGAGAAAAGTTTCATCTGTGGTAATAATGACGTATTATTGAATATCTTTCATTTTGTTAACTTAGCTTGTGTGTGTATGCATGATAGTATATTGAAGCTATTCCTTTGGTTGCGTTATTATCACATATTCCCGATTGGTGGTATCGGTGGATGTCGTCACTCGGAGAGTAATTCCATTATAGTTGGCCGTGGTTCGTGTGGCGGGAGTCTTTTCGGTCGTCCGGCTAGGGGGCGGACGGCGAGACTGCCGAGCGAACAGACCGTGGAATAGGTAGACGTTTCGCGTTGGTCGAGGAGCCGGCGCGCGACCGAGGTGCACCCGGCGTTCGGCGGGGCGCAAAGGCGGGTAACTTAGGGAAAGTATTGTCATCTAAGTGAGGAGTATAATATCGACATGGTGATGCATTGTCGATGTGACGCATGTGCGGCGTATCCGATGAGGCGAGTCGTCTGCATTCAGTTTCCGAACTGAATGCAGCCGACTTGCATTAACATGGTTCGCGTGATGTACCAATACATACAAACCATACATACTCACCGGAAGAAATAATTTTTTTGTTTTTTTTTTTTTTTTTTTGTTTTTTTTTTTTGTTTTTTTGTTTTTTTTTTTGTTTTTTTTTTATAACCTTTTTGTTTTTTATACACTTTTTTCTAAGCCGCCGTATTTTTTTTTGTTTTATAAAAAAAATAGAAAGTGTTAATTTGGAATATTCCATAGTAAATTACTTATTTTTAATTACGTATCAGTCTAAAAATAGCATTAGCATAAAATTTAAAATAAAATACCCAGCATATACTTGTAGACCAATGTGTGACAAAAAAGCCATCTATTCTGATATTGCCGTACACCTTTTCCTATGTTATGTCTTATAGAGCAACGTGCGACAAAACATTGTACTCGTCCCTGGTGTTATCATCTCCGCTTACCATATGATAATTATGTTCTATAGTTAAATAGTTAAAAGTCCATAAAAAATTATGCAATACACGGTAATTATATACGGTATTTTCTCAACTTTTTATATTTCCTTAATCCGTTTTCTATTAAGAAGATAAATTAGCAATATTACTAATCTATTTCCAATGTCAACATTGTTCACATTTTAATGTTTTACTTTACCACCTCTGACCACTTTTTAAAGTTATTTTGAAAATTGTTAAACTTATTTATAAGAATTTGTGAAACAATACTTTTATAAGAAAAAAAATATTAGTACCTACTTTTATGGAATGCATCGAATTGTGATACGAAATTTAAAAATATCCAGCATATAAATTTATACAATTTTCGTTCCGATATTATTTTACTTGTAGATCAATGTGTGACAAAAAACCATCTACCCTGATATTGCCGTACAGTCTTCCCGTTGTTCTATCTCTCGTAGAGCAACGTGCGACAGATCATTGTACTCGTCTCTGGTGTTGCCGTACAGTCTTCCCGTTGTTCTATCTCTCGTAGAGCAACGTGCGACAGATCATTGTACTCGTCTCTGGTGTTGCCGTACAGTCTTCCCGTTGTTCTATCTCTCGTAGAGCAACGTGCGACAGAACATTGTACTCGTCCCTGGTGTTGCCGTACAGTCTTCCCGTTGTTCTATCCCTCGTAGAGCAACGTGCGACAGAACATTGTACTCGTCCCTGGTGTTGCCGTACAGTCTTCCCGTTGTTCTATCCCTCGTAGAGCAACGTGCGACAGAACATTGTACTCGTCTCTGGTGTTGCCGTACAGTCTTCCCGTTGTTCTATCTCTCGTAGAGCAACGTGCGACAGATCATTGTACTCGTCTCTGGTGTTGCCGTACAGTCTTCCCGTTGTTCTATCTCTCGTAGAGCAACGTGCGACAGATCATTGTACTCGTCTCTGGTGTTGCCGTACAGTCTTCCCGTTGTTCTATCTCTCGTAGAGCAACGTGCGACAGATCATTGTACTCGTCTCTGGTGTTGCCGTACAGTCTTCCCGTTGTTCTATCTCTCGTAGAGCAACGTGCGACAGAACATTGTACTCGTCCCTGGTGTTGCCGTACAGTCTTCCCGTTGTTCTATCCCTCGTAGAGCAACGTGCGACAGAACATTGTACTCGTCCCTGGTGTTGCCGTACAGTCTTCCCGTTGTTCTATCCCTCGTAGAGCAACGTGCGACAGAACATTGTACTCGTCCCTGGTGTTGCCGTACAGTCTTCCCGTTGTTCTATCTCATAGAGCAACGTGCGACAGAACATTGTACTCATCCCTGGTGTTATCATCTCCGTTTATCATTTATTCTATAGTTCATTCTAAAGTCCATAAAGATTTATACAATTCAATTATACACGGTATTCTCTCAACATTTTATATTTCGTTCGATTTCGATAATATGTTTTATATTAGGAAGATAAATTAGTAATATCCCCAATGTCAACACTGTTCGCATTTTAATGTTTTCATTTACCACCTTTGACCACTGTTTGAAAAGTCATTTTGAAAACTATTTAACTTATCAAAAGAATTGGTTGGTTCCAAAATGTGATCTTGGTCTCACTTGACCTAGGCATGTGAGTCTTAGATTATCACTGAAATATTTATAAACATCGTTTATATTTTGAGTATTCAATACACTGATAAACGAAAAATATATTTGTACTTTATGGAATACATGGAATATGATAAATGATCATTCTTCACATATATGTAAAACTTTTCGAATTGCAAACTTTATTGTAGAAAATAACATAATCTCATAGTGATTTTTATAGATTGTTGTATTATACACAGTATGTGCGTTCTTAATCGAAATAAAATCTGTATTACTGCCATCCAATATAAAAAAAAAACAATCTTTACTCAGCGCACACCACGAGTAAACCAACTATTATATGAAAATAAACATCATTTGATGACAAAAATCTCGCGCAACTAAATACACGTTGATAATAATAATAATTTAACATTTCGCTATAGTTATCTTAATATTTTGAATCTCCTCTATATTAATGTCTTCGTTTGTTATGTGAGCAATTGAATGAAATACTTTTACTCTGTTTATAATAAGTAGTATTCATTAACACGTACTAAACAGATTATAAGTATTACATTAGCAAATTAGGTGATTTGTTTTTGGCCACAATTATTTCACGAGTTGTATATATGTTGTCTCCAATGCTTAGCCTGAATATATAAAGGAAAAGCAGTATGTAGTTTTTTCGAATAAATGTTGGTAGTATTTAGCAGCACTCTCATCTAATGTCGTTCTCGTTTTCCTGAAATCCTCTGTCACATCTACACCTCTTGACCAAATAGGTTTAGATGTGACAAATATTTTATGAAATAATAAAGAACTCGTTTTATAGAACCAGTATTCAAAAATGGCCCTAATTGGCTTAATTCACAAAAAAAAAATGCATTTGTTTTCTTCGTTGTGTATTCGTTGTATATATAAAAAAATCTAATAATTTCTACATTCAGACACAATAATGCATTATGAAAAATTACCCAACGTCATATAACTAATACTAATTTAAAATAAAACCAAATTTGATGTTTTATAGGGCTGTCTTTTAGTATTTGTTTGGTGAAATTGTTTTTTTTTTTACTTACATTGTTGAATATAATAAATATACTTTCAGTTTAATATGTTCATATGTATGTTGATAATTCAATTTGTTTTACAATCTTCTAACAAAATTGTCTAATATCATATCCTCAACACGATATTGGCATCATTCGATAATCCAATATTTAAGGTTTTTCTAACGAACCTGACCCGATCAAGAGCTTATAGACATGTTTTCTGCGTTGCTTTTCGTAGGTTATAGGTATCTTAAATAATTACACCAATAAATCATAAATTCAAACAACAACGATAAATAAAATCGAATAGCCCCTATATTATGTTCAAGTTTATTTAATATGGCAAATAGTTTCGCTTAACGTGAAAGGCTCTTGAATCAGTGCATGATCAAGTATCATGTATTGCTGTCACATGGTTTGTATGTCCATGGTATTATAGTTTAATTTATCATTTTCTTGGGAAACAAGCGTTATCATCCAATACAAACAGACATGCTATTATAGCAGTAAGTATTAATGATTGTAAAACAAACTATATACGTTCCTTAATATAATTGACATCAATAGCTAATCCAATGTTTAAATTGTTTGATTCTTGTATGGTTTTGATAATACTTAGTAAGCACATAATGTTTTCCTTCGTCGTTATTCATATCTAAATTACCTAAGTATTTTCAAATCCTAAATACCAATAACTTTTATAAACAAAATATAAATACATATAAATAATAACGTAAAATAATCTAATACGAGTAGTCTCAGTTTAGTTTCAAACTATTCAGTAGTAGCGGCTCCGCCCTCAAAAAAATCGCACAAAGACGATTGCGGGTTTCTGTAATAAAAAATAGTCAATAATTCATCTCTGCCTAAAATCCAGATTCGTGTAGCCGTTCTAACATGATCAGTCAATAAGTATCTATCCAACTAATTTTCGTATTAATATTAGTAGTCACATACTAACATTTCGCAACTTTTAATGTATGTAATCTTAAATCATGCCTTCGTTTAATCACTTGAGAATTTTTTGTTGTACTGAAGTTTGATTTTTTCTTACAAATACACTTTTAGCCAGTTGTATTCTTTATAAACGTCCCACGTTATTTGTGTTTATCTGTCATTTTAAAATTTTAATTTGATAATTTTCTTAGAATATAAAGGCACTTTCAGCCAGCCAAACAGATCGATGACACCAAGTGTTAGGTGATAGTATAACAAACAACACGTACACGTACGTAAATGTCGCCACTCATTAATCCAGTATTTTAATTAGTTTGTTCTTGTGATCTGGTTGATTGTAGACGGTGTTTTTTTTCAGTCGTTTGTCAGATCTAAATACTAAATAAATATAATATATATGTAGTCCTTGAAATAATAATATAATAGTTCGTCCCTTCTGTTCAAAATACATAATTACCTATGTATGAGGGATTAGTTTCGCCCCAGAAACTTGTGTAAATTTGAAATTTAATATGTAACTCTTGTATAATTCTTGAAAATAACAAACCAAAAAAAAACAAAATTTCTCGTGAATTACAGGCGGTTTCAGTCAAACGTATCTCTGTGGCACCGAGTATTTATGATTGTAAGACAACACCAATCTGCTACGCCTCGTAACTGGCACTACTAATCATCCAGTGGTTTAGTTCTCTGTAACCAAACCTGGTTCAATCCACACAGTATACAGATATGTTTTCTCCGTTGCTTTTCTTTGGTCCTCAGTCACGTCCAAATCGCCGAGTAATTTAGGAACGTATACTTGTATAATTCCTAAAATTAACCGACGATTGCAGTAACTATATCATGTCCTGATCTCGATTGACAAATATATTTTTTTTAAATAGTGAAATTTTAAATTGTAATTTTTTCACGAAACACGGTCGCTTTCTGTCAAACGTGTCTCTGTGGCACCGAGTGTTTATGATTGTAAGACAACACCATATCTGCTACGCCTCGTAACTGGCACTACTAATCATCCAGTGGTTTAGTTCTCTGTAACCAAACCTGGTTCAATCCATACAGTAGACAGATATGTTTTCTCCGTTGCTTTTCTTTGGTCCTCAGTCACGTCCAAATCACTGTGTATTTTCGTGAATCAACTTATACAGAATTATTCATAAAAAACATCTTTCATAGCATGATAAGTATGAAACGTGTTTTTGTAAAAATTACCTATTTCCCCCCTTCCCTTCTTCTTTTGTACATAATTTTTCATCTTCGTAAGTAAAGGGCACCATAGGCATTACCATGGTTTTTTTTTGTTTTTTTTTTGTTTTTTTATTGCACTTTGGGTGTGGTCTTGCCAGGAATTGTATTCCTAGCTCTTTATTTACACTCCTTTACAATTTTGTGCGGGAAGTAGGTGATGTGAATTTCCAAGGCACGTTTTATCCATGCATTTTTATTTTCATCATTTCCTATTTGTATTATCATTAATTAGTAAAAAATATTACACAAGAGTTATTTGGATTTATATAAAGTTCAAACAACAAAAAGTATATGACTTGGGGAAACTAATGCATCTTTTGAGTAATGTTGTATGATTTTTCGTATTCGTGATTTATTTACTTAATTAAGGAAGGCATGATTTATTATTTAAGTTGTACAAATGCTTTGACATTTATTAAAAAAAAAAAAACGATACCAAAATATCTTGTCAACTAATAAAAAGTGTATTTTTTTAATCGTATTTTACCAGACTTACTTGGTTTAAACGTGGTGTGCGATATAACAATATTATATACTAAAACAATGAAGACCTGAACTCATTTACTACTACTGTAACTACTACTACTACTACTGAACGCATTTTTAGAATATCGTGTTATTACTTTTTATAAACTATCATATTGGTAACTTAATAAACCTGTATTAGACTGATACGTAATTGTAGGACTAAATCTAACGTGTTCTTGATACAATTTCGGCAAAAACTTCACAATATTATTTAATACGTTTTTTTTATTTTCCTTTTTTTTTTCTTTTTTTTTTATCAATAAAATTATTTCTTCCGGTACCATGTATGGTTTGTATGTATTCTTGTACCATTGTTACGCGAATCATGTAGATGCAACTCGGCTGCATTCAGTTCGGACACTGATTGCAGACGACTAGCCATGGATATGCCACATATGCGTCACATCGGCAATGATTTTCACTCATGTCGGTGCTATACTCCCCACTTAGAAGGCAATACTTTTCCTAAGTTATCCGTCTTTGCGCCTCGCCGCGCGCCGACCGCACCTCCTAGCGCGCCGGCTCGTCGTCCACGCGGAACCGTCCACCTGTTCCTCGGTTCGTTCGTTCCGTAGGATCGCCTGTTCTCCCTCTGGTCAGTCGGCTGGGGGGGCCAATCCTGCCCTCGATCACGTGTCAACATATAGTGGTGTTTCCGACGTGCCTTCGTTGGACTGATAACATCATATCGGTGAAGTGATATAATGCTCCATTGTAATATTTTTCACTATATTTTTCATGTATTCACATTCATACTATTTATTCAAGATGCACTATTATTCAATAATACTTACTGCTGAACATTTTTCAACTTCAGAGCATTTGCACACGCATACATTTATGCTAATCAATCAAACGCTGGTATTAAAAGTTGCTGATTTATTGCTTTCATTTTAAATAAATCTTATATTTATCTATGTAGAATTGTAAAGATATTTAGTACTTATTGTTATTTTTATATAGTATTTGCTTGCTTGCTTTTAGTGCTTGTAGTTAGTTGGGGAGTAAAAGGGATTAACGTGTCGCAGGGAAGTTAAGATTTGATATGGCTCACAAATAATCTTGAATAACTAAACTTCAATAAAAATTTGATCCCCAATAACATGTAACTTGTTCTATAATAACCTATCCCAGCGACATAAAACATCATGTTTTATTTATTTTGCACGATCATTTTCACATGTGTGATTAATATATTGGTAAAGCAATATAGCAATCATTATCAAACTGTAACTTTATATGTTGTAAAATAAATAAAATAAGATGTGCAGCTACAGGATTGATTCACAAATATAGACGGCCATACTAACTAATAGCAATGTGCTCACTTATTGTGTTTTTTGTTTTTCAAAACTTTGCATGAAACTCATGAAGTTCAATTACAGTTTAGCTATTAAACATATTTCCTGCTAATCCTGTACCTATCCAGTATACAAGATACCTCATTGATGTGGCACTTAAAGAGATGTACTTTAATGTAAATAAGAACCTAAATGATTTTTCTCATACTACTTTTAGGAACTCATAATTTTACCCATGCCAATAGTCTGTAAATGAACAATTACAATTTCTTATTATAAATTATTTAAAGTACCTTTCATTGATGGTACCAAAATGATGAGATATCCTGTATACATATCCCAAGTGCCAACCTCACCTGCACGTGGTGCTCCCTGCTGTGGAACTAACGAGGCTCTGGCCATTTTTTTTTCTTAATAAAAGTTATCTTATTATTATAAGTTTTAATACAATGTTGTTTGTATATTTCAGATTTGTATGGCTATCTCTAGACGAGTAAGGAGAACAAAAATGAACCAAAAATAACAGGCCAATATCAATATTAAGAGCTGTAAAACGAAGAGCCATCACTATATAATGTAAGTAAATATTATTCCTTACATAATTTAAGCAAACTCTACATTTATATTTTTTAAGTAGAGTTGTAATGTATTGTGGTGACAATACAATGGGTAATTTGGAAATGCAATAATTTCACAAAAAATAACTGATTTTATAGGATAAATGTCACAAATCATGGTAACATTATCTGTTTATAAAAATATGAGGATTTAATGCATATCACCTGTAGAATATTTATAGAAATCCAGCTTGTGCTCTCATGTCTACTTACACTTCATATTTCCCTTTTTGGAAGGAGTTAGAAATAAACAATATATCAAACAATAAAATGGATTTGTTAATTTATTTCAGACTAAGGAGAGCTCAATTATGGTTGAAAACGAAATTACTGCAACAGCAAATACTTGAGAACCAAGTGTAACGCAATAAGACTAAATTTAAAGTTAAATTGTAAGTATAAATTAGAATTCTTTTATGTTCTTACAAATTAGTCTAACACAAAGGTCAGACATGATCTAAGCGGGATAAGATCATGGCTAAGCGGGACTCTAATTAAGCACGTTAACATAACTTTGTAGATGATAACTATGGGTCAGACTATACCTGGAGTCTTCTGAATATATTTTTTTGAAAATGAGACTTGTATGTTCGAAACCACATGTTTACATTGGTTAGGTTAGGTTAGTGTTGCGACCACAAAGCGCGCGAGCCGAGCGAGCGAAGCGAGCGTGCCGCGGCAGCGGCCGGCGAAGCGCCAGATTAGAAATCATGCCAACAAAATGTACCATATTAAAAACTTGAAATACAACACTTGAAGTTAATAGTATGATTTTTTTTAAATAGCTATTTTGAGATATATTAAAAAGTCAATTTACTTAACTTCCTTTTATTTTGTTTCAGATATGCGGAGTATGAGTCTGAAAACACATCACACGCTGAATAAATACATAGGCAACGAAAGAAAGACGAAAATTCGCAATTTACTTCTAATGATATTTGCTGATACTTAAAAATAAGAATTTCTAAAATTCTATTTAATATTAGTTGTAGGAAGATAATGTTGTTATTTACCCATGAATATAATGATATATATGTAGTCATGTTCTGTATAAATTTATGGAGTAATTTTTGCTCCCTACTACATCTTTAGGTTCCACAATTATAAAAATTAAATCGCTTAAAATTTAATGTTACTACTACGAGTGCCAACTCGAAGATAGTCTGGTAGATCTATCTGTTCTAAATTAATAACAATTTGTCTTAATTTAAAATTGTATAAATATTTAACTAATTTTCGCCAGTAAATTATTTGAACACAATATATCAGTTTATGCAATCAACTGAGATCCAATTAATTCAAATCTGATCTAATACTTTTGGTAACATACTAAATTTGTATTTGTTTTTTTTTATAATATATTATTGTGAATGCTTTTAACATTGACAAAATGTATTATTGATTTCATATGACATAAACATGGTATTACAATATTTAAAGTAGGTAAGTATTAAAGTATTCCAATTTCAGGAATTTTCTTTCTTGAAGGGTTTTGCAAGCATGCATACAGGGAGCAAAAAAAAACTTTATTTTAACTACCCTGATTATGGGGGTTACATGATTATAAATAATGTGATGTTGAATAAGAATTGTTATTATATATGGACATAATAACGTCATTTTGTTTATGGATTATATTCATTCAGCTGTATTCATGTACAAAAATCAATTTATGGGTGTAGTAACATGTTAACAATATTGTATTTTTCTGTATAAGTATAAAATATGTTTAATCGAATTGTTGTTAAATGCAAATAAATAACATTTACATTTAATAAATGTATTTTATTTTGTAATATAACTGAAACTATACAAAGTACATATCTATCTTAACTCTCAACAAGGTACTAATTACAAGGTACAAATAAACCACACAATTTTACCGTGAATGACGGTAGACGTATATTAGTTAAGAAGGTATTTCTTAAGTAATAATATTTATTTATATATGTACATAACATTTCAGTGGTATATTTTGTTTACTTTGAAGCCCTACAACGACCAATAAGAAACGTAAATCATTATAAACATAGATAGATAGAAATGGCTTATGTACTAAATAATTAAATTATTAACGTTCTTACACATTGAATATATGTATTAATATATTTGTCCCTTGGTCTGGGACTTAAAAAGAATGTCCCAACTGTGGTTCTTGTCTAGCATGTCGTAAAAGGCGACTAATGGTATATGGGGTTTTGAGTAGGTACCTATGTGATTGTGTAGGGGACGAGCTAGCTACTTGTCCCTACTTTTTTACAATTTTCCATCTAACCCAGCCCAGTTGGCTGAATGTGGTTAAAGGGGCCTGCTGCCCCTTTGACTCTGCCTACCCCTTCGGGGATTATGGGCGTGATGTTATTGTTATGTACGAATGTATGTATGAATATATTAAATGCCTTTTTTAGGTACAAACCTACTTATTAAATTTTCAATATATTTTCATGTTGATTTATCAAATTAATTAAGCTTTATTTATTTTTATAAGCAAGATTTTACGAGTAGGTACATACAACGGGCAATAAAATGAACATTAATGATAGTAATTAGCATTTATGACTTCAATGTCTGACAGTTTGCATTTGCTTGGTACAATCAAGTACCGAAATCATAAAAACATTGTCAATTGGTACTTAATTACATAGGTGTATAACGTTAAACAATGTTTACATGATATATCCAAGGTATCCCATCACGACATAAAAACCAACCATAGCGGTCATATTATAATAACCATATGGAGCCCGGAGCGGCCAAATAAATCATGTCGGACAAGGTCGAAGTACGTACGCGAGGCCGGAGGCCGAGCGCCCTCCCGGCCGAAGGCCTGGTTCTTTAGGACCCATTTGATGGAACATAGGGCATCAAAAAAAGAATAAGAACGCCATTGCGAACGGTCGAACCCAGCCATGTAATCTAAGCGAGGCCGCAGGCCGAGCTGCGTTTCGCGAGGCCGAAGGCCGAGCTCCGCGTAGGGCGAAGCCCGGAGCGTCCGCCTCGCAGAGCTGGGTTTTGGCAAGCACACGCGTAGCGTGTGCGCCAAAAGCTAGTCTATTATATATAAAGCTAAATTACCACTCACTCACTCACTGACTGATTGGGGTGTTTTTGCGGTGTGAAGGGGGTGGTTTAGCACTTTTCGACGTATGGGGGGTGGGTTTAGATTTTTAATCAACGCAGCTTTTTCTTGTTTTTTTTTTTTAATTCAAGATGGCCGCCGAGTATGGCTTAGCGGGGGGAAAAAAATGTAGGGGATGGGGGGGGCGGTTTAGACTGTCAGAGATTGATGTTTGGGAGTTAGGAATGAAAAAAAAATAAAATGTCAAAAAAACAAGATGGCGGCGGTGTAATTGCGGTTTGAAAATCCGATTTAGAGTCATTTTTGCGCAGTCGTACTGAAGGGACGCGCATAGACAGTGGAAAACTTTATTTTGGCATTTGTTGCGGGTATAGTCGACTCGACGACCCCATCCATAGATTATAGAAATTCAATATGGCGGCGGCGCTGGCGGCCATTTTGTCCCGAGAAAAAAATTGGCAGTTTTTGAAGGCGTTTTTCGGGTGGATGGCAACACTTTAGAGAATCGCTTGTAAGAAGGTTTTGGTGGGGAATTTATTCGAGTGTTACCATGCGTGACAATTTCTACCAAATTCATGGTAGTTTTCGGGCCATGGGAGAAAATGGTAAGAAAAAAAAATTTTGGATTTTTGAAAAATCGAGTATGCAGTTTTGTGGCAACCCCGCTTGGGCCTTTTTGTAGTTTTTTTGAAAAATTCTAGCAACCCTGGGAATTATCGGTAAAAAACGTTTTTTCGACATTGTCATCTTCTAGGAGCCCTGTGGGTCAGAGGATGCGTCGGAGGAAAAAACGAAAAATGAGGGTTGATGGGGTATACGATCCAGAATATGGGAAAAATATGGGCATTGCAAAATTCAAGATGGCGGACGCGCTGGCGGTAATTTAGTAAAACTCAAAATTTTCCAAAAAATTGTTTTTAATTTTTCGCATGGATGGCAACATTTTAGAGAATCGCGTTGTATGGGGTAGGGGTAGAGAATTTATTCAAGTGTTGCCGTGCGTTTGAATTTCTACCAAATTCATGGTAGTTTTACAGTCATGGTAGAAAATGGTAGGGAAGAAATTTTGACGTTTTGCGAAAAATCGAGTATACAGATTTATGGCAACCTCGACCCACAATGGCCTCATGGTAGTTTTGTTGAAAAATTCTGGCAACACTGGCGACAGCAGACCTAAATATTTTTTCGACATGGTCATTTTCCAAACTCTCTGTGGGTCCGAGGACGCACGGGAAAAAAAAACGAAAAATGTGGGTTGGTGGGGTATACGACCCAGAATATGGCAAAAATATGGCCATCTGGAAATTCAAGATGGCGGACGCGCTAGCGGCCATTTTGTGAAAATTTCACTTTTTCGAAATTTTATTTTCAATTTTTCGGGCAGATGGCGACACTTTAGCGTTTTCCAATGTACTAGGCGGATATGTGTCTCGTCAAAATGTGTTGCCAGGTGAAAAAAATGTTGGTAGTTTTTGGTAGTTTTCGAGATATGGCCCAAAAAGGTCGAAAGTAGAAATAACGACTTTTTGGTAAATTCATTGCCAGGTACTTAGAGGGCGGGTCCATTAAAATGACATTTGACTATTTTTATCTCATTCGCATGGCAACACTCGGAGCGGCGGGAAGGTGAATCCCGAAGGCATGGTCTACTTTCAGAGGCTCTGGAGGACTCGTTATACGTTGGAGGGAAAAAAAAAAAATGCAGTTCGATGTGGTATATAACGTAGAATGCCTAAAAAATACTGGCTCCAAAAAAATAAAAATGGCGGACCAAGTGGCGGCCATTTTGTAAAAATGTGAATTTTTCAGAATTTTCAAAGTGGTTTTTGGGGCAGTTGCAGTTAGCAAAGCTAAATTTTGACAATGACCTTTGTTGTAGAACCCTATAAGACCTATCGACTGGTTATAATTCTTTCCTAATTTTCAGGGTAATTTTCGAGTTTTACCCCAAAATGTAAAAACTCGAAATAACTTCTTTTGGTAGAAAATAAGTATGAGGATCTGTCAACATTGGCCATTTATTTCTATTTCAATCCAATTTTGAAAAATAAATCAACAGTCGAAAGAAAAAAATGAAAAACTCCACGTCATGTTTTCCCATACATTTTGTACTGGAGCCGACCGCAAAGATAAGTTTCTACGATTTTGTATGGGGAAACGGTTGCATAGTATTGCGGTACTATATTTATAATACAAAATGACTTTGTAACTTTGCGTGGGCATAGGCGGAGCGCCGCGTAGGGCGAAGCCCGGAGCGGCCAAAGAGTTAATGTATTTTTGCGAAGCCACAGGCGGAGCGCCGCGTAGGGCGAAGCCCGGAGCGGCCAAACAAGTGATGTTATATTACGAATGCATAGGCGGAGCGCCGAGTAGGGTGAAGCCCCGAGCGGCCAAACAATTAATATATTTTTGCGAAGCCATATGCGGAGCGCCGCGTAGGGCGAAGCCCGGAGCGGCCAAACAAATGATGTAATACTGTGAAGCCATAGGCGGAGCGCCGCGTCGGGCGAGGCCCGGAGCGGCCAAACAGTTAATGTATTTTTTCGATGTTATAGGGGCACAGCCCGGAGCGGCAAACATATAATGTGATTTTGCAAAGACATAGGTGGAGCGCCGCGTAGGGCGAAGCCCGGAGCGGTCAATTTAGTTATGTTATTCTGCAACTGCTTAGGCGGAGCGCCGCCTAGGGCGCAGCCCGGAGCGGCCAAACAAATGATGTGATTGTACAAAGTCACAGGCGGAGCGCCGCGTAGGGCGAAGCCCGGAGCGGCCAAATAAATCATGTCATTTTGCAAGACCGCAGGCCAAACTAGGTACGCGAGGCCGGAGGCCGAGCGCCCTCCGGCCCGAAGGCCTGGTTCTTTAGGACCCATTTGATGGAACATAGGGCATCAAAAAAAGAATAAGAACGCCATTGCGAACGGTCCAACCCAGCCATGTAATCTAAGCGAGGCCGCAGGCCGAGCTGCGCATCGCGAGGCCGAAGGCCGAGCTCCGCGTAGGGCGAAGCCCGGAGCGTCCGCCTCGCAGAGCTGGGTTTTGGCAAGCACACGCGTAGCGTGTGCGCCAAAAGCTAGTCTATCTATCTATCTATCTATCTATCTATCTATCTATCTATTTCTATCTATTATTCTATCTATCTATCTATCTATCTATCTATCTATCTATTATATATAAAGCTAAATTACCACTCACTGACTCACTGACTGATTGGGGTGTTTTTGCGGTGTGAAGGGGGTGGTTTAGCACTTTTCGACGTATGGGGGGTGGGTTTAGATTTTTAATCAACGCAGCTTTTTCTTGTTTTTTTTTTTTAATTCAAGATGGCCGCCGAGTATGGCTTAGAGGGAAAAAAAAAATGTATGGAAACGTGGGGCGGTTTAGACTGTCAAAGATTGTTGTTTATGGGTTAGGAATGGAAAAAAAATAAAATGTCAAAAAAACAAGATGGCGGCGGTGTAATTGCGGTTTGAAAATCCGATTTAGAGTCATTTTTGCGCAGTCGTACTGAAGAGATGCGCATAGACAGTGGAAAACTTTCTTTTGAAAATTCTTGCAAGTATAGTCGACTCGACGACCCCGTCCATAGATTATAGAAATTCAATATGGCGGCGGCGCAGGCGGCCATTTTGTCCCGAGAAAAAAATTTGCAGTTTTTGAAGGCGTTTTTCGAGTGGATGGCAACACTTTGGAGAATCGCTTGTAAGAAGGCTATGGTGGGGAATTTTTTCGAGTGTTACCATGTGTGGAAATTTCTACCAAATTCATGGTAGTTTTTGGGCCATGGTAGAAAATAGTAGGAAAAAAAAAATTTGAATTTTTGAAAAATCGAGTATGCAGTTTTGTGGCAACTCCGACCCGCTTGGGCCTTTTTGTAGTTTTTTTGAAAAATTCTGATAACCCTGGGAATTATCGGTAAAAAACGTTTTTTCGACATTGTCGTCTTCTAGGAGCCCTGTGGGTCAGAGGAAGCGTCGGAGGAAAAAACGAAAAATGAGGGTTGATGGGTTATACGATCCAGAATATGGGAAAAATATGGGCATTGCAAAATTCAAGATGGCGGACGCGCTGGCGGTAATTTAGTAAAACTGAAAATTTTCGAAAAAATTGTTTTTCATTTTTCGCATGGGTGGCAACATTTTAGAGAATCGCGTTGTATGTTGCAGGGGTAGAGAATTTATTCAAGTGTTGCCATGCGTTTGAATTTCTACCAAATTCATGGTAGTTTTCGAGCCATGGTAGAAAATGGTAGGGATGAAATTTTGACGTTTTGCGAAAATTCGAGTATGCAGATTTATGGCAACTCCGACCCGCAATGGCCTCATGGTAGTTTTGTTGAAAAATTCAGGCAACACTGGCGACAGCGGACCAAAACATTTTTTCGACATGGTCATTTTCCAAACTCTCTGTGGGTCCGAGGACGCACGGGAGAAAAAAACGAAAAATGGGGGTTGGTGGGGTATACGACCCAGAATATGGGAAAAATATGGGCATTCGGAAATTCAAGATGGCGGACGTGCTAGCGGCCATTTTGTGAAAATATTACTTTTTCGAAATTTTATTTTCAATTTTTAGGGCAGATGGCGACACTTTAGCGTTTCCCAATGTACTAGGCGGATATGTGTCTCGTCAAAATGTGTTGCCAGGTGAAAAAAAAATTTGGGAGTTTTTGGTAGTTTTCGAGATATGGCCCAAAACAGTCGAAAGTAGAAATTACGACTTTTTGGTAAATTCATTGCCAGGTTCCTAGAGGGCGGGTCCATTAAAATGACATTTGACTATTTTTATCTTTTTTGCATGGCAACACTCGGAGCGGCGGGGAGGTGAATCCCGAAGACATGGTCTACTTCCAGAGACTCTGGAGGACTCATTATACGTCGGAGGGAAAAAATAAAAATGCAGTTCGATGTGGTATATAACGTAGAATGCCTAAAAAATACTGGCTTTAAAAAAAATCAAAATGGCGGACCAAATGGCGGCCATTTTGTAAAAATGTGAATTTTTCAGAATTTTCAAAGTGGTTTTTGGGGCAGTTGCAGTTAGCAAAGCTAAATTTTGATAATAACCTTTGTTGTAGAGCCTTATAAGACCTATCGACTGGTTATAATTTTTTCCCAATTTTCAGGGTAATTTTCGAGTTTTACCCCGAAATGTAAAAACTCGAAATAACGACTTTTGGTAGAAAATAAGTATGAAGATCTGTCAACATTGGCGATTTATTTCCATTTCGATCCAATTTTGAAAAATAAATCAACAGTCGAAAGAAAAAAATTAAAAACTCCACGTCATGATCTCCCATACATTTTGTACTGGAGCCGACCGCAAAGATAAGTTTCTACGATTTTGTATGGGGAAGTGGTTGCATACGAATGTGATATTTTTTTTTCATATTAATATTAAGTAATTAAGTAACGTGGAAGTGGTTGTAGCTTAATGGTAAGAACACGCGTCTCTTAACCGAGGAATGCGGGTTCAAACTATGTACGTATTTATACCACTAGCTCGGCGGCAAGGGAAAAAAACGTGATAAAATCTACACATTCCAACATCTAATGGACGTATATAAGCATGAACCAAAAATTGTCTGATTCCCCTGTCTCAAGAGTTACGAAGTTAAAATCTGTAGTCGTTATAATGTAAGTAGATAACTAACCAGACACGCTAAATTCTAGAGCATGGTCTAAACGGACCCCGACCAAGCACGGGACATAACGCTAGGAAGAAGCTAACATACCTATTAAGTAAAAATTAAAATTTTCAATCATAATTCAGGTAATAAATATGGTCTTCTTGTATAATTCAATCGTGATTTCTTTTGTTCGTTATTATAAGCCCTACGTAGGGTACCTACTACTATAAGTACCTCTATTTTTTCTCCCTTTCAAAATTATGTAAGATAAATAAAAAAATAATAAATAGGTACTTACAAGGGTATCATCTAAACTTCATTGTTACTAGACATTGTTAAAACTATCTTGTTTTATGTTTGTGCCATAATAAATCTAAAACTATCTATTTAATTTGATTTATTACTCGATTTTCTTGTGATTGTGTAAAACATAGTAGGTAAATTGGTGTTGTAAGCAGGAGTGCGAGGACAGGTTACCTACCTATGCAAAATAACGATGTACCATATTGTGGATCGGATAAGGTTGAATCATTACCATGCGATACTTTAAGAATCGAGAAGATCGACTTTATTAAGTCTTAAAAGTGATTTCGTTACAAACTCAATAAATAGCCTTTTTAATAAGTACTTAGTTATTAATCGAAACCGAACGCCATATTATGGCAACGGTCCTTAGGTATACACCTCATTCACTTTAAAAACATTGATAATCCTTTTTATATATGCTCTACGGTTTTATAACTCCTAACTAACATCACTTTCTGTTAACATACGGCCAATCTGGTTGTGGTAGGTGAGCCGGGGACTTCCACGATTTTTAAATGCTTCCACTTTCGCATTATACCTATATCTGTTTAGTCATCTATTCTTTCCATATGACCGAACCACCGGAGCATACCGCTCCTTAACTTGACTGCGACGGTGTCTTTGAACGTAGTCTGTAAGTAAGCAATACACTGCAGATTTTACTCAACGCACGCATCTCGACCGCGTTTATTCTACTTGCATGCTCTTTCTGCCATAATCAACTCTCGCTTTCATACGTTAGCGTGGAAATCAGGATTGCATTGTGTATAGCGAGCTGGTTCTTCTAGCTTAAGACTTCACTACCTAGAAGTTTTCCTAAAGATCCATTCACCCTATTCCCTTAATTTACTTTTATTTCTGTATCAGCAGAATACCTTATCTTCTCTTTCAAACTACAATCAACTAAATAATTATTTAAACTATACTTTCAATTAAACAATTATTTGTCAAACTACTACATGATTACAGGGTCCAAAAAGATAAAAGCCTGGTAGAGTTGCGTATATACAATATTATAGCCTCATTTTTATTTAGGACTGTCCTATGTTGGTCTAGAAAAATCTTAGTACCTAGATACCAACTGTGTTTCATGTCCAACATGTCGAAAACGCCGACTATTAATGTATGGAGTGATAGATTTGTGGTTACGTGGATGACAGCAAATTGACCACTTGTCACTGGTTTTTTACAATTTTCCATTTAACTTAGCTTAACTTCATTCTTGGCTGAATGAGGCTTAAGGCTTTTAAGCTTATCGCTCTTTGAACTTTGCCCTTCGAGATTATGGTGTTTATGTGTTTTTTCGATTGTTTGATATGGCAGTACGATGTGACTGGAGTAATAAATTGAGCAGCTTTCGAAGCCTCAAAATGAATTTCCCCTTTAATTAATGTTAGATTACATAAATGATTTGGTATATATCTACTCCATGAGTATTTTCTTGTTAACTCTAAAAATAAATTTGTGACAACTTGATAGATGTTGCGATGTTAATTTCATTAGACTTAGATTTAGACTACCTATATTTATATGTCTGAGATATTAATTGCTACGTTAAAAAACTGAGTATTATAATAATTCATGACAGCCCATTTTTACCCACATATTTATACTAGAAGAAGTGACTTCATGTGGTATATATGCAAGGATTTATTGTACTATTTATCAAAAAATGTGGATAATTGTGACTAATAACTTTAATATTTAAGATCTTTAACCTATCCTATCTTTATATAAATAATAATGAAACAAAAAACATTAATTAAATAATATGTTTATTAGAATATTTTATATACATATACTTTAATTGTTTAATTTAATTTACTTTTTCTGTCTCTGTTATTTAAATATTATGTCCATCTAAGTACAGTAAACCAATCCGACATCCTCTGGTACTCCATTGTGTGTTTGATTATAGGCTGAAACAATATAACAATTCAATCAGTTGAAGACATATTTCAACATGTTAACATGTTAACTTTGTGTACATGTTATAAATGAAACATAACATTTATAACCCATATTTACACACAAAATGAGTAGTAATGGCTATAGTTAAGACATCAATACAAAAAAGATTCTCATGCCAGCTAAAATAATCAGTTCAAAACTATATAAATATTGTCAAGAACCAAATATCATACACCCAGTATTATTAATTTAAAGTTTTGTTCATTTATTATACTTGGCTAATGAGCTTAGTGCATCATAGACTTGTCCACCCTTTTGGTTATTGCTGATGTCATGGTATGATGATGATTATCCACAACACACCAGCATTAAATCTTTCTTAGGTTTATTCTTATACTGGCAATGTCTCAATTCAAAATACATCCTCTACCCATTAATCCTCCCCATAATACCTCTGACCCATTAATCTCTTTTACTCTTATTAGAAGTAGCCTTTTTTTTTTAATAATTAAGTTTTGTCTATTATTGTTTAATTGTTCTCTATTATTAACGGCTTCAATACACGACATTAATATTTTGATATTGGTTTGACATAAAAGTACTAATATCTAAACAGTTTACCACACGTGACTAATTGTTTATTACGTTACTATGAAATTTTAATTACTTTAGATGAAATCGATAATAATTAAATAAATAGATAAGTACTTACCTGTGGGATATCACTTGCTTTATGAAAATGCTTAAACAACGCTAAACCGGTTAGTGACCTATGGGGTTGCTGTCCTCAGTCCTTTGATTCTGCCTCTTCAATGTTTTGCAGGCCACACCATTTCAATAGATAACAAGAAAAGAAGCAAACTTTTTAACGAAATAGGTAACGCGGGAAGCTGTTGTTGTTGATGGCAATTTGTAAGTTTGAAAGTTGTCACACTGACATGACAGTATTAAATGTCACTTTTTTATTCGTTCCGAAACCAATATTTTTCGATATTTAGTAAAACTTATACTTCTATTTTTTTTTTGAGAAATCATTTAAAAGTTCATTATTAAAAACGTATCTTCCACAAAGACTTATAATTCTTACAAATTACATTATGTTTGATTATTCTGTGCCATGTTAAATTTGTCCTTCAATATCTTAGGTTTAGTCAAGATCACATCTATTACACAGTAAAAAAAAAATGCAGTCAGTGTTGCAAGTAAAAAAAAGTTTAACCCCAATTTTAGGGTAATCATATATTTCCTTTATTATTTTCATTACGATGATAAATCAATTGATATTCAAAATTATTTAAAATTACGTTTCGTTTTTCCTTGTTAACAAATAGAGACTTTTTTGTAGAACGTATTGTGAACGGTGCCTGATAACTACAATACGTTTTTATTTTTATTTATTTAATAGTGCTTTTGAACTTTGAAATTAAACAAACAAAACATTAATCTTAATTAAAAATGGCTGCATTGGTAATTGGTAATAATAATACATTTTAATTATACCTTGTCTTTCATTTTTATAAAATAATAAAAATACATATTAGACTTACATACAGTATTTTTAAGTCTTTAACTTATAAAGTGATGATAGAAATGTGTTCTAAAAATTATTTATAAATATGTATAGCTTTCATAAATGCTGCAGAAATAACATTTCATCAAAAACTAAAATCAATATATTTTACGGGTAACCACTAATGTTGACACTGACAATACTAAGAACAATCGCAAAGTTTTCTCCCGCCGTTATTAGCGTCACTTTGCCTTTGGCGTCACTATTTTCCGTCTGTTCTCAGGTGAGTTGCAAAAACTTTTCTAAGTAAATACTTGTCGTTATTAGATAAAATGAAAATATATTATAATTCGATTTCTACCTATGATGGGGATTGGTTAGCATACATGAGATTTAACCGTAAGTAGAAATATTTTCAAGTGTTTTTGGATTGTTCTATCACTCCGTTTTTGCAACAAAATGGAGGCGTGGCGTACCACTGCAAACTTCAAATAAAAGTTGGTATATAATTATAACTTTTACTACAGAATACAATAATGTAAGAAAGGTTTATTATGTGACTAATTCGATTTGAGAAGTACGTACGTGTGTTGGTATATTTACTTGATACTTACAATACAATTTGATGTCGTTATTTTTAGTTGTTTTAGACTTTAAATTTAATAATTATTAAATTAAATAGACTTGCTAAAAACACATTTTCCATTAAACGAAGTTAACGTTATGAATGATTTGGTAGGTATGACAAGATTAGGTATGTAAGTAATATGCTCTTAGGCGGGTGTTTAAAGAGATTAGTTAGTTGGACGGGTGTTTTAGTCTCGTGTCGTAATATTAATGAGGTAAGTAATAGGTAAGTACTATAATTAGGTACTCTGTTCTTACTTTTCCTCATTGATGTCTTGCGCGTCTATATGCAAATAAACATTTAAGTAAGTAGGTATGTCCTTCCCCAAAATCCCCAATGTGCATTGGAATCATAAACTATGTCCTTATATAGATAATATTCCTATATACATATTATATTCCTAGGTAAGTACCATACTTAATTTAGGCAACAATGTTAAATATATATATAATTCATAATTTTAGATTTCTACTGACATCATGCCTGGGCATTCTGCTATCATCCCTGCATCTTCGTGCATCGCTACGGGTAAGTTGCACACTCTCATTTTATGTCCTATTTTCATATTTCTATTTAATATATAGGTATTTTGAGAGTTGATCTATTAAACTGTGTGGTGTTAACCACTTAATAAACATTTGGTTCTATCTATTGTTTATAGGTATTTTATAGTTCTATGAATCAATATGATTTTTTAATATAGATTATTTATTCCTTATATTATAATAACAACTAAATAATATTTTAAAACCTTTTAATTTATTCAAATTATAGTTAGAGTTCAATATATAGCAGTGTAACTTAGGGATATTATTACCTATATCATTTTTATAATGAATAATAAGTGGTGTAGGTAGGTTTCATTTTAATGTTCCTTTTGATTAACTAGGTACATTAAATAAATTAAATCCAATGAGTTGCAGCTAGGAAATTGTTATATACCTACTTCATACATTTAATAAATAGTGTCATAATTGAATTCCTAAATTTACATTTTAAATAATTATGGTACAATAAATATAGGTAGATTAGGTTAGTATTATATGAATTTACTTGTATTTTTTTGATTGCAAATATTTGTTAATATACATATTTAAAAGGTTTCTCTTTACATAATATTTATTCAAGTGATAGTATCTTGGTAGATTCAGTCAAAACCATATTTTTATTCTTTTTGCATATCATATCTATTTATTTATTTATACAATAGAAATCTTGGATCTAAAAAATATAACAAAACACTTTGGCCTTTTGACTATTATGTATTGAAGTAATATAAATTAGAATAATTGAAAGTACCTACACTAAAAGTAAAATATAAGTTCAAAATTTTCAAGTGGTAACTTTTTTAAATTTATTTGGGATATAGGTATAAATAATAGGAATGAAACATATTTTTGAAGATTGTTTTAATAATTTATGGCTATAATTTAAGCATAATATATATAAGCACAACTATTGTACAAGTTTAGTTCTTATCGTTGTGTTATTATTTATAAATAAATAAGATATGAAATACATATAAATAAAATAGGTAGGCAAACTAGAATTTACAATGATGAATTCATGATATTATTTATAAAGTAAATTAACCTTTTATGTTTAAAGATTTCCATTACTTTAATTGTTTCATCTCACAGTATTATATGGTGAATGATTCTTTATTTAATTTAATTTACATAATTGCTATCTTTTTTGAACTGTTACGAAAGGTATCATTATTTATCTGGATCAAAACCCATCAATAGGAGTAAGAAATATGTGCATTGTTTTGTAAACATAACAACCCAATTGTAATATTATTATAATTTATATTTATATAACATGTTAGTAGGTACTACCCAAATGCGAGTGTTTTTATGAGCAAGATTGAATGAATATTACATGTTGTTATAGGGTAAGTTTGCCTTTTAGCGTCCATCGCCCAATTCGCGTCCATTTTACGGTTCTCCCTTTGAAAACTCTCGAAATTAAGTATACTAACACACTAAATATCATTACCGCCAATACTTCAATGTATAAGAGGCACGCACACATAGACAAAAGTTCCGTGCGCCCAACCAATCCTGTGTAGAAAAATAGTAAGAGACTGCTGTTCAATAAGAGAGCGCGGACGTGCGGGATTATGACACAAAAATAGTGGGCAGCGGAGCGTTTGAAGGTAAATCTTTTATTGTTTTATGTGTATAGCCATGGCTGTTTGAAAACGTTGATAATGATAAAAGGAGTTATGTTAATTATGAATTTGCTTTTTTTTTTTATAGTTAGCAGTTAAAATAAGATGGACGCGAATTATTACACTGAATTTATAAAACTTGCACTTTGCGTCAATTGCGTCTTTGCGCGACAATGGACGCAAACTATACCGTCAGGGAATAATAACAAAAGCAAATCGCGTCCATTTTTATTAATTAATTCCCTACAGTTGATTTGTTTGTATTTTTGAATACAAAATGTGTTGTAGGATTTTTTTTTATTATAACTACAAATTTAATCCCTATTATACTTTGTATGTAATGAGTAATTTCTTAAATTCTTATTTTTTCTGTTTAAGTTGAGTTCTTTAGATATAAGAACGAAGAAGGAAAAAAGGACATACCTACCTACACAGAAGAAGATTTAAGAAAAGCCTTGAATGAAACTCGAGAAAAGAAGAAATCGGTAACAAATATGCAAAGAATATACTATTCCTAAGACCACAATATTGAACAAAATCAGTGAGCGCAGACCTGATGGATTAAAGAAACCGGGGCCAGAAATTGTATTTGGATACAGCAAAATTGATTTTTAATGAAATTAAATTAACTATAATTCTTAATTACTTAATAAACTATTAAAATCCAATCTCTCTAGTAGTAAGGATTCGAGAGTTCTGGCTCACCCCAGGGCTGGCTCAACTGGTCAACTTTGGGGGTGTCCCGAGGGAAAAAAAAAAAAAAAAAAAAAAAAAAAAAAAAAAAAAAAAAGGTTTTGGGGGTGGTTTGAGACGATTGCAGTGATCCCCGTCTTCGTATCTCTTACGGATCCAGAGATAGCTTTTTGCTACGAACATGCCCTAGTTCGTTAACTAATTACGTCTAATGACGGTTCGCTCGAGACCCAGCTCGCCGTCGGGTCAACATTACTTAATCACCTATTGTCAATGACTCATTGTATTTGCATTACGTTCCTTTGCTTGTTGTTATTATGCAGTGCTTTAGATCTAGTTAAATAAATTTAGTCTAGGTTTATCACTATTCATGTTATCGAAATTGCTGAATTATAACAAACGGAATGATTTGGTTGAAGATTATTCTTCCAAAGCTGGTTTCTGCTAGGTCATAAAAAAAAAATAACCCTAACCTATTTTTAACAAGTACTTATATTCACCACAAATTTTATGTTTGACATTGTTTCTTCTTTTTATTCTCTTTTACGTTCCCAATTGCTGTATTAAAAACCAATGACAACTTGTTTCTGTCTGGTCATAAAAATAACTCTAACCTATTTTTACAATTGTATTGAAATTACAACTTGTTTTTCCAGACTCATAAAAAAATAACCCTAACCTATTTTGTTTGCAAGTTTATTTATTTATTTATTTTTTAAAATATCAGAATACATCACATACATTGATCTGACTCCGAGGTAAGTAGCTTAAGCACTTGTGTTACGGATATCAGAAACAACAGTGGTATTACAAATATATACTTAAATATTGGATATTAACACCCAGACACAGAACAAACACAAGTATTCATCATACGAATATTTGTCCTGGGTGGGGATCGAACCCACAACTCTTGGCGCATGGAGACAGGGTCACTACCGAATGCGCCATTGAGCTTATTAACCCTAGCCTATTTTTTACAAGTATATTCACCATAAATTATACGTTCGACATTGTTTCTTCTCTTCATTGTCTTTACGTGTCCAATTACTGTATTAAACCCCTTTCTTTTTCTATACCATATGCTAAGAGTCGGCTCTGGCAAAAGAAAAGGTCTATGTACAAACCAAAGGTAAGTAATATATCGTAAATATAAATCTGTTGGGTGACATGGACAATCACATCGAAACTTGAAAACCTTAATTAACTAGTTGATAGGGACCGCATTCTCGACATATCTATGTATTACTTTCAAAAAGACTACTTATCTATTGTAAATAAACCATTATAGGTATGACGTAGATATCTATTTCAAATAAATCATTACTATAATTGTGGTTCGAAACTTGAAAACCTTAATTAACTAGTTGATAGGGACCGCATTCTCGACATATCTATGTATTACTTTCAAAAAGACTACTTATCTATTGCAAATAAACCATTACTATAATTGTGATCATTATTAATTTTTAATGATCTACATACAATATCTTGGTATAAAACCACGACGTTCCACAGTATTCTCTACAACTCGTGCATTGGATTCGTGAAGTGTCACATACAACAAGTGAAGTGTTACGTTCTTCTATTCATCGCAAACATCATGGATGTAAGTATTGCATTGTAGTCATGCTACTTTTGTTGTACATATCCTGATTTAATGTAGATATTTCTAAATTGACTTTACCTAAGTTCCTTGACAAGATGCTTTGTAAAGCAGTTGAATAAGGATTAATCTTATTATTTTTCACAGATTGCTAAGTCTACAATAAATGGTGAAGATGTGACGTTCGAAGAAAACACATTCAAAAGATACTACTTTCCTTCTTCGGATGAGGAAGATCTCTGCCCATACCAAGACCAACGCGCTATCAAAAGAAACATTGACTCTATTGACGAATTCTTCACCGAGCCAACAAAGAAAAAAATCAAATCAAAACGGTCGTCTACAGTAGGACGACCAAATAAAGACAATATCTCATATATTTCAACCAATGTGGATGATGGCGCCACCGCAACACACCTCATCAAAATAGAGGTGTATGACGTGAAAAAATTGGAGAATATCAACCCGGCGGATCACTGGAAACACGCCGACATTCGTATTAAATATTTTACTAAACCTACTAACGACGTGGTGCATAAGAAAACGCGTCAGATTATTTACGAAATCACAAAGGGAATATCCAATTCCCCAGACTGTCAAAAATATTCAATTAAAAATAATAAATAACATTTATTTACCATTTCTTTGTTTTACTTATAAACTATGTTACATATGCGAAAAAGATTTATCTGAACAATATATTGACTATGACTGGCATACAGGAGTCTTTATTGGTGTGTCACATGAGATATGCAGTAAAAAGTTTCATAAAATAGATTTTGTACCAGTAATATTACATAACCTTAGTAATTACGATGCTCACTTTATCGTTCACGCTTTGAATTTTGCTGAGGGTGAAGTACAAATAATTCCACAAAATAAAGAAAAATATATCTCATTTTCTAAAATTCTCAAAATAAACGGTCAACATATCAGTTTAAGGTTTATCGCTTCTTTTAAATTTCTATCTAGTAGCTTAGATTCATTAGCTTGTAACCTTAATAACAATCAATTTATTGAACTTAGAAAGGAATATCCTAACGAAGAAGACTTCGGATTGTTAAAACGAAAAGGTGTTTATCCTTATGAGTTTATGACTTCTTTTGAATTATTAAAATTTCCTTCTCTGCCAAACATAGATGATTTCTTTAGTTCTCTTACGGGTTCATCTATTTCCACTAAAGATTATGATCATGCGCAAAAAGTTTGGTCACATTTTAAATGTTGCATAATGTCTGACTATTCTAATCTTTACCTTAAAACTGATGTATTACTTTTAAGTGATGTTTTTGAAAACTTTAGGAATGTTTGTTTAAAAACTTATGGATTGGATCCTGCTCACTATTATACTGCCCCAGGATTAAGTTGGGATGCTATGCTCAAGTTTACTGAAGTTCAAATGGAATTATTGACTGATTTTGATAAAATTGCATTTATTAAATCCGGTATAAGAGGGGGTGTTTCCCAATGTAGTAATCGCTATGCTAAAGCTAATAACCCTTATATGGATAGTTTTCAAGCCAATGAGCCTATTTCCTATCTAACATACTTAGACGCTAATAATTTGTATGGGTGGGCTATGTCGCAGTACCTACCGATTTCTCAATTTGAATGGGAAAATAGTGATGTAGATTTTAATGTATCCAACGTTTCAGACATTGGGTACATATTAGAAGTAGATTTAGAATATCCCATTAACTTACATGATTCCCACTCTGATTTTCCTTTGTGTCCAGAAAATGTATGTATAGGTGGGTCTAAAGATTTAAAATTAGTTCCAAATTTAAATGATAAGAAAAAATATATTATTCATTACAGAAATCTTTTACAAAGTTTAGAGTTAGGTTTAAAAGTAACGAAAGTTCATAAAGTTTTAAAATTTAAACAGAGCCCCTGGTTGAAAAAATATATTGATTTAAACACACATTTACGTACATTAGCAACATCTGATTTTGAAAAAGATTTTTATAAATTAATGAATAATTCTATTTTTGGTAAAACCATGGAAAATATTGAAAAAAGAGTAAATGTAAAATTATTAACTCATTGGGAAAATCAGGGTAAAAAGAAAGGAGTTCAAAGTTTAATTGCTAAGCCGGAATTTCATAGTTTATCAATTTTTTCTGAAAATTTAGTAGCAGTACAACTACACAAAACTAAACTTCTGTACAACAAACCTATTTATTTAGGATTTAGTATATTAGATATATCCAAAACATTGATGTATGATTTTCACTATAAATATATGAAATGTAAATTTAATAATTTGAAGTTATTGTACACAGACACTGACAGCTTAGTTTACCAAATATTTTGTACAGATTTTTATAAAGAAATTAAACTAGACATCAATAATTATTTTGATACATCCGATTACGAAGAAAATAATATGTATGGGTTTCCTTTAGTTAATAAGAAAAAGTTAGGATATTTTAAAGACGAACACAATGGTAACATATTTTCAGAATTTGTTGGCTTGCGTTCGAAAATGTATGCTATGCAAGTTAACAATAAAACAACAACTAAAGCTAAAGGTGTTAACAAATCTGTAACTAAAAAGTTAAAATTAGAAAATTATAAAAATTGTTTGTTTGATAAAAATATTCAACTCGCAGAAATGTATAGATTTAGATCAATAAAGCATGTTATTTTTACTCAAAAAATAAACAAAGTTTGTTTATCATATAACGATACCAAGCGTTACATTGTACCTAATTCTACTAACACATTAGCTTGGGGTCATTACAAATTAAGATAGTTTACTAATGTAGGTACCTAAGTTGCATCAATTTTGTATTATTCATTAGTTTTTTGTAATATGTGTATATTATTGATAACATTTGCTGTTTTTTTGTGTTCTATTTTAATTATATGTTTGTATTGATGTTTGCTTTCTTTTTTTGTTTGTTTTTTTTTTCTTTGTTTTCATGATATGTATGATAAATAAATTATTTTATTTAGTAATTATTTGAACTTTTCTTTCATACCATTATCAAATTCTTAAGAGAGTGCACGTGTTGATGAACATGATCCACTTTGTACATCCATTTACTGCAATTGTTGCTGGTCCTAGTGGTTGTGGAAAATCTAATTTTGTTTGTGAATTTATTAAATATATAAAACAAATATGCGATACAAAGTTCGTGAATATTTTGTGGTGTTATGATGAAATGCAACCGTTGTATAACCTAAGTGGTGTAAATTATTATGAGGGAATTCCTGACTTAAACATGTTTGATGGAAAAGAACCCCAACTTATAATAATTGATGACTTAATGAGAGAGTGCGATGGTCGTGTTGTTGATATCTTTACTAAAGGAAGTCATCACAGAAACTTAAGTGTATTTTACATAACTCAAAATTTGTTTCATCAGGGTAAAGGACAACGCGATATCTCACTAAATTCTAGTTATATAATATATTTTAAAAATCCAAGAGACAGAACACAAATCCGTTTTTTGAGTCGTCAACTTTTACCCGAAAATGCAAAATTTGTTGAAGATGCATATAGAGACGCTACGAATAAACCCCATGGGTACTTGATGATTGACTTAAAACAAAACACTGATGATATGTATCGTTTCAAGACTGATATATTCCCAGATCAGTACACAATTTGTTACATATCCAAAAAGGGATATAAATACAGTGGCAACCAACGAAAAACTTTCATTTCGTAACGATGAAGCCAAGAGTTACTACACATACGGATTTCTTAAGAGCGTTACATGTGCTTAAACCTAAATTCCGCAAAGCGTTATTAAAATCTTGCAATCAAGAAGAAATAAATTGCCTTTGTGAGTGCATTTATAACGTCATCCAAGGTAAAGTTCCAATTCCAACGAAAGACAAAGTTAAATTAGAAAAATATAAACACGTTTTAAGAAAACTAATTTCAAAAGGAACAAATAAGTTGAGAAAAAATATAATAATTCAAAAAGGAGGAGCATTCTTACCGATAATTCTTGGGTCTGTATTAAATGCAGTTTTGAGTTCAATTATTAAATAATTAATTGTAAAAAATGGAGAATGCTAAGAAAATGATATTGATCGAACCTGAAATAATTGAAAGACTAAAAAATGATAAATCGGAGAGTAACGTCAATAATTTGTCTCGTCTTGATGAAGAAATGCATAAAGTTTTAAAAACAAAAATTGACGATCGAGAAAAATGGTCACTATATTTGCAAGCATTACAAAGATATTTGTATTTTGTTGGTAAAGATCGTAAACCTTTAGAAATACCAATACTATCATTAGGGGAAACAGAAAATATAAAAAATGAGAATGCTGAGACACAGGATTCAGAAACTAAACAAGACTTTCCAAAGATAGACGACCACAATGTTGGTGTTAATGACAATTACACTAAATCTCAATTGATACAACTTTTACCAAAAACATATAAAATAAAAGGTGAGCTCCTATTAGACTTGCTATTAAAAAACAAGAAAAAGATTTATTGGAATCAAGGAGGTACTGTTTTTATTGATAATAAGGAAGTTTATAAGAGCAATATTGTCGACCTTCTGAACGATGTGATCAGACCTTTGAAAAACAGTTCGCCAGCTGGTTGGGCAGAATTCGCTACAGTATTGAAAGAATTACGAGTGCCTTTATCTTACATTGGTAATCCAAGAAGAGCTACTTTTATTAATGTTATGTCTGATACCCCTGACTTTGGTAAAAGGTTTGAATCCAACGTAGGAAAAGAACCCGAATATTCTACACCACTATCTAATCAAGCGGTTAATAAAGAAAAAGTTAAAAAGAAAATAGATTGGCAGAAATGGACCCCTTATTAGAAATTCATGATATTTACTATGATATTTCTCATCCAGCTGGTTACAGCAGTTTGAATAAGTTAGCAGATGCTATGAAAAATAAAATGTCAAGAGAAGAAACAAAAAAATGGTTAGGATCACAAGAAACTTACACTTTACACAAACCTGTACAACGACGATTTCATAGAAATAAGTACATATTATCTAACTTTAATGAACTATGGCAAGCTGATTTAAGTGATATGCGATCTTATAGTGAATATAATATAATGATGGTTATAAATATATTTTGTGTGTTATTGATGTGTTCAGTAAGTATGCGTTTGCAAGAGCAATGCGAAAAAAAAATTCTTACACAGTTAAAGAATGTCTAGCTAGTATATTTTCTGAAGCAAAAGCTACTCCGACACATTTGCAATCAGATAAAGGCACAGAATTCATTTCAAAAGAGGTTCAAACGTTTTTGAAAACCTACAACATTAATTATTATACTACTAATAATCCCGATATTAAAGCAAGTATAGTGGAACGATTCCAGAGAACCTTAAAAACTAAAATGTGGCGTTATTTTACTCATAACAATACTTATCGTTATACTGATATCTTACAACAATTACTTCACTCATATAATTACAGCTATCATAGAAGTATAAAGATGTGTCCTTATGATGTAAATTCTAATAACATTATGACAGTATGGTGTAACCTATATGGTAATAAAAAAGAAAATAATAAATCTGATCGAATATTTAAACCAAAATTTAATGTCGGTGATTATGTAAGAATTACAAAGTATAAACACATATTCCAAAAAGGTTATGAAACAAATTGGAGTGATGAAGTTTTTGTTGTTACATCAGTCATAGAAAGATCGCCATGGGTAGTATATACCTTAAAAGATTTACAAAATGAAACGATAACCGGCACTTTCTATGAAAAAGAATTACAAAAAGTTAGTTATGATCCTAATATGAAATTTAAAATAGATAAAATTATACGTACACGTTATTCTGGTCACAGAAAAGAATTGTTAGTCAAGTGGAAAGGTTATCCGAATAAATTTAATAGTTGGATACCAGTATCAAGTTTTAAAGAATCATGAATGGTGATAGTTTTTATTTAACTTTACCAAGTAACAGTTCCGTCGCATACTTCCCGGAAAACACAACAGCAAATTTTTGTACAAAGCTGCCGAAGTCAATTAAATTAGAAGGAGAATGGTTGGTGGGAATCGTTGAATTTCAATATCCATGTACCATGTTTACTGTTCAAGATCATGACAATATAATGTACATCACCAAATTGATGACGGTTCCAGATGATGAAAAAACTGAATCAATGGTCACATACAAAACTCATATACCAGCATCTAGTTATGAAAATATTGAAGACATTTTAACTGCTTTGAACTCAAGAGAAACTTTTAAATTACGTCATGACAAAGTATCAAAATATATTACACTGACTCGTGATGATGCTAAAATGATATCTTTAAGGTTTTCACCAAAATTAAGTCTTCTACTTGGATTTGATCCAAATACTAATGTAGTCGCTAAAAGAGTCAGTAAATTCCCTGCTAATTTATACTTGGGATTGCCATCACAATTATTTGTGTATTGTGATATCATTGAACCCCAAATGGTTGGTGATGTAATGAGTCCATTACTAAGAATTATACCGTTAGATCCAGCAAAATACACATATGGATCAAATAAAATGCATATTTTTTCTCCACCACATTATGTATCTGTAATGCGTAGAGAATTTGATACGATAGAAATAGATATAAGAACAAACACTGGAGAAAAGGTACCATTTCAGTTCGGGACGACCTGTGTTAAACTACATTTCAAACGAAAACAATAATGTATTCAAAATATAATAATAATATTTGTCCTTATGAACATTATTATACACATCAGGCTGGTTCTGGTGTGGGTGTGATCTATAAGGGTGTAGCGCATCAACGTGGACATGGGATTGGGAGCTTTTTAGGTGGACTCTTTCGTTCAGTTTTACCATTACTATCAAGTGGAGCTAAAGTTATTGGTAAAGAGGCCTTAAATGCAGGAGTAGGACTTTTATCTGATATGGTACAGACAAAACCCCTTAACGAATCCGTCAAAAATCGTATTAAAGAAGCAACTTCCAATCTCAAGAGAAAGTCTGATGAGAAATTAGATCAGGTTATGAGAGGTTCGGGATATAAAAGTAAAAGACAGCAATTAATGAGCATCAGTCAGTCACAACGTTCAAAACGAAGAGCACATAAAAAAGCAAAGAAAGATAATAATATCAAATTCAACGATATATTTTCCGAGTGTTAAAATGTCATTTTTACATAACCATTCATGCGAATGTGTAAAGTCCGAATTGGATTTATTTGCTTTACCAGCTACTCAAACTAGTATAGAAAATGGTCAATGGATTCATTACAAACCAATTTCATCTCTTAGCGATGATGGACCAATAGAATTTCAGATTCCTGGAACTGGTGATGACTATATCGATTTGTCACATACTCTGATTCATATCAAAGCAAAAGTCCTAAATCAAGACCTGACACCACTACTACCAACTGATTCTGTGGCTCCGGTTAACAATTGGCTCCACTCACTTTTCAGTCAGTTAGATGTTTATTTAAATCAAAAATTGGTGTCACCTCCAAATAATACTTATGGGTATCGTGCTTATATTGAAACACTTTTAAATTACGCCCCATCAGCAAAGGAATCTCATCTCACTTGTGGACTATGGTATGAAGATACGGCCGGAAAAATGAATTCTACTGATGATTCCAATAAAGGATATATAATACGACAAAATCTTGTGAAAGAAAGTAAAGAAGTAGAAATGATAGGACATCTACATGGAGATGTATTCAATCAAGAAAAATTTTTGATAAATGGTGTTGAAATGTGTGTAAAGCTAGTACGTTCCCGGGATGCATTTAATTTAATGTGTTCTTCTAATGATGTTAAGTTAAAAGTTACCATCACTGACGCTACACTTATGATTCGTAAAGCTCGTATAAATCCTACTGTTTTGCTGGCTCATCAAAAAGTTTTAGCAACTACTACTGCTAAGTATCCTATAACTAGAGCGGAAGTAAAAGTACTAACCATACCATCTGGAATTCAGGGTAAAACTCTTGATAATATATTTCTCGGTCAAGTACCAAAAAGATGTATAATTGGATTTGTAGACAATACATCCTTTAATGGTAGTTTTTCAAAAAATCCATATGATTTTGATAATTATGGTATAAGCACATTCAGTTTATATATTGATGGAATGCAGATCCCTTCGAAAGCGTTACAACCCGTATTTAGTAACAATTTGTTTACTTCAACTTATCACACTTTGTTCTCTGGGACTGGAATTCATTTTTTAAATGAAGGTAATGGTATTTCTAGACACGGTTACGCAAACGGATATTGCCTTATGGCTTTTGATTTAACTCCAGATTTATCTGCAAATTCAACCGCCCATTGGAATCTTATACGACATGGGAGCGTACGGTTAGAAGTTAGGTTTGAAACAGCTCTTACTAAGACTGTAAATTGCATTGTGTATGCTGAGTTTGACAATATAATTGAAATAGATAAAAACAGAAATGTGAGCGTAGATTTTAGTAGTTAAGTTTAGATAATGTTATAAGATGCACATGTTATTTTATTATCATGAATACTTTAGAAATTCAAAAATATATGAAAAAGTTGTGTCATTCTTTAGAATTTAATGTATTTGCTGCTAATCGACATCCAATTTATGTCACACGACCTTTTTGTATGATAAGTAATCTTGATCCTGATACAATGTCTGGATCACATTGGGTGGCAGTTTTTATTCATGCCAACGGCGTTGGTGAATACTTTGATACTTTTGGTCGTAAGCCTGAAAGTTACCATTTGTCGTTTTTAAGAAAAAACACAAGTAGGTGGATTTATAATGATAAATCAATTCAAAGTATATTTTCGTCTGTTTGCGGTGAATATTGTTTGCTTTATTTATACTTTAAGCTAAGAGGTATGAGTTTAAATGATTATATAAAAATGTTTAATGAAGACAATGATCAAAACGATTTATTGTTAAATCAAATGTTTAATACTTTTTTAATGTAATGTATAAAATTTTAATAAATTGTTTAAGATAATATATTTTGTTTTACTTATAAACCCTACCAGGTACCTAATTAAAGGTATAAAAAAAACAAAGAAATGGTAAATAAATGTTATTTATTATTTTTAATTGAATATTTTTGACAGTCTGGGGAATTGGATATTCCCTTTGTGATTTCGTAAATAATCTGACGCGTTTTCTTATGCACCACGTCGTTAGTAGGTTTAGTAAAATATTTAATACGAATGTCGGCGTGTTTCCAGTGATCCGCCGGGTTGATATTCTCCAATTTTTTCACGTCATACACCTCTATTTTGATGAGGTGTGTTGCGGTGGCGCCATCATCCACATTGGTTGAAATATATGAGATATTGTCTTTATTTGGTCGTCCTACTGTAGACGACCGTTTTGATTTGATTTTTTTCTTTGTTGGCTCGGTGAAGAATTCGTCAATAGAGTCAATGTTTCTTTTGATAGCGCGTTGGTCTTGGTATGGGCAGAGATCTTCCTCATCCGAAGAAGGAAAGTAGTATCTTTTGAATGTGTTTTCTTCGAACGTCACATCTTCACCATTTATTGTAGACTTAGCAATCTGTGAAAAATAATAAGATTAATCCTTATTCAACTGCTTTACAAAGCATCTTGTCAAGGAACTTAGGTAAAGTCAATTTAGAAATATCTACATTAAATCAGGATATGTACAACAAAAGTAGCATGACTACAATGCAATACTTACATCCATGATGTTTGCGATGAATAGAAGAACGTAACACTTCACTTGTTGTATGTGACACTTCACGAATCCAATGCACGAGTTGTAGAGAATACTGTGGAACGTCGTGGTTTTATACCAAGATATTGTATGTAGATCATTAAAAATTAATAATGATCACAATTATAGTAATGGTTTATTTGCAATAGATAAGTAGTCTTTTTGAAAGTAATACATAGATATGTCGAGAATGCGGTCCCTATCAACTAGTTAATTAAGGTTTTCAAGTTTCGAACCACAATTATAGTAATGATTTATTTGAAATAGATATCTACGTCATACCTATAATGGTTTATTTGCAATAGATAAGTAGTCTTTTTGAAAGTAATACATAGATATGTTGAGAATGCGGTCCCTATCAACTAGTTAATTAAGGTTTTCAAGTTTCGATGTGATTGTCCATGTCACCCAACAGATTTATATTTACGATATATTACTTACCTTTGGTTTGTACATAGACCTTTTCTTTTGCCAGAGCCGACTCTTAGCATATGGTATGGAAAAAGAAAGGGGTTTAATACAGTAATTGGACACGTAAAGACAATGAAGAGAAGAAACAATGTCGAACGTATAATTTATGGTGAATATACTTGTAAAAAATAGGCTAGGGTTAATAAGCTCAATGGCGCATTCGGTAGTGACCCTGTCTCCATGCGCCAAGAGTTGTGGGTTCGATCCCCACCCAGGACAAATATTCGTATGATGAATACTTGTGTTTGTTCTGTGTCTGGGTGTTAATATCCAATATTTAAGTATATATTTGTAATACCACTGTTGTTTCTGATATCCGTAACACAAGTGCTTAAGCTACTTACCTCGGAGTCAGATCAATGTATGTGATGTATTCTGATATTTTAAAAAATAAATAAATAAATAAACTTGCAAACAAAATAGGTTAGGGTTATTTTTTTATGAGTCTGGAAAAACAAGTTGTAATTTCAATACAATTGTAAAAATAGGTTAGAGTTATTTTTATGACCAGACAGAAACAAGTTGTCATTGGTTTTTAATACAGCAATTGGGAACGTAAAAGAGAATAAAAAGAAGAAACAATGTCAAACATAAAATTTGTGGTGAATATAAGTACTTGTTAAAAATAGGTTAGGGTTATTTTTTTTTTATGACCTAGCAGAAACCAGCTTTGGAAGAATAATCTTCAACCAAATCATTCCGTTTGTTATAATTCAGCAATTTCGATAACATGAATAGTGATAAACCTAGACTAAATTTATTTAACTAGATCTAAAGCACTGCATAATAACAACAAGCAAAGGAACGTAATGCAAATACAATGAGTCATTGACAATAGGTGATTAAGTAATGTTGACCCGACGGCGAGCTGGGTCTCGAGCGAACCGTCATTAGACGTAATTAGTTAACGAACTAGGGCATGTTCGTAGCAAAAAGCTATCTCTGGATCCGTAAGAGATACGAAGACGGGGATCACTGCAATCGTCTCAAACCACCCCCAAAACCTTTTTCCCTCGGGACACCCCCAAAGTTGTCCTTTTCTAATATGGTGGACGTAAAGTGGTCCAGCGGTATATACAATTGTTTTACAGCTTTTTGTTTATATATAACTGCACGCATGTTTTCAATGTTGCGTTTTTGTAGGCAGCACCCATCAAGGGGACCGCTTACTTTTTCGAGGTAATAACGCACAATGTGTGGCAATGTCGGCATGTGCATCCTATTTATCAGTAATTTTAGATCGTAGTCCGTTCTCTACTTCCGATATAGACACCATTTTGCGTAGTGGTGACGCGTTGTACTTACATTCAAAACCCACCCATCATGTATATTTATTACCGGAAGAGTTGCCTTCTGAATTTCGTGTAGGAAATTTTTCGGTCAAAATTCGTGCTATGGAAGACAGCTGGATTATAAACGGTTTGTTTCCTAATAACTTGCAGACTTTTGACATTAAGTCGTTAGAATTAGAGAATCTATTGCGGACGGTTGTTTTTGATGCGTCTCACAATGATAATTCGGATAGCTATCTTTTTACGGGGCATAACAACACGATTTCATTTTGGAAATTTAATGACTGGTTTTATCTATTCAATAGTCATGCGGTGGATAGTCGGAATACGTATTCGCATAACACCGAATTAAATAAGGCGCGTTTATTTTCTTGTGGTACTTTAAAAAATCTAGCTGACTTGCTGTTTAGGAACCATATGTATGAAGGCCAAGAATATTCAATTCATAAAGTTAGGGTTTTAGGCCATTCGGAAATAGAGCAGGGTAGAGTAAATAGCGTATCACACGTTTACAATGACACGAAGCTAACTACATTGCAACCGGTAGTTGTTCTTACGCGAATAGAATCACCGATAGAATCCCAACCCGCTAGGAAGAGAGGCCGGCCTACGAAACGGAAACTCGTAGCCACCGCATGCCGCGACAATAAAAAATCCTCGGCGGGTCAATTGTCTGCTGTTACTGTTACTCATGATCAAAAACATAATAACATAAATCATGATGTAAAACTGAACATGAACCCATTTGTGGTTTTGGAAAAAATAATTACTCATGATACAAAACATAACATCACAAATCATGATGTAAAACTTAATATGAATCCAGTCGTGGTTTTGGACAAAATTGATTTAAATCATTAGAACTCGAAACCCCTCTGCATCTTCTAAACGGAGATCAGTATGCCGAGGTAAATAATTGTGAAACTGTTGCTCGTCACCGAGACGCTGTAAAATGTTACTCGCTCCGGAATCCCACCGTAAATCGTAAAGCTGTGAAACGATACACACTGAGAAATCCTTCAGTTAACAGGGAGGCTGTTACTAGGTATTCACAAAAGAATCCCGATATTAATAGGTTGGCTGTCGAACGGTATTCTCAAGAACATCCGGATATTAATAGGGAGGCGGTAAGACGTTATACACAAAGAAACAGTGACATTAATAGGGAATCTACTAAACGTTATAATGTCGTTCGTAATATCGAGCCCGAGTTGCGTAGATCGGAAAATTTGATAGGAGAAAAACAAGGCGAAGCACTAGGGTCCGTTCAGTTATATTCTCTTAAAAAAATCTCTTTCAATAGTTATGTATGTCCTCACTGTCACGCCCGTCTTTTTATTGAGGAGAAAACGCGAGTAAAATGGTGCTGTGGGACCGGAGCGTACAACATACAACATTTTGAACCTTTAACGGAGGAATTTTATACTCAGCGCGCGTTTATTGACCGCGCTCGCGCATATAATAATTTATTCGCCTTCAGCGCCTTGGGTGTATCGCACGGCTTTCAACACCCAGACACAGGTATTTCGTTTTTGAAAATACAGGGCCGTATTTACCACCGCGTTTTAGATTTGGCGTACTCTGAATCTACAAATCCTATTGGGTTGTACATTCACGATAGTCAGGAACGGGAGCGTCTCGCCGCTGGGCAAAATTTAGATATAAACATCGTGCAATGTATAACACATTTCATGCACGAGGTAAATCCCTATATCGAGTGTTTTAAACGCTTGTATCGGGAAGCTTCCGAAGAAGCCCATCTTATTTTTGAATCCACTACACGACGCACCCATGGTAATATTTTAGGTGACATGCCAATAGGAGCAGAAATAGCTGCTATTATGAGTACGGAACGAGAACGTTTCATACCCAAAGCTGTGGACCTTTTACATCCACTCTATGAAAGTTTTCAATTTCCTCTGTTATATCCTCATGGTAATCCGGGCTGGTTACCCAATAAAGTAGATAATAAAGGCTTCAAATTAACTCAAAACAAATATGTGCGTTGCTTATTACTGTCAGAATCTAGATTCTCAGAACTTGGCAGACTATCAGAGGAATGGATAGTAAGATATGTTTTGTAGAATTTCTGAAGAGCGCCTCCGATACATATCTAACATGCAACGTTCATCAAATACTGCTCAGCTTAGATCAGCTCCATTGCAAGAATTAGAATGTAATGTAGAACAGATTAATGCCGACGAGACTATTCAAGGGGAGGGCGGCGTGGTGCCGGGGCGTGTTTATTTGCCCAATTCGTTTACTGGAGGCCCACGATACATGAAAACCAAATATATGGATGCAATTGCGTTAGTCAATAGATTAGGCACTCCATCATATTTTTTGACAATGACATGTAATCCAAAATGGCCCGAGATCCAACAATCTACTCCACAAGGTCAAAGGCCTAATCCTTTAATTTGTGCTCGAGTATTCAATCTAAAGTTAAGTCAACTTTTAAAAGATCTAAGAACTGGCGCATGGTTCGGTAAATGTGTATATATAATGCATGTCATAGAATTTCAAAAACGAGGGCTGCCGCATGCGCACATTTGTTTTAGGGTAGAAGGCGGTGGCCCAGTCCAAAATACGGACATTGACAAATTTGTTAGAGCAGACCTTCCCGATCCTTCTGAAGCGGAAGGTAGACTACGCAAGGCCGTGATTGATCATATGATACACGGCCCATGTGGACCTCCCAATAGGACAGATTTACCGTGTTGGAATCAACAAAAAGGTAAATGTATGAAATTTTTCCCCAAACGTGAAACATCTACCACTTTTTGCGATGATAGGGGTTTTGTTAATTTGCGACGCAGTAGCACAAACGTAGGAACAATAAAGTACCGTGGTAGAGACGTCACCATTAGTGACTTGTGGGTGGTCGCGTACAATGCCGCTTTACTTTTGAAATACGATTGTCACATTAATCTTTTAGTTTATTCAGCCCGTGCTATAGTTAAATATTTATTTAAATATATGACCAAAGGTCCGGATGAATCACGCGTAGCGGTGATCCCGGACAGTGACAAAAATAATGAAATAGAACAATATGTCACCAAACGTTACCTTGGTTCTTGCGAAGCCACGTGGAGGATTTTAGAGTTTGACATCACTGCTCGTGAACCGAACGTCAAGCAACTTGCTGTACATTTAGACGGCCAGCAATCCATCTTTTTTAAACCGGGCACCGAAACTGAAGCAGTCACCCGCCGAGACTGCTCGGATTTATTAACATATTTTAATCGTCCTCCCGGTGAGGAATTTGATAATATAACCTATTTAGACTTTTATGAACAATTTATTGTTCACACTAGACGTCCCTTGACCAAAAACGTACAAATCTACCGATTAAACAACGGTAGATATATAACAAGACGTCAGAGGGGCGAGTTAGTCTCCCGTTTGTTCTGGGTCGCGCCTAATAGAGGTGAACAGTTTTATTTAGCTTCTCAACCATGTCGCGGTTATAGCGATTTGTATAAACTTGGCGGTCAACTTTGCAGTAGTTTCCAAGAAGCTGCCAAAGCTCTAGGGATCGCGAACGATGAGTCCGAGTACGAAATGGCCATGCAAGAAGCATCTACTTTCTTGACAGGACCGCGGTTGCGTAGCTTTTTCGTTCTTCTAGCAGTTAACGGGGTTAGGGTCGTTTCACTTTGGGAGACATACAAACGTATAATTAGTCAAGACATCTTGCAACGATTTCCGGAAAACGAAGATAGAGCGTACAATCTTAGCTTACTTTGTATCGACAGGTTAATGCGTAAACATGGGACGTCGCTTGTCGAACAAGGATTACCGGCGGCCATAGACGATACCACGGAGGTAGGTCGCGAGCGCATCGATTACGACAATAAGCTCTTAACAGCTTTCGTCGCGGATTGGCTTCCGAAGTTGTCGGACGATCAACGTCACGTATTCGAATATGTAGATAAACTCTTACGCGACGGGAGTTTTCGCGATACTCACGACACCGCAATTTTCTTAGACGGACCTGCCGGAACAGGTAAAACGTTATTGTTGAACGTAATAACAGCACACACGCGCGGTAACTTGGATAGCATAGCTTTGTGTACAGCGAGTTCAGGTATTGCAGCTCAGAACTACGAAGGCGGCATAACGGCGCATAGTATGTTTAGATTCCCTCTGAATCCCGTCGACGATCTTGGTTACTGGAACATCACGAACGGCTCTCAAAGAGCTGAATTGATTACTCAGGCTACTGTTATTATTTATGACGAGGCCCCTATGGCGCATAAATATCTAATAAACTTGCTCGACAGGTCACTTAAGAATCTCATGAAATCAGATAGGTTATTCGGGGGTAAAATTATTATTTTTGCTGGGGACTTTCGTCAAATCCCACCGGTTGTAGTCAACGCAAAGACCAATTCGGACATCATTAATTGCTCAGTCAAATCTTCACCTATTTGGCCTAAAATTAAGTCTTTTACACTTTCTACGTCACAGCGATGTAAAAGTGATGCAGATTTTTCTAATTTTTTATTAAAATTGGGTTCAGATCAATTACCAGTACAATCAGTTAAAGTAGATCGATCAGTTTTTAATTTAATAGATTTATCTTCAGTTAGTTTTGTTACTGAAGTTAATGACTTAATAGATTTTGTTTTCCCTAGCGTAGTAATAGATGAACCCGACATATGCGCTCATCGAGCCATATTGTCTACTCATAATAGCAATGTCATAGAAATAAATTCATTAATTTTGAATAAATTGCCTCAGGATCCACTACATTTTTATTCAATTGACGAAGTTGTTAGTGATAAAGCGGACGAAATATTCTTAGGTGCGGATACCCTGCACAGACTGCAACCAAAGGGTGTTCCAGATCACGATTTAGTACTTAAGATAGGATGCGTGTGCATGATAGTCCGGAACCTCAGCTTCTCTGATAGGTTAGTAAATGGTAGTAAAGTAATTGTAGTAAGTACCACACCGCGACTTATTACCGTTCGAAAGCCAGGCGAATCGGGTAACTACGTAATACCTCGCATTTTATTTAAAGCCCCAATAGAGCCAAACAGTCCTATCGAAATGACGCGTCGCCAATTCCCGTTGCAAGTATGCTACGCGATGACTATACACAAAAGCCAGGGTCAGACGATCAGTCGAGTAGGTGTAGATTTGAGATCGGACGTATTCAGTCATGGACAACTGTATGTCGCTCTAGGTCGCGTTCAAGATAGAGAGAGTTTAAAAGTTTTAGTGTCCCGGGACAAGATTATAGATGGTAAACTGATGCTCAATAATATTGTCTTCCCACAATTACTGTAGATTTAGACGGACTTTGTGCAGCCTCTTGCTATATAAAATTGTTCACCTCTAATCAGAATCGGGCAACTAGTATTTAGTATTTATTAAATCATAAAATCATGCCGACACAACTGTACATTGTGCGTTATCTTTATTATTTTTTGTTGTTATTTAGTTTTAGTCTTTATTTAGTTACACTACACATGCGCTATACACAGAATGCATTGAACGAGAAAAGTTTCATCTGTGGTAATAATGACGTATTATTGAATATCTTTTTATTTTGTTAACTTAGCTTGTGTGTGTATGCATGATAGTATATTGAAGCTATTCCTTTGGTTGCGTTATTATCACATATTCCCGATTGGTGGTATCGGTGGATGTCGTCACTCGGAGAGTAATTCCATTATAGTTGGCCGTGGTTCGTGTGGCGGAAGTCTTTTCGGTCGTCCGGCTAGGGGGCGGACGGCGAGACTGCCGAGCGAACAGACCGTGGAATAGGTAGACGTTTCGCGTTGGTCGAGGAGCCGGCGTGCGACCGAGGTGCACCCGGCGTTCGGCGGGGCGCAAAGGCGGGTAACTTAGGGAAAGTATTGTCATCTAAGTGAGGAGTATAATATCGACATGGTGATGCATTGTCGATGTGACGCATGTGCGGCGTATCCGATGAGGCGAGTCGTCTGCATTCAGTTTCCGAACTGAATGCAGCCGACTTGCTTTAACATGGTTCGCGTGATGTACCAATACATACAAACCATACATACTCACCGGAAGAAATAATTTTATTGTTTTTTTTTTTGTTTTTTTTTTTTGTTTTTTTTCTTTTTTTTGTTTTTTTTTTGTCTTTTTTTTCCTTTTTTGTTTTTTTTTTTTTTTTATATAACCTTTTTGTTTTTTATACACTTTTTTCTAAGCCGCCGTATTTTTTTTTGTTTTATAAAAAAAAAGAAAGTGTTAATTTGGAATATTTCATAGAAAATTACTTATTTTTAATTACGTATCAGTCTAAAAATAGCATTAGCATAAAATTTAAAATAAAATATCCAGCATATAAATTTATACGACTTTTGTTCCGATATTATTTTTCTTGTAGACCAATGTGTGACAAAAAAGCCATCTATTCTGATATTGCCGTACACCTTTTCCTATGTTATGTCTTATAGAGCAACGTGCGACAAAACATTGTACTCGTCCCTGGTGTTTATCATCTCCGTTTACCATATGATAATTATGTTCTATATTTAAATAGTTAAAAGTCCATAAAAAATTATGCAATACACGGTAATTATATACGGTATTTTCTCAACTTTTTATATTTCCTTAATCCGTTTTCTATTAAGAAGATAAATTAGCAATATTACTAATCTATTTCCAATGTCAAATGTTTTCCTTTACCACCTTTTTACACGGTATTCTCTCAAAGTTTTATACTTCCTTAATCCGTTTTCTATTAAAAAGATAAATTAGTAATATTACTAATCTATCCCGAATGTCAACGTTGTTCGCATTTTAATGTTTTCCTTTACCACCTTTGACCACTTTTTAAAGTTATTTTGAAAATTGTTAAACTTATTTATAAGATATTTTGAAACAATACTTTTATAAGAAAAAAAATATTAGTACCTACTTTTATAGAATGCATCGAATTGTGATACGAAATTTAAAAATATCCAGCATATAAATTTATACAATTTTCGTTCCGATATTATTTTACTTGAAGATCAATGTGTGACAAAAAACCATCTACCCTGATATTGCCGTACAGTCTTCCCGTTGTTCTATCTCTCGTAGAGCAACGTGCGACAGAACATTGTACTCGTCTGTGGTGTTGCCGTACAGTCCTCCCGTTGTTCTATCTCTCGTAGAGCAACGTGCGACAGAACATTGTACTCGTCCTTGGTGTTGCCGTACAGTCTTCCCGTTGTTCTATCTCTCGTAAAGCAACGTGCGACAGAACATTGTACTCGTCCCTGGTGTTGCCGTACAGTCTTCCCGTTGTTCTATCTCTCGTAGAGCAACGTGCGACAGATCATTGTACTCATCCCTGGTGTTATCATCTCCGTTTACCATTTATTCTATAGTTAAAAGTCCATAAAGATTTATACAATTCAATTATACACGGTATTCTCTCAACATTTTATATTTCGTTGATTTCGATAATAGGTTCTATATTAAGAAGATAAATTAGTAATATTACTAATCTATCCCCAATGTCAACACTGTTCGCATTTTAATGTTTTCATTTACCACCTTTGACCACTGTATGAAAAGTCATTTTGAAAACTATTTAACTTATCAAAAGAATTGGTTGGTTCCAAAATATGATCTTGGTCTCACTTGACCTAGGCGTGTGAGTCTTAGATTATCACTGAAATATTTATAAACATCGTTTATATTTTGAGTATTCAATACACTGATAAAAGAAAAATATATTTGTACTTTATGGAATACATGGAATATGATAAATGATCATTCTTCACATATATGTAAAACTTTTCGAATTGCAAACTTTATTGTAGAAAATAAAATAATCTCATAGTGATTTTTATAGATTGTTGTATTTTACACAGTATGTGCGTTCTTAATTGAAATAAAATCTGTATTACTGCCATCCAATATAAAAAAAATCAATCTTTACTCAGCGCAAACCACGAGTAAACCAACTATTATATGAAAATAAGCATCATTTGATGATAAAAATCTCGCGCAACTAAATACACGTTGATAATAATAATAATTTAACATTCCACTATATTTATCTTAATATTTTGAATCTCCTCTATATTAATGTCTTCGTTTGTTATGTGAGCAATTGAATGAAATACTTTTACTCTGTTTATAATAAGTAGTATTCATTAACACGTACTAAACAGATTATAAGTATTACATTAGCAAATTAGGTCATTTGTTTTTGGCCACAATTATTTTACGAGTTGCATATATGTTTTCTCCAATGCTTAACCTGAATATATAAAGGAAAAGCAGTATGTAGTTTTTTCGAATAAATGTTGGTAGTATTTAGCAACACTCTCATCTAATGTCGTTCTCGTTATCCTTAAATCCTCTGTCACATCTACACCTCTTGACCAAATAGGTTTAGATGTGACAATTATTTTATGAAATAATAAAGAATTCGTTTTATAGAACCAGTATTCAAAAATAGGCCTAATTGGCTTAACTAAAAAAAAATGCATTTCTTTTCTTCGTTGTGTATATGCTACCATGATATAAAAAAAATCTAATAATTTTTACATTCAGACACAATAATTCATTATGAAAATTACCCAACGTCATATAACTAATACTAATTTAAAATAAAACCAAATTTGATGTCTGTCTTTTAGTACTTGTTTGGTGAAATGTTTTTTTTTTTACTTACATTGTTGAATATAATAAATATACTTTTAGTTGAATATCTTCTTGTGTATGTTGATAATTCAATATCTTTTACAATCGTCTAATATCATATCCTCAACACGATATTGGCATCATTCGCTCATCCAATATTTAAGGTTTTTCTAACGAACCTGACCCGATCAAAAGTTTAGAGACATGTTTTCTGCGTTGCTTTTCGTAGGTTATAGGTATCTTAAATAATTACACCAATAAACATCATAAATTCATACAAGAACGATAAATAAAATCGAATAGCCCCTATATTATGTTCAAGTTTATTTAATATGGCAAATAGTTTCGCTTAACGTGAAAGGCTCTTGAATCAGTGCATGATCAAGTATCATGTATTGCTGTCACATGGTTTGTATGTCCATGGTATTATAGTTTAATTTATCATTTTCTTGGGAAACAAGCGTTATCATCCAATACAAACAGACATGCTATTATAGCAGTAAGTATTAATATGTTGAACTGCAACAATTGAATGGTGCTACATTAAAATCCATGGTTCAGCCAGTGACTCGGGGCGTTCCACAAGGTTCTATATTGGGCCCAATCCTCTACATTTTGTATAGTGCTGACATAGTAAATTCCATCAAATATTGTTGGTATCATCTTTATGCGGATGATTTACAATTATATCTCCCGTTCGCCCCGATTGACCACAAAAATGCAATTGCAAATTTTAATGAAGATCTGAGGAGAATTAACATTTGGTGCAATTTAAACTCCCTTGTCTTAAACCCCAAAAAATCTAAGTTTATGGTGATAGGAGCCCTCAAAAATGTTTCTTAATTCAACAGTAACACTGCTCTAAATATCACTTTGAATGGAGAGATAATACAACGGGTGGATACAGCTAGAAACCTGGGTCTCATATTTGACAGCCATTTGAAATTCGAAAGCCACATTACTGAATGTGCGAGGAACTGTTTTTACAGGCTAAAGCTTCTCTACAAATTAAGACCATACCTTAATGAGAAAATTAGGATAGCCCTCTGCGAGTGCCTGGTGCTCAGCAAACTCAATTACTGTGACACAGTATATGGGCCATGCCTTCTGGCTAGAACATCCAGGCTCATACAGAGAGTGCAGAATGCTTGTGCACGGTTCTGCTTTACAGTCCCTCCGAGATCACATATTACTCCCATCCTAAATGCCGCTAATATTCTGAAGATGGAAGCACGTAGGAAATTGCACTTGGCCACAATGATGTTTGGTGTCTTAGCCACATCTGCACCAGGCTACCTCTTTGATAAGCTTGAATGGACTCACGATCGTAGCAGATACCCGAAGAGAGCATGCGCCAGCATCTTCTCCGTGCCGGGGCATCGTACTGTGGCGTTCCGTGGTGCCTTTCGATATGCTGCGACGCGATGTTGGAACAACCTGCCTCCCCCCTTACGCGCTCTAAAAGTTAAGACAACCTTCAAGTTACACACTAAAAAGTTATTGTTGATGCAACAGAAGGCAACCAGCAGCACGTATACTCACCAACGGGGTCTAAGCGACGAGCATGGGAGAATCGGCAGGTTCGTCGCAGCTGCATGTAGGTGTAAATGGTAGCCCGGCGCGGAATCCCGGCGTGAGAAATGGCTGTTACTTGTGTGGGATTAGCTCGCTCGTGTGACAGACTTAATTGCACCACATCACACATACGTTTGCCGAACACGAGTCACCACGCCCTTATATGTGGCACCACGCCTACTTATACGTGGCACCATGCGCACAGCTTTAATAAAATCCACCATGGTTTATTAGCGATGAATGTTGGTAGTTGTTTAATTTCACTTCGTACACATGACATGACATAATTGACTGACATGACATTGATACAGATTACACCAACTCAAGAACTGCCACAGATTAATACAACATTAATTTATCAATATAATGTTTAATTATTGATATATATATATATTAGTAATATATATATTATTTTATTTTTTTTTGGTTATTTCTTATTAATAAAATAAACAATTGTATATGTATTTATTGGATAAAATAGTGTGTGTACTTATAGATATTAATTGTATTGGTGTCTTTGTGTGTTTTTTAATTTTATTTTATTATTATTATTTTTTTTTTTTGTCGAAAATTATGTATCTTTTATTAGCAAGTTCCAGAAGTAAAAACACAGTTTTCCAATAGAATTAATTTTATTCACTTCAGTACACAAAAATCAATATGATTAACTAATAATTTCCACGTAGCAAGTGAAACGACCGCTTAGGGCGAATGCTGAGAACAGACTGCCACGATCGTCAAACCCCCGCTCAAAAAGTGAGCGATCAAGTGGTTGAGTAATAACGGATAAATTCAAATTAAATGTCGGTACTCTGACAAGTCAAAACAAGTACATAATTATTTTAAATGATCATCGTAAAATACTTATGTGACAGAAAATAAATATTTATTAATTATAAACATAAATATAGCTTACAGATATATTTAAATAATAATATAGCTTACAGCTCAGCCATCCTGTTCAAAGCAAGACCCCTTGCTTTAGGTTTACAGCATGAAAACACAATTGGTAATAAGTTAATTAAGTGATTAATAAGATTTTAATACAATAGTTAAAAAAAAAACTTCAATTACACCTTTTTAAACGTTATAACTTAACTAATAATTAAGTGATGCAAATTTATTTTATAGTGCGGAATTCTAAACATAGCTACTTGTTAATATCGTGATAAAAGCATATTAATACAACGAAAATTGATTCTGTGTATTAATGACAACGATAACTAATAACACTTAATAAAAAAAATTGATAACATTTAAAAATAATATTAATTAGTAACACTAATCAATAACATTGATTAATATTTTTATTTTAAATTTCATATTAGAATAAAAACATTAGCAGCTCTCTTTAATATCTGTGATAAGTAATTCTACCTTATTTTTAATCAGTATAACAAAAGTTGAATACATTTAATACATATACTTTATTTATATAATATCGACTTCATTTTCATTATTATTATCATCATCATCTGACAAAATATCCCTATCAAAACTAAGCCAGGGTTGTATTTTGTCAATAGCCACTACGTTTTCGTAGCGCTTACCCCGCTTTCGAGTGAGAGGGGTATCCTCTATAAGGTATCTGTCATTCGGGAGCACTTTTACTACACGATAAGGGCCTTGGTACTTATTTACTAATTTTTGAGATTTGCCGTCATGCGGCACTTGTCTTTCTACCCTAATTAAGTCACCTACTGAGTAAGATGTAGCCATTTTCCTATTTTTATTAAATCTTTCAGAATCATTAGCCTGTTGTTTCTTAATGTTATCACTAGCTTTCTCCCGGATATCCGTTAATTCTTCAGGGCTATTTACGTTTAAGGTGTCATTGATTACGTCATGTAAAATACCCTGTGAACGGCTGGTGATATTAAATCCAAATAACAATTCAGATGGGCTTTTTCCAGTGGTTTTATGAACGTTTGTGTTTAAACCTACTTGGATATCCGCAATGTGGTCATCCCATGATTTTTCATCCTTACCATGAGATGATGCTGACAAGGCATCGAGGATTGTCCTATTGAACCTTTCGACCTGACCGTTAGCTCGAGGTGTTGCGACAGCATTTTGAATGTGCTTAATACCAAATGTGGATACAAAAGATTTGAATGTTTTGCTGGTAAAACTGGTCCCTTTGTCAGTTATTAGTCGTGACGGGACACCAAAATAACTGATGTGTTCTTTTAACACTCTGACACTGGTGATAGATTTAGTATTTTTCACGGCTGTCATATTAATATATTTGGTGAATCCATCGATAATTACAAGCAAGTAACAGTTGCCCCTTTTACTTTTTATGAATGGGCCAAGATGATCTGCATGAAATGAATGGTATGAAAGGGAGTAGTATTTTTTTCTATAGGATGAAGTTCACCTTCTCGTCTTCCGCCAGGAACTTTATGGTGTGCACATTCGAGACAAGATGACACATATTTTTTTATAAAGCGACGCATCTTCGCAAACCAATAGTGTTGTTTTATACGATTAAGGGTCTTTTCAAAACCACAGTGACCTACGTCGTCATGGTTTCTTTTTACTATTTGCCAACGTACTCCCTTTGGTACCAACCATTTCAGATCATTATCTACAATACGGTATACGCGACCATTTTTGAGTTTATAATTAGTACAGTAATCCATTACCTGATCAGAAGTTGGGTCTGAAAGTACCTGTCTAATTAATTTGACTTCGTCATCAGCACACTGGACAGTAGTAATCCAATCCTGTCCTAGTTCTTCTATGGATAGGGTATCAAGAATATGCCCATCGGGGAGGCTAGCTTCGACTGGATTGCGGCTCAAAGCATCTACATGAGTCATTTTAGCTCCAGGTCTATACTCTATAGAACAGTCGTATTCCTGGAGTTGCACCCACCAACGGGCAACTCGTGGAATGATATCTCGTTTTGTTAAGGTGTACCTCAAAGCGTTACAGTCTGTTATAATCTTAAATGGTCTTCCCAACAAGTAAACCCTAAAACGGTTTAGAGATGCAATCACCGCCAGGGTCTCTAGCTCGTATGAGTGGAGCTTGCTTTCGTTTTGAGAAGTCTTGCGACTGAAGTAGGAGACTGGTTGGAAAACACCGTCAGAATTAGATTGAAGAAGTATTCCTGCAAGGCCATCTTTACTAGCATCAGTGTGCAGTTGTATATCGGCAGCAGGGTTATACAGTGACAGCAGAGGACGTTGGGTGAGTATTTCTTTGATTTTTGCGATAGCCTGAGTATGTTTTTCGCTCCACGACCAAGGTACGTCCTTCTTCAATAGGTTAGTCAGGGGTGAGGTAATAAGTGCATAGCCTTTGATAAAACGTCGGAAAAAGCCCGATAGACCCAGGAACTGTCTAAGTTCATGCTGATTTCGTGGTGATGGGAAATCAGATACGGCTTTTGTTTTTCGAGACCCGGGGCGAATACCGTCCCCACTGATTTCAAAACCTAGAAAATCGAGAGTAGCTTGGAAGAAGTTGCATTTACTTAGTTTAAGAGTAAGGCCTCCCTTTTTAAGTAATTTAAGGACTTCTTCTAATCTAACGAGGCCTTCAGCAAAAGTTTTAGATGGGATTAATATATCATCCATATACACAACAGCATATTTAATTTTGGCTTCTTGAAGAATTTTATTTATGGTTCTTTGGAACACCGAAGGGGCGTTGACTAATCCAAATGGCATGCGGTTATATTCAAACTGGCCATCGGGGGTTACAAAAGCTGTTTTAGGTTTGGACTCTTCTGAAATGGGTATTTGGTAGTACCCAGAAGCTAAATCAAGGGATGTAAATAAAGAATTACCGGAAAGCCGGTCTAACTGATCATCCACTAATGGCAGGGGGTAGTGATCTTTTCTAGTTTTTCTGTTGAGAGCTCTATAGTCGACACATAACCTCTTTTCCCCAGTTTTCTTCTGAACCAAAACAATAGGGCTTGCATAGGGAGAGGAAGACTCTCTTGCAATACCACTATCAAGCATCTCTTGAACCATGTCCCTTACTAAGTTACGTTCAGATAAAGACAGACGGTACGGACGATAGACAATGGGTTGAGCATCTTCTAGCTCAATAACCATTTCCATAGTATTTGTTACTCCTAAATCCTTAAGATTACTGGAGAAACGATCTCCATAATTTGAAAGTAATTGCTGAAGTTCAAGTTTTTCTTTTGTATCGAGTGCCTCGCCGCAATTAATTCTGTTATCTAACTCCGTTTTACTAAACTGTAAACTAAAAGACTCAAGGCAGCCTACGTCTATAGAATTGATCCTAAATAAAGCCCGTGTTAACAAAATTTTTTCTCTAAATATTATAGAATCCGATGCTGTGTTGTAAATTAACAAAGAGCCTCTACCATTTCTGATGTTATATTGGCCAGGATGCAGATAATACTCTTTGCCTTCAGGACCGCGTAAAGTACCATCAACTAAGATAAAGCCCGTAACTTGGGTATTAGATACGACTGGAATGCATTTCGTGCTATTGCCAGGTACTTCTACCTGCATTCCAACATTTAAAGTAATTTTATTGCAAGATATCCTTTCAAAAATCAGCTCCGTTGGAGTTTTTGTTATAACTACGTTTGGTAATTCAGTAAAAGAGTGGCCCAATAACACGGGTTGATTTATCACATGATCTTCGACAATATACATGTTAATGGATTCCTTTATACCTTGAACTTCTACGGAAGCCATCGCTACCCCCAGTGGAATGACTACATTACCACCTATCCCTCTTAATATTGGGAGGTCATCTGTGTAATTTATTTGAAGACCTAGTTCTTTTGCACTGCTTGATTTAATTAAAGAACATTGGCTTCCCAAATCAATGTAACACTTAATCAAAGAATTGTTAACCTTTATGTCTAGTCTATATTTATTATTGGCATCATCAATATTTAAAGTTGAAACCTGCTTTTCATCATTTTTCTTTTTATCTTGCCCTTGACCTTTTTCTAAAGAACCTTTAACAGCTTTGTATTTATAACAATGCTCCAAACGGTGCCCCAGCTTATCACAATATGTGCACTTTACTGCCGGCTTGTCACATTTATTACTACGGTGACCAACCTCATTACAATTAAAACACCTCGTTTCACTTAGCAAACTATCTCTAGAGGTACCTGGTCTTAAGGCACCTTTGCGATCAATACGAGAACGAGTGTCTGGATATTCTCTATCCCTGACTTGACCGATTTTTACAGTCCTAAAATATTTTAGTACCTGTTCTGGCTGAGAAAATTGGGCCGCCTGCGCCTACCTACTTTAATTGCCCTATCTTCTATACCATACAAAATGCAATCAACGGCTTGTTTGCCGTATATTTTACAACGGTTCAAAAGGTTAACTTTGTTATAGTAGTAGTGCTCTAGAGACTCTCCATATTTAACCTTCTTACTTAACATTTCGGTTAAAAGTTCGGCATAATCCTCGCGATGTGGAAAAGATTCTATTAATTTTTTTTTCCATTCTGACCAAGACATTAGTAAAGACGGCAACCCCTGATACCAGGATTTTGCGACACCCGTCAATTTAGGCAGAGCATAATGAATAGTTTCTTTATCCTCCCAGCCATAAATTTCGGCGCATTCTTCAACCTTGGTTAACCAGGTCAGAACCGTCTGCTCTTTGGACATAGGATCAAATTCCGGGATAACATTTGTATTAAAAGTTAAACGAGGCTTATCCGAATTCTTAATACGCTCTAAAATCGACATGAACTTATCTAACATATCAGATTCATTACATCTAGGAACAGGAAACCGACGACGTTTATAGTAAATTGAATGGTCATCAGAGTCTTCAGAAGATGTATCGTACCGACGACGCCGTCGTTTCTTAGAAGAATTTCCACTTACTTGGTCGTTAAATCTTGATCTTCTGGTGTATGTGTCATCACCCCGGCCCTGTTGCCTGGGCGCACCTGGGTTAACATCAGGACCCCGGCCCTGTTGCCTGGGCACTCCTGGGTCATCGCGATCATCATGATCAGCTAAAAGCAAAGTAGGACCTCGACCCATATCGGGTACTCCTAGGTCTGGACCTCGACCCATACCAGGTACTCCTAGGTCCGGACCTCGACCCATACCAGGTACTCCTAGGTCTGGACCTCGACCCATACCGGGTACTCCTAGGTCCGGACCTCGACCCATACCAGGTACTCCTAGGTCTGGACCTCGACCCATACCGGGTACTCCTAGGTCTGGACCTCGACCCGTACCGGGTACTCCTAGGTCATCCACATTTCTAGACAGCCTTCTGTCAGGGTTAGAAGCTTCGAATTGTTCCATTGCTGAAACTAACATTGGTTCACTCAGTACACATGTAAAGGAAATCGCGGACAACTCTAGGGTCTTACCCTGGTAGAATGTCCTTGGAGCTGGATAACATTTAGCATTGCATATCGTTAGAATTACTCAGGTTCAATATAATGCACATGGTACGAGAGGTATAAAGTCACTGGCAGAATACGCATATATGCAGTATGGAGAAAATAATAAAATAATAATAATGAAGGAAACAATATTGGTTTTAGAAAACCAAGTTGCATAATAAATTCCAGAGATTTAGTCTAAAAAGATGTACATATACGAACATCTGTTACAGTAACGTAGGTAGCTCGTCATTGATTTAAACTTAGATAGTTATATAGATATGACAGATAAATCATTTATTCGTGTTTAAAATAAAAATTAAAAACACACTTATGTAATAAAAACTCAATTATAATAAGTTATGTTCATCTTTAGTTACATATTATGTATTTATTTTTGAAAACCTTTTGTTAAATAGCAAAGCTAACACATTCGTATTAATTATATATATAAAATAGCAGCAGTATGGAAAACATATATTTATATTATATGGGTATATATAAAAAAAAAATTAAAAAAAAGTATTAGAAAGAAAAAAAAAAAGAGAAATAATACTTACGTTATATTTTTTTTGTTTTCTTGCGGGCGCAGTGAATATTAAGGGACCAGCCCTCAAAATTATCCCACTTCTGAAACTATTAGCAAGTTCCAGAAGTAAAAACACAGTTTTCCAATAGAATTAACTTTATTCACTTCAGTACACAAAAATCAATATGATTAACTAATAATTTCCACGTAGCAAGTGAAACGACCGCTTAGGGCGAATGCTGAGAACAGACTGCCACGATCGTCAAACCCCCGCTCAAAAAGTGAGCGATCAAGTGGAGGGGGTTGAGTAATAACGGATAAATTCAAATTAAATGTCGGTACTCTGACAAGTCAAAACAAGTACATAATTATTTTAAATGATCATCGTAAAATACTTATGTGACAGAAAATAAATATTTATTAATTATAAACATAAATATAGCTTACAGATATATTAAAATAATAATATAGCTTACACTTTTACTATTAGTTCTTATATCTCTTTTCTTTTACTGCTTGTTATTTATTATTATTTCGATCCTTCTTCTCTTGTTTATGTTCCTCGCCACAGCCGCACCTCTGCTTTGCGCATCTGCCTCCTTCTGTCGCGTGCCACGTCTTGATTGATAGGTACCGTGGTTGGGGGCGGATGCGCGGAGTAGACACAGGTACCCGCTGAAACCCCCCCCCGCCAGGGTCCTCGGTTTGTCGTACCGGGGGGGCTTAGTAGGCCCTGCCATGGCAGGGCTGAAGCGAAGAGGGACCCCGAGGTGAGCCGCGACTGCACGACTTGCATCCGGGCAGTTGCGGCGGTCCGGCTGTAACCTCCGCAGCCGGACCAGGGTTCCCGAGGAAGAGGAGGAGCTGAGTGTTGTCGTTGCTCGCCTCCCTATCCTCGGCAACCCGACAGGGGCGCGCTGGGTCGCGTCGTGGCGGGTCGCGGAGGGATTGAGCGTCTCGATGCTCTCCCTCCGTGACGACAGGGCTCTGCCCTCAATTTGGGTCGCCGGGCGGAAGGCGGCCCCCTCTGACGAGACGCTCTCCGCGTGCCCTCTGGCTTAGCAGAGGGCACAGCGCGAGAGTGGGCCCACGACGCCGGTCACGGGGACGATCAGCGTCTGAATCCTGGGCGGAGTAGTTGAGACATGCTGGGTGGCCTGGCATGTCTCGACGCGCGCGCGTGCTCTGTGCTGTGCATCCGACAACTGTTGTCGTGGGCTGCACAGCATCGACCACCGCCGCGCGAGGTGAGCCGCGCAGCGCGGCACGCGCACTACCGGAGGAGCTGTCGTATAGTCCCGACAGTGGGGATACCGGCTCCTCCGGAACTGCGCCGATGGAGGCCACCTTGGGGTTTAGTCGGTTCGAGTCCGACACACCGCCCTCTGGATCCCCGTCCGGAGGGTGACGGCTCGTGGGAGTTCCCCAAAAAAAAAAAGGTACCCGCTGAAAACCAGCGTCGTAGTCTGCCTGATAACAGGCAGTCTCACGACACAGCTGAGCGGGCGCCGTTTTGGCACACATTTGTTAAGTTTATATGTTCTCATATTTTTTCTTGTAGCTTGTGTTTAATGTGTGTTGAATAAAGTTTATCTATTCTATTCTATTCTATTAATGATTGTAAAACAAACTATATACGTTCCTTAATATAATTAACATCAATAGCTAATCCAATGTTTAAATTGTTTGATTCTTGTATGGTTTTGAAAATACTTAGTAAGCACATAATGTTTTCCTTCGTCGTTATTCATATCTAAATTACCTAAGTATTTTCAAATCCTAAATACCAATAACTTATAAACAAAATATAAATACATATAAATAATAACGTAAAATAATCTAATACGAGTAGTCTCAGTTTAGTTTCAAACTATTCAGTAGTAGCAGCTCCGCCCTCATAAAAATCGCACAAAGACGATTTCGGGTTTCTGTAATAAAAAATAGTCAATAATTAATCTCTGCCTAAAAACCAGATTCGTGTAGCCGTTCTAACATGATCAGTCAATAAGTATCTATCCAACTAATTTTCGTATTAATATTAGTAGTCACATACTAACATTTCGCAACTTTTAATGTATGTATCTTAAATCATGCCTTCGTTTAATCACTTGTGAATTTTTTGTTGTACTGAAGTTTGTTTTTTTCTTACAAAGACACTTTTAGCCAGTTGTATTCTTTATAAACGTCCCACGTTATTTGTGTTTATCTATCATTTTAAAATTTTAACTTGATAATTTTCTTAGAATATAAAGGCACTTTCAGCCAGCCAAACAGATCGATGACACCAAGTGTTAGGTGATAGTATAACAAACAACATCTTCTACGATACGTAAATGTCGCCACTCATTAATCCAGTATTTTAATTCGTTTGTTCTTGTGATCTGGTTGATTGTAGACGGTGTTTTTTTCAGTCGTTTGTCAGATCTAAATACTAAATAAATATAATATATATGTAGTCCTTGAAATAATAATATAATAGTTCGTCCCTTCTGTTCAAAATACATAATTACCTATGTATGAGGGATTAGGTTCGCCCCAGAAACTTGTGTAAATTTGAAATTTAATATATAACTCTTGTATAATTCTTGAAAATAACAAACCAGAAAAAAATCAAATTTTCTCGTGAATTACAGGCGGTTTCAGTCAAACATATCTCTGTGGCACCGAGTATTTATGATTGTAAGACAACACCAATCTGCTACGCCTCGTAACTGGCACTACTAATCATCCAGTGGTTTAGTTCTCTGTAACCAAACCTGGTTCAATCCACACAGTATACAGATATGTTTTCTCCGTTGCTTTTCTTTGGTCCTCAGTCACGTCCAAATCGCCGAGTAATTTAGGAACGTATACTTGTATAATTCTTAAAATTAACCGACGATTGCAGTAACTATGTCATGTCCTGATCTCGATTGACAAATATATTTTTTTAAATAGTGAAATTTTAAATTGTAATTTTTTCACGAAACACGGTCGCTTTCTGTCAAACGTGTCTCTGTGGCACCGAGTGTTTATGATTGTCAAAAGTCAAAAAAGTCAAAGTCAAAAGTCAAAATATCTTTATTTACGTAGGCCTCAAAAAAGCACTTGTGAATCGTCAAGTAAGTACATAGTAGAACAATTTGAATCTACCACCGGTTCGGAATGTCGCATCTACCGAGAAGAAACCGGCAAGAAACTCGGTAGTTACTCTTTTCAATGCCAGATTGAATATAAAAATTAAAATTTACAGATTAAGTTAATATGAATACCAAGTCATACAGTTAATGTTCGTCAAAGATTCAGCCGAGTATTATCAGAAGTAAAAGGTAAACCAGAGCAGACCAGCCTCTGAAGGTGGCACCTGTTCACAAGTATGACGTATGTGTCAGCCATCGTTTCACTCGACCATATTTGAGGGAATGTAACGACCCGTCACATAACGCCACCACCCCCGAAGCAATTGAGTGAGCATGACTACTCAAGCTTCCCTATCATTATTATAAGAAAGTTAACAAAACAACAAAAAATTCTTATCAGAATTCATTAAATGTACGAGATGGTGTACAGTTTATAACAATAAAATTAATTCCAGACTGTTTTATCATTAAGATAATCGTCAGTCGTGTAAAAGCCCTTTCTTAACAAGGTATTCTTTATTCGTTGTTTGAACTGCGCAAGGGGTAGATTTAAAATGTCTGCGGGAATTTTGTTATAGTAATGTACACTTTGCCCAATAAAGCAGCGTGACAATCTTTGCAGTCTAAATCGCGGTACTGCGATTTTGTTTCTGTTTCTTGTATTCTTATGATGAATTGCACATTTTTTAGTGAACAGATGAATGTTTTGATGTACGTATAGAATGCAGCTGTACACGTATTGTGAGGCAACTGTTAAAATTCCTATTTCCTTAAATAGATCCCTAAGAGAATCTCTAGCATTAAGATTGTATATAGATCTAATGGCTCGTTTCTGAAGAATAAAAATGGTTTGAATTTCAGCTGCCTTACCCCATAATAGAATACCATAAGACATAACACTATGAAAGTAACTAAAATAAACTAAACGAGCAGTTGAAATATCTGTAAACTGTCTGATTCTTTTTATGGCAAAAATAGCAGAACTGAGCTTCCCTGCTAGTGATGTTATCTGACTATTCCATTGAAGTTTTGAATCTAAGTGAATCCCCAGAAAAACAGTCGAGTCAACCAGTTCTAAAGTTTCGCCATTCAATTTCAAATTTAAATTAGATTTTCTAACATTTGGGAGAACAAAATTTATACATTTTGTTTTTTTCGCATTTAATTGTAAGTTATTGGTTGTGAACCAGTATAAGACCCTTGAAAGAGCATCATTTACATCGTCAAAGTTAATTTTGGTTCTGTCAATATTAAAAATGAGAGAGGTATCGTCAGCAAATAATACAATCTTACAAAGATCTTTTAAATAAAAAGGCAAATCATTTATATATATTAGAAATAAAAAAGGGCCTAATATGGATCCTTGGGGAACCCCTATATTAACCTGCGATCCTGACGATAGTATACCATTTATGTCAACTTTTTGAATTCTGGAACCTAGGTAGGATATGATAAGTTTTAAAGCTACATCATTGACGCCGTAATGCTTAAGCTTAGAAATCAAAGTCTGGTGATCGACGCAATCAAACGCTTTGGAAAGATCACAGAAAATACCAAGAGCATTCTGAGATTTCTCCCAGGCTCCAAAAATATGCTTCAAGAGAGCAATTCCTGCATCAGTTGTAGAACGACCTCTAGTAAATCCATATTGTTCAGTATGGAAAAGTTTGTGCTTGATGAAATGAGCTAATAATTGTTCATTCATAATCTTTTCGAACACTTTGCTAAGTGCAGGAAGGATTGAGATGGGTCTAAAGTTATTTGGATCTTGTTTGCTACCAGACTTAAATAAAGGCATAATTTTACTATGTTTCATTAAGTCTGGGAAAACTCCATTATCGATGCAGGAATTGAATATATCTACCAGATATGGGGCTATAATAGCAATGGTGTGACTAATATTTTTTATTGAAATGTCAAATATGTCACTCGTATTTTTCTGATTTAGAGATTTGAAAGTTCTTATTATGTCTTTACTACATATATATTTAAACTTAAAGTAAGAATCACACGATGCAACATTACTTTTTAACAGCAATTCTGCTTCAGAAGCAGATGAGTTTAATTGCGCTGTTGTTGTGATAGGTATATTACTAAAAAAGTTCTCAAAAGCTTGTGCGATGTGTGTATCAGATTTTAAGACTTCGTTGTCAATGTTAAGACTGAACGAAGTGTCACGTGGCTTTAATTTGCCGCTTTCGCGGTTAATGATATCCCACGTGACTTTTATTTTGTTATTCGAATTTAATATTCTATCACGAATATATAATGACTTAGCATGTGAACATACCTTCCTAAATAATTTTGAGTAATTTCTAACATAATTAATAAATTCTGTTGTATGATTAAACTTTTTTAATTCATACAATTCGTAAAGACGATTTCTACTTTTAAAAATCCCAACTGTAGCCCATTTGCTAAATGTAGTTTGGCATCTTATAGTCCGTTTTTTTATTGGAAAGTTAATATCAAATTCCTTCTTATAGCAATTAAAAAAACTGAAATATAACCTATCTGGATCACAAGGTATGTATGGCGTCCCTTGTAATTTAGTAATTAGACTATTCTTAAATTTTTCAATGCGATTAAGAGTAGTAGGCCTATATGTAGCTTTCTTTGAAATTATACATGAATTACTAAGACTGTTACAAAAAGAAATCTGTTGTCCACAATGGTCGGAGGTTAAATTAGAGATGACAGATTTCTTAACTGGCTCGCAATTACAAAAAACGTTATCTATACACGTAGCTGACGTAGCTGTAATTCTGGTTGGTTCAAAGAATTGACATTCAAGATCAAAAGACTTGAATAAAGACATTAATCTAATACTCGTAGGCGATCCATCTAATAAATTAACGTTAAAATCGCCACAAACTATAATGGACTTATTTTTATTAATTATTTTTCTAAGAACATTTTCCATCGTTGCTTCGAATATGTTAAAGTCGCCTGAGGGGGGGCGGTACACACAAACTATAACATATCCATCTAGTTCTACGCATGACAATTCGACTATACATTCAATTGAGAGACCTACTATGTCTTTTCGTTCTTTGGACTGCATTGTATTTCTAATAAAAATTAACGATCCGCCATGTATGGCAGACTGTCTAACAAAAATACTTGCTAATTTAAGATTTAAAATATTAGAAAATAAACTAGAGTTTTCAAGCCAATGTTCTGTAAGGCATAAAATGTGAATATCTTGGCTTTGTATGAATAATTCTATTTCTAAAACTTTGCCAGCCAAGCCCTGGATATTTTGATGAACAAAATTAATAATCCTAGACTCAGCTATTGTCTCAGCACTCAGTTTAAACTGGAGCGTGCAGTCAAGTCAGTATATAAACTATTAGTACTTATACTAATGCGTACGGGTATTGTTTTATGATTATTGTTGTTAATATTATAGGCTAGCAGACATGCTATTTGTTTCCTAAATATATACGGTAGATACATACTATCTTGAGTCAATTTAAAATTACTGATAAATTTATTAATGTCAAAATAAAAAAGAGCGTCACTATGACGACATGTCAAATTGTACATAAGTACATTAAGGTTATAAATATGCCTATTTTGGTCAGGGTTCAGATTTTTGGCATAAGGGAATGCACATAAAGTTACATTGAGCCCACTGATTTCTTGGAGTCGTAATAATGCATTTATATTTTTAATTACATCTCTTTTTTTTACTGATGTACTATCCCCATACAAAACAATTAAATTGGTGTTCTTATTTAAATTTAGTGATCCTAACCGTTTTAGTAAGTCTGTAAGACAACACCATATCTGCTACGCCTCGTAACTGGCACTACTAATCATCCAGTGGTTTAGTTCTCTGTAACCAAACCTGGTTCAATCCATACAGTAGACAGATATGTTTTCTCCGTTGCTTTTCTTTGGTCCTCAGTCACAACTTATACAGAATTATTCATAAAAAACATCTTTCATAACATGATAAGTATGAAACGTGTTTTTGTAAAAATTACCTATTTCCCCCCTTCCCTTCTTCTTGTGTACATAATTTTTCATCTTCGTAAGTAAAGGGCACCATAGGCATTACCATGTTTTTTTTTGTTTTTTTTTTTTTTTATTGCACTTTGGGTGTGGTCTTGCCAGGAATTGTATTCCTAGCTCTTTATTTACACTCCTTTACAATTTTGTGTGGGAAGTAGGTGATGTGAATTTCCAAGGCACGTTTTATCCATGCATTTTTATTTTCATCATTTCCTATTTGTATTATCATTAATTAGTAAAAAAATATTACACAAGAGTTATTTGGATTTATATAAAGTTCAAACAACAAAAAGTAAATGACTTGGGGAAACTAATGCATCTTTTGAGTAATTTTGTATGATTTTTCGTATTCGTGATTTATTTACTTAATTAAGGAAGGCATGATTTATTATTTAATTTGTACAAATGCTTTGACATTTATTTAAAAAAAAAAAAATACTAAACAATACCAAAATATCTTGTCAACTAATAAAAAGTGTATTTTTTCAATCGTATTTTACCAGACTTACTTGGTTTAAACGTGGTGTGCGATATAACAATATTATATACTAAAACAATGAAGACCTGAACTCATTTACTACTACTACTACTGAACGCATTTTTAGAATATCGTGTTATTACTTTTTATAAACTATCATATTGGTAACTTAATAAACCTGTAATAGACTGATACGCAATTGTAGGACTAAATCTAACGTGTTCTTGATAAAATTTCGGCAAAAACTTCAACAGCTCGCAATGTTATTTAATACGTTTTTTTATTTTCCTTTTTTTTTTCTTTTTTTTTTATCAATAAAATTATTTCTTCCGGTACCATGTATGGTTTGTATGTATTCTTGTACCATTGTTACGCGAATCATGTAGATGCAACTCGGCTGCATTCAGTTCGGACACTGATTGCAGACGACTAGCCATGGATATGCCACATATGCGTCACATCGGCAATGATTTTCACTCATGTCGGTGCTATACTCCCCACTTAGAAGGCAATACTTTTCCTAAGTTATCCGTCTTTGCGCCTCGCCGCGCGCCGACCGCACCTCCTAGCGCGCCGGCTCGTCGTCCACGCGGAACCGTCCACCTGTTCCTCGGTTCGTTCGTTCCGTAGGATCGCCTGTTCTCCCTCTGGTCAGTCGGCTGGGGGGGCCAATCCTGCCCTCGATCACGTGTCAACATATAGTGGTGTTTCCGACGTGCCTTCGTTGGACTGATAACATCATATCGGTGAAGTGATATAATGCTCCATTGTAATATTTTTCACTATATTTTTCATGTATTCACATTCATACTATTTATTCAAGATGCACTATTATTCAATAATACTTACTGCTGAACATTTTTCAACTTCAGAGCATTTGCACACGCATACATTTATGCTAATCAATCAAACGCTGATATTAAAAGTTGCTGATTCATTGCTTTCATTTTAAATAAATCTTATATTTATCTATGTAGAATTGTAAAGATATTTAGTACTTATTGTTATTTTTATATAGTATTTGCTTGCTTGCTTTTAGCGCTTGTAGTTAGTTGGGGAGTAAAAGGGATTAACGTGTCGCAGGGAAGTTAAGATTTGATATGGCTCACAAATAATCTTGAATAACTAAACTTCAATAAAAATTTGATCCCCAATAACATGTAACTTGTTCTATAATAACCTATCCCAGCGACACAAAACATCATGTTTTATTTATTTTGCACGATCATTTTCACATGTGTGATTAATATATTGGTAAAGCAATATAGCAATCATTATCAAACTGTAACTTTATATGTTGTAAAATAAATAAAATAAGATGTGCAGCTACAGGATTAATTCACAAATATGGACGGCCATACTAACTAATAGCAATGTGCTCACTTATTGTGTTTTTTGTTTTTCAAAACTTTGCATGAAACTCATGAAGTTCAATTACAGTTTAGCTATTAAACATATTTCCTGCTAATCCTGTACCTATCCAGTATACAAGATACCTCATTGATGTGGTACTTAAAGAGATGTACTGTAATGTAAATAAGAACCTAAATGATTTTTCTCATACTACTTTTAGGAACTCATAATTTTACCCATGCCAATAGTCTGTAAATGAACAATTACAATTTCTTATTATAAATTATTTAAAGTACCTTTCATTGATGGTACCAAAATGATGAGATATCCTGTATACATATCCCAAGTGCCAACCTCACCTGCGCGTGGTGCTCCCTGCTGTGGAACTAACGAGGCTCTGGCCATTTTTTTTTTCTTAATAAAAAGTTATCTTATTATTATAAGTTTTAATACAATGTTGTTTTGTATATTTCAGATTTGTATGGCTATCTCTAGACGAGTAAGGAGAACAAAAATGAACCAAAAATAACAGGCCAATATCAATATTAAGAGCTGTAAAACGAAGAGCCATCACATAATGTAATAATGTAAGTAAATATTATTCCTTACATAATTTAAGCAAACTCTATACTTATATTTTTTAAGTAGAGTTGTAATGTATTGTGGTGACAATACAATGGGTAATTTGGAAATGGAATAATTTCACAAAAAAATAACTGATTTTATAGGATAAATGTCACAAATCTTGGTAACATTATCTGTTTATAAAAATAAGAGGATTTCATGCATATCACCTGTAGAATATTTATAGAAATCCAGCTTGTGCTCTCATGTCAACTTACACTTCATATTTCCCTTTTTGGAAGGAGTTAGAAATAAACAATATATCAAACAATAAAATGGATTTGTTAATTTATTTCAGACTAAGGAGAGCTCAATTATGGTTGAAAACGAAATTACTGCAACTGCAAATACTTGAGAACCAAGTGTAACGCAATAAGACTAAATTTAAAGTTAAATTGTAAGATTGAATTCTTTTATGTTCTTACAAATTAGTCTAACACAAAGGTCAGACATGATCTAAGCGGGATAAGATCATGGCTAAGCGGGACTCTAATTAGGCACGTTAACGTAACACTTTGTAGATGATAACTATGGGTCAGACTACCTGGAGTCTTCTGAATATATATTTTTTGAAAATGAGACTTGTATGTTCGAAACCACATGTTTACATTGGTTAGGTTAGGTTAGTGTTGCGACCACAAAACGCGCGAGCCGAGCGAGCGAAGCGAGCGTGCCGCGGCAGCGGCCGGCGAAGCGCCAGATTACAAATCATGCCAACAAAATGTACCATATTAAAAACTTGAAATACAACACTTGAAGTTAATAGTATGATTTTTTTTAAATAGCTATATTGAGATATATTAAAAAGTCAATTTACTTAACTTCCTTTTATTTTGTTTCAGATATGCAGAGTATGAGTATGAAAACACATCACACGCTGAATAAATACATAGGCAACGAAAGAAAGACGAAAATTCACAATTTACTTCTTATGATATTTGCTGATACTTAAAAATAAGAATTTCTAAAATTCTATTTAATATTAGTTGTAGGAAGATAATGTTGTTATTTACCCATGAATATAATGATATATATGTAGTCATGTTGTGTATAAATTTATGGAGTAATTTTTGCATTCTATACATTAGAGCAGTGGTAAACAAAAATATTTTCAATTATTTTTGCTCCCTACTACATCTTTAGGTTCCACAATTATAAAAATTAAATCGCTCAAAATTTAATGTTACTACTACGAGTGACAACTCGAAGATAGTCTGGTAGATCTATCTGTTCTAAATTAATAACAATTTGTCTTAATTTAAAATTGTATAAATATTTAACTAATTTTCGCCAGTAAATTATTTGAACACAATATATCAGTTTATGCAATCAACTGAGATCCAATTAATTCAAATCTGATCTAATACTTTCGGTAACATACTAAATTTGTATTTGTTTTTTTTTAGAATATATTATTGTGAATGCTTTTAACATTGACAAAATGTATTATTGTTTTCATATTACATGAACATAGTATTACAATATTTAAAGTAGGTAAGGAGCAAAAAAATATATATATTTTGTATATTAATATATATTTTAACTACCCTGATTATGGGGGTTACATGATTATAAATAATGTAATGTTAAATAAGAATTGTTATTATATATGGACATAATAACGTCATTTTGTTTATGGATTATATTCATTCAGCTGTATTCATGTACAAAAATCAATTTATGGGTGTAGTAACATGTTAACAATAATGTATTTTTCTGTTATAATTATAAAAATTGTTTAATCGAATTGTTGTTAAATGCAAATAAATAACATTTACATTTAATAAATGTATTTTATTTTGTAATATAACTGAAACTATAAAAAGTACATATCTATCTTAACTCTCAACAAGGTACTAATTACAAGGTACAAATAAACCACACAATTTTACCGTGAATGACGGTAGACGTATATTCGTTCAGAAGGTATTTCTTAAGTAATAATATTTTATTTATATATGTACATAACATTTTAGTGATTTTGTTTACTTTGAAGCCTTACAACGACCAATAAGAAACGTAAATCATTATAAACATAGAAATGGCTTATGTACTAAATAATTAAATTATTAACGTTCTTACACATTGAATATATGTATTAATATATTTGTCCTTTGGTCTGGGACTTAAAAAGAATGTCCCAACTGTGGTTCTTGTCTAGCATGTCGTAAAAGGCGACTAATGGTATATGGGGTTTTGAGTAGGTACCTATGTGATTGTGTAGGGGACGAGCTAGCTACTTGTCACTACTTTTTCACAATTTTCCATCTAACCCAGCCCAGTTGGCTGAATGTGGTTAAAGGGGCCTGCTGCCCCTTTGACTCTGCCTACCCCTTCGGGGATTATGGGCGTGATGTTATTGTTATGTACGAATGTATGTATGAATATATTAAGTGCCTTTATTTAGGTACATACCTACTTATTAAATTTTCAATATATTTTCATGTTGATTAATCAAATTAATTAAGCTTTATTTATTTTTATAAGCAAGATTTTACGAGTAGGTACATACAACGGGCAATAAAATGAACATTAATGATAGTAATTAGCATTTATGACTTCAATGTCTGACAGTTTGCATTTGCTTGGTACAACCAAGTACCGAAATCATAAAAATATTGTCAATTGGTACTTAATTACATAGGTGTATAACGTTAAACAATGTTTACATGATATATCCAAGGTATCGCATCACGACATAAAAACCAACCATATGCGGTCATATTATAATAACCATATGAAGCCCGGAGCGGCTAAATAAATCATGTCGGACAAGGTCGAAGTACGTACGCGAGGCCAGAGGCCGAGCGCCCTCCCGGCCGAAGGCCTGGTTCTTTAGGACCCATTTGATGGAACATAGGGCATCAAAAAAGAATAAGAACGCCATTGCGAACGGTCCAACCCAGCCATGTAATCTAAGCGAGGCCGTAGGCCGAGCTGCGTATCGCGAGGCCGAAGGCCGAGCTCCGCGTAGGGCGAAGCCCGGAGCGTCCGCCTCGCAGAGCTGGGTTTTGGCAAGCACACGCGTAGCGTGTGCGCCAAAAGCTAGTCTATCTTACTTCTTACTATATATATAAAGCTAAATTACCACTTACTCACTCACTGATCGGGACTGTTTTTGGGGGGCAAGGGGTAGTTCTACCTCTTTTTGATGTATGGGGGGTGGGTTTAGATTTTTAATCAACGCAGCTTTTTGTTGTTTTTTTTTTTTTTAAATTCAAGATGGCCGCCGAGTATGGCCGCGCAGGGGGAAAAAAATGTAGGGGATGGGGGGGCGGTCTCAACTGTCTAAGATGGGTGTTTGGTAGTTGGGAATGGAAAAAAAATAAAATGTCAAAAAAACAAGATGGCGGCGGTGTATTTACGGTTTGAAAAAAAATTTTAGAGTCATTTTTGCGCAGTCGTACCAAAGAGACGCGCATAGACAGTGGAAAACTTTCTTTTGACATTTGTTGCGGGTATAGTCGACTCGACGACCCCATCCATAGATTATAGAAATTCAATATGGCGGCGGCGCTGGCGGCCATTTTGTCCCGAGAAAAAAATTGGCAGTTTTTGAAGGCGTTTTTCGGGTGGATGGCAACACTTTAGAGAATCGCTTGTAAGAAGGCTATGGTGGGGAATTTATTCAAGTGTTACCACGATTGGGAATTTCTACCAAATTCATGGTAGTTTTCGGGCCATGGGAGAAAATGGTAGGATAAAAAATTTTTGGATTTTTGTAAAATCGAGTATGCAGTTTTGTGGCAACCCCGACCCGCTTGGGCCTTTTGGTAGATATTTTGAAAAATTCTAGCAACACTGAGAATTATCGGTAAAAAACGTTTTTTCGACATTGTCGTCTTCTAGGAGCTCTGTGGGTCAGAGGAAGCTTCGGAGGAAAAAACGAAAAATGAGGGTTGATGGGTTATACGATCCAGAATATGGGAAAAATATGGGCATTGCAAAATTCAAGATGGCGGACGCGCTGGCGGTAATTTAGTAAAACTCAAAATTTTCCAAAAAATTGTTTTTAATTTTTCGCATGGATGGCAACATTTTAGAGAATCGCGTTGTATGGGGTAGGGGTAGAGAATTTATTCAAGTATTGCCGTGCGTTTGAATTTCTACCAAATTCATGGTAGTTTTACAGTCATGGTAGAAAATGGTAGGGAAGAAATTTTGACGTTTTGCGAAAAATCGAGTATACAGATTTATGGCAACCTCGACCCACAATGGCCTCATGGTAGTTTTGTTGAAAAATTCTGGCAACACTGGCGACAGCAGACCTAAATATTTTTTCGACATGGTCATTTTCCAAACTCTCTGTGGGTCCGAGGACGCACGGGAGGAAAAAACAAAAAATGTGGGTTGGTGGGGTATACGACCTAGAATATGGCAAAAATATGGCCATCTGGAAATTCAAGATGGCGGACGCGCTAGCAGCCATTTTGTGAAAATTTTACTTTTTCGAAATTTTTATTTTTATTTTTCCGGAAGATGGCGACACTTTAGCGTTTCCCAATGTACTAGGCAGATGTGTGTCTGGTCGAGATGTGTTGCCAAGTGAAAAAAAAATTTGGGAGTTTTTGGTAGTTTTTGAGATATGGCCCAAAAAGGTCGAAAGTAGAAATAACGATTTTTCGGTGAATTCATTACCAGGTCCTTAGAGGGCGGGTCCATTAAAATGACATTTGACTATTTTAATCTCATTCGCATGGCAACACTCGGAGCGGCGGGGAGGTGAATTCCGAAGGTATGGTCAGTTTCCAGAGGCTCTGGAGGACTCATTATACGTTGAAGGGAAAAAGTAAAAATTCAGTTCGATGTGGTATATAACGTAGAATGCCTAAAAAATACTGGCTTCAAAAAAATCAAAATGTCGGACCAAGTGGCGGCCATTTTGTAAAAATGTGAATTTTTCAGAATTTTCAAAGTGGTTTTTGGGGCAGTTGCAGCTAGCAAAGCTAAATTTTGATAATGACCTTTGTTGTAGAGATTTATAAGACCTATCGACTGGTTATAATTTTTTCCCAATTTTCGGGGTAATTTTCGAGTTTTACCCCGAAATGTACAAACTCAAAATAACGACTTTTGGTAGAAAATAAGTATGAGGATCTGTCAACATTGGTCATATATTTCGATTTCAATCCAATTTTGAAAAATATATCAACAGTCGAAAGAAAAAAATTAAAAATTCCCCGTCATGTTATCCCATACATTTTGTACTGGAGCCGACCGCAAAGATAAGTTTCTACGGTTTTGTATGGGGAAACGGTTGCATAGTATTGCGGTACTATATTTATAATACAAAATGACTTTGTAACTTTGCGTGGGCATAGGCGGAGCACATTTATTATGCCTTAATTTTAAATTTTCGCAAAGTTCTAGGCGGAGCGCCGCGTAGGGCGCAGCCCGGAGCGGCCAATCAAGAGATGTAATTGTGCGAATTTAAAGGCGGAGCGCCGCGTAGGGCGAAGCCCGGAGCGGCCAAACAGTTAATGTGTTTTTGCGAAGCCACAGGCGGAGCGCCGCGTAGGGCGAAGCCCGGAGCGGCCAATCAAGTGATGTTATACTGCGAATGTAAAGGTGGAGCGCCGCGTAGGGCAAAGCCCGGAGCGGCCAAACAGTTAATGTGTTTTTGCGAAGCCACAGGCGGAGCGCCGCGTAGGGCGAAGCCCGGAGCGGCCAATCAAGTGATGTTATACTGCGAATGTAAAGGTGGAGCGCCGCGAGGGCGAAGCCTGGAGCGGCCAATTAAGTTATGTTATTATGCAAATCCTTAGGCGGAGCGCCGCGTAGGGCGAAGCCCGGAGCGGCCAAATAAGTGATATTATATTGCGAAGCCATAGGCGGAGCGCCGCGTAGGGCGAAGCCCGAAGCGGCCAAACAAATAATATAATTTTGCGCAGCCACAGGTGGAGTGCCGCGTAGGGCGAAGCCCGGAGCGGCTCAACAAATGATATTATATTGCGAATGCATAGGCGGAGCGCCGCGTAGGACGCAGCCCGGAGCGGCCAAACAAATTATGTAATTCCGCAAATCCATAGGCGGAGCGCCGCGTAGGGCAAAGCCCGGAGCGGCCAAATAAATCGTCGTTTTGCAAGACCGCAAGTCAAACTATGTACGTGAGGCCGGAGGCCGAAGGCCTGGTTGTTTAGGACCCATTTGATGGAACATAGGGCATCAAAAAAAGAATAAGAACGGTCCAACCCAGCCATGTAATCTAAGCGAGGCCGCAGGCCGAGCTGCGTATCGCGAGGCCGAAGGCCGAGCTCCGCGTAGGGCGAAGCCCGGAGCGTCCCCCTCCGCCTCGCAGAGCTGGGTTTTGGCAAGCACACGCGTAGCGTGTGCGCCAAAAGCTAGTCTATCTATTATCTATCTATCTATCTATCTATTATCTATTATATATAAAGCTAAATTACCACTCACTCACTCACTCACTGATCAGGGGTGTTTTTGGGGGTGAAGGGGGGCGTTTAGGACTTTTTGACGTATGGGGGGTGGGTTTAGATTTTTAATCAACGCAGCTTTTTTTTGTTTTTTTTTCGAAATTCAAGATGGCCGCCGAGTATGGCTTAGCGGGAAAAAAAAAATGTATTGAAACGTGGGGCGGTTTATACTGCTCGAGATTGTTGTTTATGGGTTAGGATTGGAAAAAAAATAAAATGTCGAAAAAACAAGATGGCGGCGGTGAAATTGCGGTTTGAAAATCCGATTTAGAGTCATTTTTGCGCAGTCGTACTAAAGAGACGCGCATAGAGAGATGAAAACTTTCTTTTGGAAATTCTTGCAAGTATAGTCGACTCGACGACCCCATCCATAGATTATAGAAATTCAATATGGCGGCGGCGCTGGCGGCCATTTTGTCCCGAGAAAAAAATTGGCAGTTTTTGAAGGCGTTTTTCGGGTGGATGGCAACACTTTAGAGAATCGCTTGTAAGAAGGCTATGGTGGGGAATTTATTCGAGTGTTACCATGCCTGACAATTTCTAGCAAATTCATGGTAGTTTTCGGTCCATGGGAGAAAATGGTAGGAAAAAAAAATTTTTGATTTTCGAAAAATCGAGTATGCAGTTTTGTGGCAACCCCGACCCGCTTGGGCCTTTTTGTAGTTTTTTTGGAAAATTCTGGCAACCCTGGGAATTATCGGTAAAAAACGTTTTTTCGACATTGTCGTCTTCTAGGAGCCCAGTGGGTCAGAGGAAGCGTCAGAGGAAAAAACGAAAAATGAGGGTTGATGGGGTATACGATCCAGAATATGGGAAAAATATGGGCATTGCCAAATTCAAGATGGCGGACGCGCTGGCGGTAATTTAGTAAAACTTAAAATTTTCCAAAAAATTGTTTTTAATTTTTCGCATGGATGGCAACATTTTAGAGAATCGCGTTGTATGAGGTAGGGGTAGAAAATTTATTCAAGTGTTGCCGTGCGTTTGAATTTCTACCAAATTCACGGTAGTTTTCGAGCCATGGTAGAAAATGGTAGGGATAAAATTTTGACGTTTTGCGAAAATTCGAGTATGCAGATTTATGGCAACTCCGACCCGCAATGGCCTCATGGTAGTTTTGTTGAAAAATTTTGGCAACACTGGCGACAGCGGACCAAAACATTTTTTCGACATGGTCATTTTCCAAACTCTCTCTGGGTCCGAGGACGCACGGGAGAAAAAAACGAAAAATGTGGGTTGGTGGGGTATACGACCCAGAATATGGGAAAAATATGGGCATTTGGAAATTCAAGATGGCGGACGCGCTAGCGGCCATTTTGTGAAAATTTCACTTTATCCAAATTTTATTTTGAATTTTTCGGGCAGATGGCGACACTTTAGCGTTTTCCAATGTACTAGGCGGATATGTGTCTCGTCGAGATGTGTTGCCAGGTGAAAAAAATTTTTGGTAGTTTTCGAGATATGGCCCAAAAAGGTCGAAAGTAGAAATAACGACTTTTCGGTAAATTCATTGCCAGATTCCTAGAGTGCGGGTCTATTAAAATGACATTTGACTATTTTAATTTCATTCGCATGGCAACACTCGGAGCGGCGGGGAGGTGAATTCTGAAGGCATGGTCTACTTCCAGAGGCTCTGGAGGACTTATTATACGTCGGAGGGAAAAAGTAAAAATGCAGTTCGATGTGGTGTATAACGTAGAATGCCTAAAAAATACTGGCTTCAAAAAAATCAAAATGGCGGACCAAGTGGCGGCCATTTTGTAAAAATGTGAATTTTTCAGAATTTTTAAAGTGGTTTTTGGGGTAGTTGCAGTTAGCAAAGCCAAATTTTGATAATGACCTTTATTGTAGAACCCTATAAGACCTATATATTGGTTAAGAAATTTTCCCAAATTTTGGGGTAGTTTTCGAGATTTACCCCGAAATGTAAAAACTTGAAATAACGACTTTTGCCAGAAAATAAGTATGAGGATCTGTCAAAAGTGGTCTCTTATTTTCATTTTGATCCAATTTTGGAAAATAAATCAACAGTCAAATGATAAAAATTAAAAACTCCATGTCATGTTGGTACTCGATTTTCTCATACATTTTGTACTGGAGCCGACCCCAAAGATAAGTTTGTACGATTTTGTATGGGGAAGTGGTTGCATACAAATGTGATATTTTTTTTTCATAATTAATATTAAGTAATTAAGTAACGTGGAAGTGGTTGTAGCTTAATGGTAAGAACACGCGTCTTTAACCGAGGAATGCGGGTTCAAACTATGTACGTATTTATACCACTAGCTCGGCGGCAAGGGAAAAAATCTCCATCGAAATCTACACATTCCAACATCTAATGGACGTATAAGCATGAACCAAAAATTGTCTGATTCCCCTGTCTCAAGAGTTACAAAGTTCAAATCTGTAGTCGTTATAATGTAGATAATTAACCAGACACGCTAAATCCGGGATCATGGTCTAAACGGACCCCGACCAAGTATGGGACATAACGCTAGCAGGAAGTTAACACATTAAGTAAAAATTAAAATTTTCAATCATAATTCAGAAAAAAATATGGTCTTTTTCTATTATTCAATCGTGATATTTTCTTTTGTTCGTTATTATAAGCCCTACGTAGGTACCTACTACTTTAGGTATAAGTACCTCTATTTTTATTTCCCTTTAAAAATTGTGTAAGATAAATAAAAATAATACATATGTACAAGGGTATTATCTAAACTTCATTGTTAATAGACATTGTTAAGTGTTAGTATGATTAATAGTTACACGACTTTCTTGTGATTGTGTGAAACATAGTAAGGTAAATTGGTGTTGTTAGCAGGAGTGGGAAGACAGGATACCTATGCAAAATAACTATGTACCATATTGTGGATCGATTAAGGTTGAATCATTACCATGCGATACTTTAAGAATGGACAAGATCGACTTTATTAAGTCTTAAAATAGATTTCGTTACAAACTCAATAGATAGCCTTTTTAATAAGTAGTTACTAATCGAAACCGAACGCCATATTATGGCAACGATCCTTAGGTATACACCTCATTCACTTTAACAACATTGATAATCCTTTTAATACATGCTCTACGGTTTTATAACTCCTAATATCACTTTCTGTTAACATACGACCAATCTGGTTGTGGTAGGTGAGACGGGGACTTCCACGATTTTTACATGCTTCCACTTTCGCATTATACCTAGATATATCTGTTTAGTCATCAATTCTTTCCACATTACCGATCAACCACCGGAGCATGCCGCTCCTTAACTTGACTGCGACGGTGTCTTTGACCAACTCTCTTTCTTACATCATCATTCTGAACGTAGTCTGTAAGTAAGCAATATACCGCAGATTTTACTCAACGCACGCATCTCGACCGCGTTTATTTTACTTGCATGCTTTTTTCTGCCATAATCAACTCTCGCTTTCATACGTTAGGGTAGAAATCAGGATTGTATTGTGTTTAGCGAGCTGGGTCTTCTAGCTAAGACTTCACTGCCTAGAAGTTTTCCTAACGGTCCCTTCACCCTATTCTCTTAATTTACCTACTCTTCTTTCCGTATCAGCAGAATACCTTATCTTCTCTTTTAAACTACAATCAACTAAATAATTATTTAAACTATACTTTCAATTAAACAATTATTTGTCAAACCCTACATGATTACAGGGTCCAAAGAGATAAAAGCCTGGTAGAGTTGCGCATATTAATTATTATAGCCCCATTCTTATTTGGTACTGTCCTATGTTGGTCTAGAATAATGTAAGTAGGTACCAACTGTGTATCATGTCCAACATGTCGGAAACGCCGACTATTGATGTATGGAGTGATAGATTTGTGGTTAGGTGGATGACAACAAACTGACCACTTGTCACTGGTTTTTTACAATTTTCCATTTAACTAAGCTTAACTTCATTCTTGGCTGAATGAGGCTTAAGGCTTTTAAGCTTATCGCTCTTTGGACTTTGCCCTTCGAGATTATGGTATTTATGTGTTTTTTTCGATTGTTTGATATGGCAGTATGATGTGACTGGAGTAATAGATTGAGCAACTTTCCAAGCCTCGAAATGAATTTCCCCTTTAATGTTAGATTACATAAATGATATATATACATCTACACCATGAGTATTATCTTGTTAACTCTAAAAAGAAATTTGTGATAACTTGATAGTTGTTGCGATGTTAATTTCATTAGACTTAGATTTAGATTACCTATATTTATATGTCTAAGAGATATTATTTGCTACATAAAAAAAAACTAAGTATTTTAATAATTCATGACAGCCTATTTTTTACCCACATATTTATACTAGAAGAAGTGACTTCATCTGGTATACATGCAAGGATTTATTGTACTATTTATCAATTATGCACATTATTATTTCTTTAATATACATTTCTGATAAATTTATTAAGTTAAATGTGGATAATTGTGACTAATAACTTAATATTTAAGATCATTAACTCCTATTTTTATATAAATAATAATAAAACAAAAAACAATAATTAAATAATATGTTTATTAAAATATTTTATATATACTTAAATTGTTTACATTAGTTTACTTTTAATATCTCTGTTACTCAAATATGATGTCCATGTAAGTACATTAAACCAATCCGACATCCTCTGGTAAACTCCATTGTGTGTTTGATTTATAGGCTGAAACAATATAACAATTCAATCAGTCAAAGACATATTTCAATATGTTAACATGTTATCTTAGTGTATGTGTATTTATACACCAAATGAGTAGTAATTGCTATTGTTAAGACATCAATACACCAAAGATTCTCATGCCAGCTAAAATAATCAGTACAAAACTATATAAATATTGTTATGGAACCAAATATCATACACCCAGTATTATTAATTTAAAGTTTTGTTCATTTATTATACTTGGCTAATGAGCTTAGTGCATCATAGACTTGTCCACCCTTTGGGTTATTGCGGATGTCATGGTATGATGATGATTATCCACAACACACCAGCATTAAATCTTTCTTAGGTTTATTCTTATACTGGCAATGTCTCCCCATAATACCTCTGACCCATTAATCTCTTTTACTTTTATTAGAAGTAGCCTTTTCTTAATAATTAAGTGTTCTCTATCATTGTGCTTGACACTGTATTGATAAATAAATGTTTATTAAAATTATTTACATAACTACTTTGGAAATTGAACAGTAAGTAAAATGTATAACGGCTTCAATACACGACATTAATATTTTGATATTAGTTCTCTGACCGTTTGACATAAAAGTACTAATATTTAAACAGTTTACCACACGTGACGGTCAGAGGGTAATTGTTTATTACGTTACCTACTATGAAATGTAAAGGCCTACATTAGATGAAATCGATAATCAAATAAGTAGATAAGTACTTACCTGTGGGATATCACTTGCTTTATGAAAATGCTTAAACAACGATAAACCGGTTAGTGACCTATACGGTTGCTGTCCTCAGTCCTTTGATTCTGCCTCTTCAAGTTTTGCAAGCCACATCATTTCATTAGATAAGAAGAAAAGAAGCAAACTTTGTAACGAAATAACGCGGGAAATTGTTGTAGTTGATGGCAATTTGTATGTTTGAAAGTTGTCAATGCCACTGACAGTGTTAAATGTCACTTTTTTATTCGTTCCGAAACCAATATTTTTTGATATGAATTAGTAAAACTTATATTTCTATTTCTTTTTGAGAAATCATAAATAGGTACGTTATTAAAAACGCATCTTCCACAAAGACTAATAATTCTTATAAATTACATTATTTTTGATTATTCTGACTCACGTTAAATTTGTCCTTCAATATCTTAGGTTTAGTCAAGATCACATCTATTACACGGTTAAAAAAAAAATGCACTCAGTGTTGCAAGTGAAAACAAGTTTAAACCCAATTTTAGGGTAATCATATATTTCCTTTATTATTTTCATTACGATGATAATCAATTGATATTCAAAACTATTTAAAATTCCGTTTCGTTTTTCCTTATTGAAAATAGAGACTTTTTTGTAGAACGTATGGTGAACGGTGCCTGATGACTACAATACGTTTTTATTTTTATTTATATAATAGTGCTTTTGAAATTAAACATACAAAACATTCGTTTTAAATAAAAACGGCTGCATTGGTAATTGGTAATAATAATACAATTAATTTATTCCTTGTCTTCCTTTTATAAAAAATATTAAAAATACATATTAGTCTTACAAATGTACAGTATTTATAAGTCTCTAACTTATATGTTATGTTAGAAATGTGTTCTAAAAATGATTTGTATATTTATCAAAGATATAATATATTTTCAGCATTTATAAAAATGTACAGTTTTCATGAATGCTGGAGAAATAACATTTCATCAAAAACTAAAATCAATATATTTTACGGGTAACCACTAATGTCGACACTGACAATACTAAGAACAATCGCAAAATTTTCTCCCGCCGTTATTAGCGTCACTTTGCCTTTGGCGTCACTTTTTTTCGTCTGTTCTCAGGTGAGTTGCAAAAACTTTTTTAAGTACATTTATTAAATAAAATGAAAATATATTATAATTCGATTTCTACATATGATGGGGATTGGTTAGCGTGAGATTTAACTGTAAGTAGAAATATTTTCAACTGTTTTTGGATTGTTTCTATCACTCCGTTTTGCAACAAAATGGAGGCGTGGCGTACCACTGCAAACTTAAAATAAAAGTTGGTACCTATTAAAATATATGTAATTATAACGTTTGCTACATTGCTACAGAATACAATAACGTAAGAAAGGTAGATTATGTGACTAATTCGATTTGAGAAGTACATAACATGTATTGGTATATTTATTTGATGCTATTTTTAATTGTTTGACTTTGGATTTAATAATAATTAAATTAAATAGGTTTGCTAAAAAAAAATTTCCATTATTTATCTACTTTAACTTCTTGTCAAATTAAACAATAAACGAAGTTAACGTAATGAATGATGCTTTATGGCGGGTGTTTAAAGAAATTAGTCAGTTGGACGGGTGTTTTAGTCTCGGTGTCGTAATATTAAAGAGGTAAGTAAGTAATAAGTAAGTAGGTACTATAATTAGGTACTCTGTTCTTACTTTTCCTTATTGATGTCTTGCGCGTCTATATGCAAATAAAACATTTAAGTAAGTAAGTACCTACCTACCTATGTCCTGCCTCAAAATCCCCAATGTGCATTGGAATCATAAACTAGGTCCATAGATTGATAATATTCCTACGTACCTACTTAATTTATTAATTTAGGCAACAATGTTCAATATACCTATAATTCATAATTTTAGATTTCTACTGACATCATGCCTGGGCATTCTGCTATCATCCCTGCATCTTCGTGCATCGCTACGGGTAAGTTGCACACTCTCATTTTATGTCCTATTTTCATCTTCTTTCTATTTAATATATATTTTGAGAGTTGATCTATTGTACTGTGTGGTGTTAATGAAATACAGTGCTTGAGGGGTAACAAATTTTTCATCCTCACCACTTAAGAACCATTTGGTTCTATCTATTGTTAATAGGTATTTTATAGTTTTATGAATCATTATGATTTTTTATTATAGATTATTTATTCCTTTTCACAATAAGGAGATTCTGTCACTAAAGAGTTACTAACATTATGAGAGGTTGGCTATCTAACTATGTGCCTATCATTATCATTAATTTATTATGCCAAATAATTTAATTTTTGTTGTGTAAGTTAGTTTTTAAATAACAACCAAAATATATTTTAAAACCTTTTGATTATTCAAATTAGAGTTGAGTACAATATAATATAATAATGATAATATTAATACTTTACATTTTAAATCATTAGCGGTTTATGTAACCTAGGGATATTAATACCTATATCATTTTTATAATGAATAATAGTGTAGGTAGGTTTCATTTCAATGTTCCTTTTGATTATCTACATTAAATGAATTTAGTCCAATGAGTTGCAGCTAGGAAATTGTTATATAATATAATAAATATTATCATAATTGGATCCTTAAATTTACATTTTGAATAGGTAATTATGGTACAATAAATTTGGGTAGGTTGGGTTATTATTATATGAATTTACTTGTATTTTTTTATATGCAAATAGATGGTTACATATATATTTAAAAGATCTTTACATGATAATTATTCAAGTGAAAGTAGGTAGGTATCTAGATAGATTCTATCAAAAACATATTTTTGTTCTTTTTGCATATCATATCTATTTATTTATTTATACAATAGAAATCTTAGATCTTTTGACTATTATGTACTGAAGTAACATAAATTTGAATAATTTAAAAGTGCATTATATACATTTTCAAGTGGTAACTTTTTTTAAATTTATTTGGGATATACAAATAATAAGAATGAGATATTTTTGAAGTTTGTTTTATTAATTTATGGCTATAGTTTAAGCATAATATATTTAAGCACAACTATTGTACAAGTTTAGTACTTATCGTTGTGTTATTATTTATAAATAAATATGATACGAAATACATATAAATAGGTAGGCAAACTAGAATTTACAATGATAGAATTCATGATGTTAATTAAAAGTAAATAGGTAAACCTTTTATGTTTAACGATTTCCATTACTTTAATTGTTTCGTCTCACAGTATTATATGGTGAATGATTATTTATTTTATTTTATTTAGATAGTTGCTATCCTTTTTGAACTGTTACGATAGGTATCATTATTTATCTGGATCAAAACCATTGTTTTGTAAACATAAAATGTAATATTATTGTAATATTATAAATTGTAATATTATTATAATTTATATTTATATAACATATTAGTACTACCCAAATGCAAGTGTTTTATTAGCAAGATTGAATTAATATCACCATTGTTATAGGGTAAGTTCGCCTTTTCGCGTCCATCGCCCAATTTGCGTCCATTTTACGGATCTCCCTTTGAAAACTCTCGAAATTTAGTATACTAACACACTAATAAGTCGAAATATCATTACCGCCAATACTTCAATGTATAAGAGGCACGCACACATAGATAAAAGTTCCGTGCGCCCAACCAATCCTGTGTAGCAAAAATAGTAAAATGACGGCTCTTCAACAAGAGAGCGCGGACGTGCGGGATTATGAGACAAAAATAGTGGGCAGCGGTGCGTTTGAAGGTAACTCTTTTATTGTTATATGTGTATTTTGGATACATAGCTATTTCAAAACGTTGATAATGATAAAAGGAATTATATTAAATGTGAATTTGCGTATTTTTTTTTATAGTTAACAGTTAAAATAAGGTGGACGCGAATTACCTACTACACCGAATTTATAAAACTTGCACTTTGCGTCAACAATGGACGCAAACTATACCGACAGAGAATAATAACAAATCGCGTCCATTTTTTAAATGAATTTCCTACAATTGATTTGTTTGTATTTTTGAATACAAAATGTGTTGTAGGTAATTTTTTTATTATGACTACAAATTTAATCCCTATTATAGGTACTTTGTTTATAATGAGTAATTTCTTAAATTCTTATTTTTTATGTTTAAGTTGAGTTCTTTAGATATAAGAACGAAGAAAGGAAAAAAGGACATACCTACATAGAAGAAGATTAAAGAAAAGCGTTGAATGAAACTCGGGAGAAGAAGAAATCGGTAACAAATATGCAAAGAATATGCTATTCCTAAGACCACAATATTGAACAAAATCAGTGGGCGCAGACCTAATGGAATAAAGAAACCGGGGCCAGAAACTGTATTTGGACAGTATACAGCAAAATTAATTTTTAGCGAACCCCGTCTAAGCACGGGACATAACGCTAGGAAGATGATGATGACAGCAAAATTAATTTTTAATGATATTAAATTAACTATAATTCTTTAATAAATTATTAAAATCCAATCTCTCTTTACATTATCATAAAAATATCACCCCTTAATTCCTTTTCTATTATGGTGGACGCAAAGTGGTCCAGCGGTATACAATTGTTTTACAGCTTTTTTTTTTATAAATAATTGCACGCATGTTTTCAATGTTGCGTTTTTGTAGGCAGCACCCATCAAGGGGACCGCTTACTTTTCCGAGGTAATAACGCACAATGTGTGGCAATGTCGGCATGTGCATCCTCTTTATCAGTAATTTTAGATCGTAGTCCGTTCTCTACTTCCGATATAGACACCATTTTGCGTAGTGGTGACGCGTTGTACTTACATTCAAAACCCGCCCATCATGTATATTTATTACCGGAAGAGTTGCCTTCTGAATTTCGTGTAGGAAATTTTTCGGTCAAAATTCGTGCTATGGAAGACAGCTGGATTATTAACGGTTTGTTTCCAAACAACTTGCAGACTTTTGACATTAAGTCGTTAGAATTAGAGAATCTATTGCGGACGGTTGTTTTTGATGCGTCTCACAATGATAATTCGGATAGCTATCTTTTTACGGGGCATAACAACACGGTTTCATTTTGGAAATTTAATGACAGGTTTTATTTATTCAATAGTCATGCAGTGGATAGTAGGAATACGTATTCTCATAATACCGAACTAAATAAGGCGCGTTTATTTTCTTGTGGTACTTTAAAAAATCTTGCCGAGTTGCTGTTTAGGAACCATATGTATGACGGCCAAGAATATTGAATTCATAAAGTTAGGGTTTTAGGCCATTCGGAAATAGAGCAGGATAGAGTAAATAGTTTATCTCACGTTTACGATGACATGAAGCTAAGTACGCTGCAACCGGTAGTTGTTCTTACGCAAATAGAATCTCCGATAGTATCCCAACCAGCTAAGAAGAGAGGCCGGCCTACGAAACGGAAACTCTTAGCCACCGCATGCCGCGACAGTAAAAAATCCTCGGCGGGTCAATTGTCTGTTGTTACTCATGATGAAAAACATAATATCACAAGTCATGATGTTAAACTGAATATGAAACCAGTCGTGGTATTGAAAAAAATAATTACTCATGATACAAAACATAATATCACAAATCATGATGTAAAACTCAGCATGAATCCAGTCGTGGTTTTGGACAAAATTGATGTAAAATCATTAGAACTCGATACCCCTCTGCGTCTTGAAAATATAGCCGAAAATGCCGAGGTAAATAATTGTGAATCTGTTGCTCGTCACCGAGACGCTGTAAAACGTTACTCGCTCCGGAATCCTACCGTAAATCGTAAAGCTGTAAAACGATACACGCAGAGAAATCCTTCAGTTAACAGGGAAGCCGTTACTAGGTATTCACAAAAGAATCCCGATATTAATAGAAAAGCCGTGGAGCGGTATTCTCACGAACATCCGGATGTGCATAGACAAGCGGTCCAACGTTATTCTCAAACTCATATTGACGTTACTACGGCTTCTACAAAACGCTACAATGTTGTTCGTAACATCGAGCCCGAGTTGCGTAGATCGGAAATTTTAATAGGGCAAAAACAAGGCGAAGCACTAGGGTCAGTTCTGTTATATTCTCTTAAAAATAGTTCATTTAATAGTTATGTATGTCCTCACTGTCACGCCCGTCTTTTTATTGAGGAGAAAACGCGAGTAAAATGGTGCTGTGGGACCGGAGCGTACAACGTACAAAATTTTGAACCTTTAACGGAGGAATTTTATACACAGCGCGCGTTTATTGACCGCGCTCGCGCATATAATAATTTATTCGCCTTCAGCGCCTTGGGTGTATCGCACGGCTTTCAACACCCAGACACAGGTATTTCGTTTTTGAAAATACAGGGCCGTATTTACCACCGCGTTTTTGATTTGGCGTACTCTGAATCTACAAATCCTATTGGGTTGTACATTCACGATAGTCAGGAACGTGAGCGCCTCGCCGCTGGGCAAAATTTAGATATAAACATCGTGCAATGTATAACACATTACATGCACGAGGTAAATCCCTATATCGAGTGTTTTAAACGCTTGTATCGGGAAGCTTCCGAAGAAGCCCATCTTATTTTTGAATCCACTACACGACGCACCCATGGTAATATTTTAGGTGACATGCCATTAGGAGCAGAAATAGCTGCTATTATGAGTACGGAACGAGAACGTTTCATACCCAAAGCTATTGTGATTTGGAAAATTGGAGCTAGGAAACCTCACACTGTGGACCTTTTACATCCACTCTATGAAAGTTTTCAATTTCCTCTATTATATCCTCATGGTAATCCGGGCTGGTTACCCAATAAAGTAGATAATAAAGGCTCCAAATTAACTCAAAATGTATATATTATATAATATGTGCGTTGCTTATTACTGTCAGAATCTAGATTCTCTGAACTTGGCAGACTATCGGAGGAATGGATAGTAGATATGTTTTGTAGAATTTCTGAAGAGCGCCTCCGATACATATCTAACATGCAACGTTCATCAAATACTGCTCAGCTTAGATCAGCTCCATTGCAAGAATTAGAATGTAATGTAGAACAGATTAATGCCGACGAGACTATTCAAGGGGAGGGCGGCGTGGTGCCGGGGCGTGTTTATTTGCCCAATTCGTTTACTGGAGGCCCACGATACATGAAAACCAAATATATGGATGCAATTGCGTTAGTCAATAGATTAGGCACTCCATCATATTTTTTGACAATGACATGTAATCCAAAATGGCCCGAGATCCAACAATCTACTCCACAAGGTCAAAGGCCTAATCCTTTAATTTGTGCTCGAGTATTCAATCTAAAGTTAAGTCAACTTTTAAAAGATCTAAGAACTGGCGCATGGTTCGGTAAATGTGTATATATAATGCATGTCATAGAATTTCAAAAACGAGGGCTGCCGCATGCGCACATTTGTTTTAGGGTAGAAGGCGGTGGCCCAGTCCAAAATACGGACATTGACAAATTTGTTAGAGCAGACCTTCCCGATCCTTCTGAAGCGGAAGGTAGACTACGCAAGGCCGTGATTGATCATATGATACACGGCCCATGTGGACCTCCCAATAGGACAGATTTACCGTGTTGGAATCAACAAAAAGGTAAATGTATAAAATTTTTCCCCAAACGTGAAACATCTACCACTTTTTGCGATGATAGGGGTTTTGTTAATTTGCGACGCAGTAGCACAAACGTAGGAACAATAAAGTACCGTGGTAGAGACGTCACCATTAGTGACTTGTGGGTGGTCCCGTACAATGCCGCTTTACTTTTAAAATACGATTGTCACATTAATCTTTTAGTTTATTCAGCCCGTGCTATAGTTAAATATTTATTTAAATATATGACCAAAGGTCCGGATGAATCACGCGTAGCGGTGATCCCGGACAGTGACAAAAATAATGAAATAGAGCAATATGTCACCAAACGTTACCTTGGTTCTTGCGAAGCCACGTGGAGGATTTTAGAGTTTGACATCACCGCTCGTGAACCGAACGTCAAGCAACTTGCTGTACATTTAGACGGCCATCAATCCATCTTTTTTAAACCGGGCACCGAAACTGAAGCAGTCACCCGCCGAGACTGCTCGGATTTATTAACATATTTTAATCGTCCTCCCGGTGAGGAATTTGATAATATAACCTATTTAGACTTTTATGAACAATTTATTGTTCACACTAGACGTCCCTTGACCAAAAACGTACAAATCTACCGATTAAACAACGGTAGATATATAACAAGACGTCAGAGGGGCGAGTTAGTCTCCCGTTTGTTCTGGGTCGCGCCTAATAGAGGTGAACAGTTTTATTTGCGTCTATTATTAGCTTCTCAACCATGTCGCGGTTACAGCGATTTGTATAAACTTGGCGGTCCACTTTGCAGTAGTTTCCAAGAAGCTGCCAAAGCTCTAGGGATCGCGAACGATGAGTCCGAGTACGAAATGGCTATGCAAGAAGCATCTACTTTCTTGACAGGACCGCGGTTGCGTAGCTTTTTCGTTCTTCTAGCAGTTAACGGGGTTAGGGTCGTTTCACTTTGGGAGACATACAAACGTATAATTAGTCAAGACATCTTGCAACGATTTCCGGAAAACGAAGATAGAGCGTATAATCTTAGCTTACTTTGTATCGACAGGTTAATGCGTAAACATGGGACGTCGCTTGTCGAACAAGGATTACCGGCGGTCATAGACGATACCACGGAGGTAGGTCGCGAGCGCATCGAATACGACAATAAGCTCTTAACAGCTTTCGTCGCGGATTGGCTTCCGAAGTTGTCGGACGATCAACGTCACGTATTCGAATATGTAGATAAACTCTTACGCGATGGGAGTTTTCGCGATACTCACGACACCGCAATTTTCTTAGACGGACCTGCCGGAACAGGTAAAACGTTATTGTTGAACGTAATAACAGCACACACACGCGGTAACTTGGATAGCATAGCTTTGTGTACAGCGAGTTCAGGTATTGCAGCTCAGAACTACGAAGGCGGCATAACGGCGCACAGTATGTTTAGATTCCCTCTGAATCCCGTCGACGATCTTGGTTACTGGAACATCACGAACGGCTCTCAAAGAGCTGAATTGATTACTCAGGCTACTGTTATTATTTATGACGAGGCCCCTATGGCGCATAAATATCTAATAAACTTGCTCGACAGGTCACTTAAGGATCTCATGAAATCAGATAGGTTATTCGGGGGTAAAATTATTATTTTTGCTGGGGACTTTCGTCAAATCCCACCGGTTGTAGTCAACGCAAAGACCAATTCGGACATCATTAATTGCTCAGTCAAATCTTCACCTATTTGGCCTAAAATTAAGTCTTTTACACTTTCTACGTCACAGCGATGTAAAAGTGATGCAGATTTTTCTAATTTTTTATTAAAATTGGGTTCAGATCAATTACCAGTACAATCAGTTAAAGTAGATCGATCAGTTTTGAATTTAATAGATTTATCTTCAGTTAGTTTTGTTACTGAAGTTAATGACTTAATAGATTTTGTTTTCCCTAGCGTAGTAATAGATGAACCCGACATATGCGCTCATCGAGCCATATTGTCTACTCATAATAGCAATGTCAAAGAAATAAATTCATTAATTTTGAATAAATTGCCTCAGGATCCACTACATTTTTATTCAATTGACGAAGTTGTTAGTGATAAAGCGGACGAAATATTCTTAGGTGCGGATACCCTGCACAGACTGCAACCAAAGGGTGTTCCAGATCACGATTTAGTACTTAAGATAGGATGCGTGTGCATGATAGTCCGGAACCTCAGCTTCTCTGATAGGTTAGTAAATGGTAGTAAAGTAATTGTAGTAAGTACCACACCGCGACTTATTACCGTTCGAAAGCCAGGCGAATCGGGTAACTACGTAATACCTCGCATTTTATTTAAAGCCCCAATAGAGCCAAACAGTCCTATCGAAATGACGCGTCGGCAATTCCCGTTGCAAGTATGTTACGCGATGACTATACACAAAAGCCAGGGTCAGACCATCAGTCGAGTAGGTGTAGATTTGAGATCGGACGTATTCAGTCACGGACAACTGTATGTCGCTCTAGGTCGCGTTCAAGATAGAGAGAGTTTAAAAGTTTTAGTGTCCCGGGACAAGATTATAGATGGTAAACTGATGCTCAATAATATTGTCTTCCCACAATTACTGTAGATTTAGACGGACTTTGTGCAGCCTCTTGCTATATAAAATTGTTCACCTCTAATCAGAATCGGGCAACTTGTATTTAGTATTTATTAAATCATAAAATCATGCCGACACAACTGTACATTGTGCGTTATCTTTATTATTTTTTGTTGTTATTTAGTTTTAGTCTTTATTTAGTTACACTACACATGCGCTATACACAGAATGCATTGAACGAGAAAAGTTTCATCTGTGGTAATAATGACGTATTATTGAATATCTTTCATTTTGTTAACTTAGCTTGTGTGTGTATGCATGATAGTATATTGAAGCTATTCCTTTGGTTGCGTTATTATCACATATTCCCGATTGGTGGTATCGGAGGATGTCGTCACTCGGAGAGTAATTCCATTATAGCTGGCCGTGGTTCGTGTGGCGGGAGTCTTTTCAGTCGTCCGGCTATGGGGCGGACGGCGAGACTGCCGAGCGAACAGACCGTGGAATAGGTAGACGTTTCGCGTTGGTCGAGGAGCCGGCGTGCGACCGAGGTGCACCCGGCGTTCGGCGGGGCGCAAAGGCGGGTAACTTAGGGAAAGTATTGTCATCTAAGTGAGGAGTATAATATCGACATGGTGATGCATTGTCGATGTGACGCATGTGCGGCGTATCCGATGAGGCGAGTCGTCTGCATTCAGTTTCCGAACTGAATGCAGCCGACTTGCACTAACATGGTTCGCGTGATGTACCAATACATACAAACCATACATACTCACCGGAAGAAATAATTTTATTGTTTTTTTTTTTTTGTTTTTTTTTTTTTTGTTTTTTTTTTTGTTTTTTTTTTTGTTTTTTTTTTTGTTTTTTTTTTTTGTTTTTTTTTTTTGTTTTTTTTTTTGTTTTTTTTTTTTTATAACCTTTTTGTTTTTTATACACTTTTTTCTAAGCCGCCGTATTTTTTTTTGTTTTATAAAAAAAAAGAAAGTGTTAATTTGAAATATTCCATAGAAAATTACTTATTTTTAATTACGTATCAGTCTAAAAATAGCATTAGCATAAAATTTAAAATAAAATATCCAGCATATACTTGTAGACCAATGTGTGACAAAAAAGCCATCTATTCTGATATTGCCGTACACCTTTTCCTATGTTATGTCTTATAGAGCAACGTGCGACAAAACATTTTACTCGTCCCTGGTGTTATCATCTCCGTTTACCATATGATAATTATGTTCTATAGTTAAATAGTTAAAAGTCCATAAAAAATTATGCAATACACGGTAATTATATACGGTATTTTCTCAACTTTTTATATTTCCTTAATCCGTTTACTATTAAGAAGATAAATTAGCAATATTACTAATCTATTTCCAATGTCAACATTGTTCACATTTTAATGTTTTCCTTTATCACCTTTTTACACGGTATTCTCAAAGTTTTATACTACCTTAATCCGTTTTCTATTAAAAAGATAAATTAGTAATATTACTAATCTATCCCGAATGTCAACGTTGTTCGCATTTTAATGTTTTACTTTACCACCTTTGACCACTTTTTAAAGTTATTTTGAAAATTGTTAAACTTATTTATAAGAATTTGTGAAACAATACTTTTATAAGAAAAAAAATATTAGTACCTACTTTATGGAATGCATCGAATTGTGATACGAAATTTAAAAATATCCAGCATATAAATTTATACAATTTTCGTTCCGATATTATTTTACTTGTAGATCAATGTGTGACAAAAAACCATCTACCCTGATATTGCCGTACAGTCTTCCCGTTGTTCTATCTCTCGTAGAGCAACGTGCGACAGATCATTGTACTCGTCTCTGGTGTTGCCGTACAGTCTTCCCGTTGTTCTATCTCTCGTAGAGCAACGTGCGACAGAACATTGTACTCGTCCTTGGTGTTGCCGTACAGTCTTCCCGTTATTCTATCCCTCGTAGAGCAACGTGCGACAGAACATTGTACTCGTCCTTGGTGTTGCCGTACAGTCTTCCCGTTGTTCTATCCCTCGTAGAGCAACGTGCGACAGAACATTGTACTCGTCCTTGGTGTTGCCGTACAGTCTTCCCGTTGTTCTATCCCTCGTAGAGCAACGTGCGACAGAACATTGTACTCGTCCCTGGTGTTGCCATACAGTCTTCCCGTTGTTCTATCTCATAGAGCAACGTGCGACAGAACATTGTACTCATCCCTGGTGTTATCATCTCCGTTTATCATTTATTCTATAGTTAAAAGTCCATAAAGATTTATACAATTCAATTATACACGGTATTCTCTCAACATTTTATATTTCGTTGATTTCGATAATATGTTTTATATTAGGAAGATAAATTAGTAATATTACTAATCTATCCCCAATGTCAACACTGTTCGCATTTTAATGTTTTCATTTACCACCTTTGACCACTGTTTGAAAAGTCATTTTGAAAACTATTTAACTTATCAAAAGAATTGGTTGGTTCTAAAATATAATCTTGGTCTCACTTGACCTAGGCATGTGAGTCTTAGATTATCACTGAAATATTTATAAACATCGTTTATATTTTGAGTATTCAATACACTGATAAAAGAAAAAAATATTTGTACTTTTTGGAATACATGGAATATGATAAATGATCTTTCTTCACATGTATGTAAAACTTTTCGAATTGCAAACTTTATTGTAGACAAATAAAATAATCTCAGTGATTTTTATAGATTGTTGTATTTTACACAGTATGTGCGTTCTTATTTGAAATAATCTGTATTACTGCCACCCAATATAAAAAAAAAACAATCTTTACTCAGCGCACACCCCGAGTAAACCAACTATTATATGAAAATAAGCATCATTTGATGATAAAAATCTCGCGCAACTAAATACACGTTGATAATAATAATAATTTAACATTTCATGTCTTCGTTTGTTATGTGAGCAATTGAATGAAATACTTTTACTCTGTTTATAATAAGTAGTATTCATTAACACGTACTAAACAGATTATAAGTATTACATTAGCAAATTAGGTGATTTGTTTTTGACCACAATTATTTCACGAGTTGTATATATGTTGTCTCCAATGCTTAGCCTAAATATTTAAAGGAAAAGCAGTATGTAGTTTTTTCGAATAAATTTTGGTAGTATTTAGCAGCACTCTCATCTAATGTCGTTCTCGTTTTCCTGAAATCCTCTGTCACATCTACACCTCTTGACCAAATAGGTTTAGATGTGACAAATATTTAATGAAATAATAAAGAACTCGTTTTATAGAACCAGTATTCAAAAATGGCCCTAATTGGCTTAATTCACAAAAAAAAATGCATTTGTTTTCTTCGTTGTGTATTCGTTGTATATGTAAAAAAATCTAATAATTTCTACATTCAGACACAATAATGCATTATGAAAAATTACCCAACGTCATATAACTAATACTAATTTAAAATAAAACCAAATTTGATGTTTTATAGGGCTGTCTTTTAGTATTTGTTTGGTGAAAAAATTTTACTTACATTGTTGAATATAATAAATATACTTTCAGTTTAATATGTTCTTATGTATGTTGATAATTCAATTTGTTTTACAATCTTCTAACAAAATTGTCTAATATCATATCCTCAACACGATATTGGCATCATTCGATAATCCAATATTTAAGGTTTTTCTAACGAACCTGACCCGATCAAGAGTTTATAGACATGTTTTCTGCGTTGCTTTTCGTAGGTTATAGGTATCTTAAATAATTACACCAATAAATCATAAATTCAAACAACAACGATAAATAAAATCGAATAGTCCCAATATTTTGTTCAAGTTTATTTAATATGGCAAATAGTTTCGCTTAACGTAAAAGGCTCTTGAATCAGTGCATAATCAAGTATCATGATTTCATCAAAATTGCTGTCACATGGTTTGTATGTCCATGGTATTATAGTTTAATTTATCATTTTCTTGGGAAACAAGCGTTATCATCCAATACAAACAGACATACTATTATAGCAGTAAGTATTAATGATTGTAAAACAAACTATATACGTTCCTTAATATAATTGACATCAATAGCTAATCTAATGTTTAAATTGTTTGATTCTTGTATGGTTTTGATAATACTTAGTAAGCACATAATGTTTTCCTTCGTCGTTATTCATATCTAAATTACCTAAGTATTTTCAAATCCTAAATACCAATAACTTTTATAAACAAAATATAAATACATATAAATAATAACGTAAAATAATCTAATACGAGTAGTCTCAGTTTAGTTTCAAACTATTCAGTAGTAGCGGCTCCGCCCTCAAAAAAATCGCACAAAGACGATTGCGGGTTTCTGTAATAAAAAATAGTCAATAATTCATCTCTGCCTAAAATCCAGATTCGTGTAGCCGTTCTAACATGATCAGTCAATAAGTATCTATCCAACTAATTTTCGTATTAATATTTAGTAGTCACATACTAACATTTCGCAACTTTTAATGTATGTAATCTTAAATCATGCCTTCGTTTAATCACTTGAGAATTTTTTGTTGTACTGAAGTTTGATTTTTTCTTACAAAGACACTTTTAGCCAGTTGTATTCTTTATAAACGTCCCACGTTATTTGTGTTTATCTGTCATTTTAAAATTTTAATTTGATAATTTTCTTAGAATATAAAGGCACTTTCAGCCAGCCAAACAGATCGATGACACCAAGTGTTAGGTGATAGTATAACAAACAACACGTACACGTACGTAAATGTCGCCACTCATTAATCCAGTATTTTAATTCGTTTGTTCTTGTGATCTGGTTGATTGTAGACGGTGTTTTTTTTCAGTCGTTTGTCAGATCTAAATACTAAATAAATATAATATATATGTAGTCCTTGAAATAATAATATAATAGTTCGTCCCTTCTGTTCAAAATACATAATTACCTATGTATGAGGGATTAGTTTCGCCCCAGAAACTTGTGTAAATTTGAAATTTAATATGTAACTCTTGTATAATTCTTGAAAATAACAAACCAAAAAAAAACAAATTTTCTCGTGAATTACAGGCGGTTTCAGTCAAACGTATCTCTGTGGCACCGAGTATTTATGATTGTAAGACAACACCAATCTGCTACGCCTCGTAACTGGCACTACTAATCATCCAGTGGTTTAGTTATCTGTAACCAAACCTGGTTCAATCCACACAGTATACAGATATGTTTTCTCCGTTGCTTTTCTTTGGTCCTCAGTCACGTCCAAATCGCCGAGTAATTTAGGAACGTATACTTGTATAATTCCTAAAATTAACCGACGATTGCAGTAACTATATCATGTCCTGATCTCGATTGACAAATATATTTTTTTTAAATAGTGAAATTTTAAATTGTAATTTTTTCACGAAACACGGTCGCTTTCTGTCAAACGTGTCTCTGTGGCACCGAGTGTTTATGATTGTAAGACAACACCATATCTGCTACGCCTCGTAACTGGCACTACTAATCATCCAGTGGTTTAGTTCTCTGTAACCAAACCTGGTTCAATCCATACAGTGGACAGATATGTTTTCTCCGTTGCTTTTCTTTGGTCCTCAGTCACGTCCAAATCACTGTGTATTTTCGTGAATCAACTTATACAGAATTATTCATAAAAAATATCTTTCATAGCATGATAAGTATGAAACGTGTTTTTGTAAAAATTACCTATTTCCCCACTTCCCTTCTTCTTTTGTACATAATTTTTCATCTTCGTAAGTAAAGGGCACCATAGGCATTACCATGTTTTTTTTTTGTTTTTTTTTTTATTTTTTTATTGCACTTTGGGTGTGGTCTTGCCAGGAATTGTATTCCTAGCTCTTTATTTACACTCCTTTACAATTTTGTGTGGGAAGTAGGTGATGTGAATTTCCAAGGCACGTTTTATCCATGCATTTTTATTTTCATCATTTCCTATTAATATTACACGAGTTATTTGGATTTATATAAAGTTCAAACAACAAAAAGTAAATGACTTGGGGAAACTAATGCATCTTTTGAGTAATTTTGTATGATTTTTCGTATTCGTGATTTATTTACTTAATTAAGGAAGGCATGATTTATTATTTAAGTTGTACAAATGCTTTGACATTTATTTAAAAAAAAAAAACACTAAACAATACCAAAATATCTTGTCAACTAATAAAAAGTGTATTTTTTCAATCGTATTTTACCAGACTTACTTGGTTTAAACGTGGTGTGCGATATAACAATATTATATACTAAAACAATGAAGACCTGAACTCATTTACTACTACTGTAACTACTACTACTACTACTGAACGCATTTTTAGAATATCGTGTTATTACTTTTTATAAACTATCATATTGGTAACTTAATAAACCTGTAATAGACTGATACGTAATTGTAGGACTAAATCTAACGTGTTCTTGATACAATTTCGGCAAAAACTTCAACAGCTCGCAATATTATTTAATACGTTTTTTTATTTTTCTTTTTTTTTTATCAATAAAATTATTTCTTCCGGTACCATGTATGGTTTGTATGTATTCTTGTACCATTGTTACGCGAATCATGTAGATGCAACTCGGCTGCATTCAGTTCGGACACTGATTGCAGACGACTAGCCATGGATATGCCACATATGCGTCACATCGGCAATGATTTTCACTCATGTCGGTGCTATACTCCCCACTTAGAAGGCAATACTTTTCCTAAGTTATCCGTCTTTGCGCCTCGCCGCGCGCCGACCGCACCTCCTAGCGCGCCGGCTCGTCGTCCACGCGGAACCGTCCACCTGTTCCTCGGTTCGTTCGTTCCGTAGGATCGCCTGTTCTCCCTCTGGTCAGTCGGCTGGGGAGGCCAATCCTGCCCTCGATCACGTGTCAACATATAGTGGTGTTTCCGACGTGCCTTCGTTGGTCTGATAACATCATATCGGTGAAGTGATATAATGCTCCATTGTAATATTTTTCACTATATTTTTCATGTATTCACATTCATACTATTTATTCAAGATGCACTATTATTCAATAATACTTACTGCTGAAAATTTTTCAACTTCAGAGCATTTGCACACGCATACATTTATGCTAATCAATCAAACGCTGGTATAAAAGTTGCTGATTCATTGCTTTCAATTTTAAATAAATCTTATATTTATCAATGTAGAATTGTAAAGATATTTACTACTTATTGTTATTTTTATATAGTATTTGCTTGCTTGCTTTTAGTGCTTGTAGTTAGTTGGGGAGTAAAAGGGATTAACGTGTCGCAGGGAAGTTAATATTTGATATGGCTCACAAATAATCTTGAATAACTAAACTTCAATAAAAATTTGATCCCCAATAACATGTAACTTGTTCTATAATAACCTATCCCAGCGGCACAAAACATCATGTTTTATTTATTTTGCACGATCATTTTCACATGTGTGATTAATATATTGGTAAAGCAATATAGCAATCATTATCAAACTGTAACTTTATATGTTGTAAAATAAATAAAATAAGATGTGCAGCTACAGGATTGATTCACAAATATGGACGGCCATACTAACTAATAGCAATGTGCTCACTTATTGTGTTTTTTGTTTTTCAAAACTTTGCATGAAACTCATGAAGTTCAATTACAGTTTAGCTATTAAACATATTTCCTACTAATCCTGTACCTATCCAGTATACAAGATACCTCATTGATTTGGCACTTAAAGAGATGTACTTTAATGTAAATAAGAACCTAAATGATTTTTCTCATACTACTTTTAGGAACTCATAATTTTACCCATGCCAATAGTCTGTAAATGAACAATTACAATTTCTTATTATAAATTATTTAAAGTACCTTTCATTGATGGTACCAAAATGATGAGATATCCTGTATACATATCCCAAGTGCCAACCTCACCTGCACGTGGTGCTCCCTGCTGTGGAACTAACGAGGCTCTGGCCATTTTTTTTTTCTTAATAAAAAGTTATCCTATTATTATAAGTTTTAATACAATGTTGTTTTGTATATTTCAGATTTGTATGGCTATCTCTAGACGAGTAAGGAGAACAAAAATGAACCAAAAATAACAGGCCAATATCAATATTAAGAGCTGTAAAACGAAGAGCCATCACATAATGAATGTAAATATTATTCCTTACATAATTTAAGCAAACTCTATACTTATATTTTTTAAGTAGAGTTGTAATGTATTGTGGTGACAATACAATGGGTAATTTGGAAATGCAATAATTTCACAAAAAAATAACTGATTTTAAAGGATAAATGTCACAAATCTTGGTAACATTATCTGTTTATAAAAATAAAAGGATTTCATGCATATCACCTGTAGAATATTTATAGAAATCCAGCTTGTGCTCTCATGTCTACTTACACTTCATATTTCCCTTTTTGGAAGGAGTTAGAAATAAACAATATATCAAACAATAAAATGGATTTGTTAATTTATTTCAGACTAAGGAGAGCTCAATTATGGTTGAAAACGAAATTACTGCAACCGCAAATACTTGAGAACCAAGTGTAACGCAATAAGACTAAATTTAAAGTTAAATTGTAAGTATAAATTAGAATTCTTTTATGTTCTTACAAATTTGTCTAACACAAAGGTCAGACATGATCTAAGCGGGATAAGATCATGGCTAAGCGGGACTCTAATTAAGCACGTTAACATAACACTTTGTAGATGATAACTATGGGTCGGACTACCTGGAGTCTTCTGAATATATTTTTTTTGAAAATGAGACTTGTATGTTCGAAACCACATGTTTACATTGGTTAGGTTAGGTTAGTGTTGCGACCACAAAGCGCGCGAGCCGAGCGAGCGAAGCGAGCGTGCCGCGGCAGCGGCCGGCGAAGCGCCAGATTAGAAATCATGCCAACAAAATTTACCATATTAAAAACTTGAAAAATACAACACTTGAAGTTAATAGTATGATTTTTTTTAAATAGCTATATTGAGATTTATTATTATTTACTTAACTTCCTTTTATTTTGTTTCAGATATGCAGAGTATGAGTATGAAAACACATCACACGCTGAATAAATACATAGGCAACGAAAGAAAGACGAAAATTCACAATTTACTTCTAATGATATTTGCTGATACTTAAAAATAAGAATTTCTAAAATTCTATTTATTATTAGTTGTAGGAAGATAATGTTGTTATTTACCCATGAATATAATGATATATATGTAGTCATGTTGTGTATAAATTTATGGAGTAATTTTTGCATTCTATACATTAGGGCAGTGGTAAACAAAAATATTTTCAATTATTTTTGCCCCCTTCTACATCTTTAGGTTCCACAATTATAAAAATTAAATCGCTTAAAATTTAATGTTACTACTACGAGTGACAACTCGAAGATAGTCTGGTAGATCTATCTGTTCTAAATTAATAATAATTTGTCTTAATTTAAAATTGTATAAATATTTAACTAATTTTTGCCAGTAAATTATTTGAACACAATATATCAGTTTATGCAATCAACTGAGATCCAATTAATTCAAATCTGATCTAATACTTTTGGTAACATACTAAATTTGTATTTGTTTTTTTTTATAATATATTATTGTGAATGCTTTTAACATTGACAAAATGTATTATTGATTTCATATTACATGAACATAGTATTACAATATTTAAAGTAGGTAAGGAGCAAAAAAATATATATATTTTGTATATTAATATATATTTTAACTACCCTGATTATGGGGGTTACATGATTATAAATAATGTGATGTTGAATAAGAATTGTTATTATATATGGACATAATAACGTCATTTTGTTTATGGATTATATTTATTCAGCTGTATTCATGTACAAAAATCAATTTATGGATGTAGTAACATGTTAACAATATTGTATTTTTCTGTTATAATTATAAAAATTGTTTAATCGAATTGTTGTTAAATGCAAATAAATAACATTTACATTTAATAAATGTATTTTATTTTGTAATATAACTGAAACTATAAAAAGTACATATCTATCTTAACTCTCAACAAGGTACAAATAAAACACAATTTTACCGTGAATGACGGTAGACGTATATTAGTTAAGAAGGTATTTCGCCTTACAACGACCAATAAGAAACGTAAATCATTATAAACATAGAAATGGCTTATGTACTAAATAATTAAATTATTAACGTTCTTACACATTGAATATATGTATTAATATATTTGTCCCTTGGTCTGGGACTTAAAAAGAATGTCCCAACTGTGGTTCTTGTCTAGCATGTCGTAAAAGGCGACTAATGGTATATGGGGTTTTGAGTAGGTACCTATGTGATTGTGTAGGGGACGAGCTAGCTACTTGTCACTACTTTTTCACAATTTTCCATCTAACCCAGCCCAGTTGGCTGAATGTGGTTAAAGGGGCCTGCTGGCCCTTTGACTCTGCCTACCCCTTCGGGGATTATGGGCGTGATGTTATTGTTATGTACGAATGTATGTATGAATATATTAAGTGCCTTTTTTTAGGTACATACCTACTTATTAAATTTTCAATATATTTTCATGTTGATTTATCAAATTAATTAAGCTTTATTTATTTTTATAAGCAAGATTTTACGAGTAGGTACATACAACGGGCAATAAAATGAACATTAATGATAGTAATTAGCATTTATGACTTCAATGTCTGACAGTTTGCATTTGCTTGGTACAACCAAGTACCGAAATCATAAAAACATTGTCAATTGGTACTTAATTACATAGGTGTATAACATGTTTACATGATATATCCAAGGTATCGCATCACGACATAAAAACCAACCATATGCGGTCATATTATAATAACCATATGGAGCCTGGAGCGGCCAAATAAATCATGTCGGACATGGTCGAAGTACGTACGCGAGGCCGGAGGCCGAGCGCCCTCCCGGCCGAAGGCCTGGTTCTTTAGGACCCATTTGATGGAACATAGGGCATCAAAAAAGAATAAGAACGCCATTGCGAACGGTCCAACCCAGCCATGTAATCTAAGCGAGGCCGCAGGCCGAGCTGCGTTTCGCGAGGCCGAAGGCCGAGCTCCGCGTAGGGCGAAGCCCGGAGCGTCCCCCTCCGCCTCGCAGAGCTGGGTTTTGGCAAGCACACGCGTAGCGTGTGCGCCAAAAGCTAGTCTATTATATATAAAGCTAATTTACCACTGACTGACTCACTCACTGATCGGGGGTGTTTTTGGGGGGCAAGGGGTAGTTCTACCTCATTTTGATGTATGGGGAGTTGGTTTAGATTTTTAATCAATGCAGCTTTCTTTTTTTTTTTGGGAAATTCAAGATGGCCGCCGAGTATGGCTTAGCGGGAAAAAAAATGTATGGTAACGTGGGGCGGTTTAGACTGTTAGAAATTAATGTTTGGGAGTTTAGTATGGAAAAAAAATAAAATGTCAAAAAAACAAGATGGCGGCGGTGTAATTGCGGTTTGAAAATCCGATTTAGAGTCACTTTTGCGCAGTCGTACCAAAGTGACGCGCATAGACAGTGGAAAACTTTCTTATGGCATTAGTTGCGGGTATAGTCGACTCGTCGACCCCATCCATAGATTATAGAAAATCAAGATGGCGGCGGCGCTGGCGGCCATTTTGTCCCGAGAAAAAAATTTGTAATTTTCAAAGGCGTTTTTCGGGTGGATGGCAACACTTTAGAGAATCGCTTGTAAGAAGGCTATGGTGGGGAATTTATTCGAGTGTTACCATGCGTGACGATTTCTACCAAATTCATGGTAGTTTTCGGGCCATGGGAGAAAATGGTAGGAAAAAAAAATTTTTGATTTTCGAAAAATCGAGTATGCAGTTTTGTGGCAATCCAAACCCGCTTGGGCTTTTTGGTAGTTTTTTTTGGAAAATTCTGGCAACACTGGGAATTATCGGTAAAAAACGTTTTTTCGACATTGTCATCTTCTAGGAGCCCTGTGGGTCAGAGGAAGCTTCGGAGGAAAAAACGAAAAATGAGGGTTGATGGGTTATACGATCCAAAATATAGGAAAAATATAGCCATTGCAAAATTCAAAAGCGCGCTGGCGGTAATTTAGTAAAACTTAAAATTTTCGAAAAGTTTGTTTTTCATTTTTCGCATGGATGGCAACATTTTAGAGAATCGCGTTGTATGTAGCAGGGGTAGAGAATTTATTCATGTGTTGCCGTGCATTTGAATTTCTACCACATTCATGGTAGTTTTTGAGCCATGGTAGAAAATGCTAGGGAAGAAATTTTGACGTTTTGCAAAAATTCGAGTATGCAGGTTTATGGCAGCCTTGACCCACAATGGCTTCATGGTAATTTTGTTGAAAAATTCTGGCAACACTGGCGACAGCGGACCAAAATATTTTTTCGACATGGTCATTTTCCAAACTCTCTGTGGGTCCGAGGACGGACGGGAGGAAAAAACGAAAAATGTGGGTAGGTGGGGTATACGACCTAGAATATGGGAAAAATATGGGCATTCGGAAATTCAAGATGGCGGACGCGCTAGCAGCCATTTTGTGAAATTTTTACTTTTTCAAAATTTTTTTTCAATTTTTCGGGCAGATGGCGACACTTTAGCGTTTTTCAATGTACTAGGCAGATGTGTGTCTGGTCGAGATGTGTTGCAAGGTGAAAAAAAAACTTGGGAGTTTTTGGTAGTTTTCGAGATATGGCCCAAAAAGGCCGAAAGTAGAAATAACGACTTTTTGGTGAATTCATTGCCAGGTACCTAGAGGGCGGGTTTATTAAAATGACATTTGACTATTTTAATCTCATTCGCATGGCAACACTCGGAGCGGCAGGGAGGTGAATTCCGAATGTATGGTCTACTTCCAGAGGCTCTGGAGGACTCATTATACGTCGGAGGGAAAAAGTAAAAATGCAGTTCGATGTGGCATATAACGTAGAATGCCTAAAAAATACTGGCTTCAAAAAAATCAAAATGGCGGACCAAGTGGCGGCCATTTTGTAAAAATGTGAATTTTTCAGAATTTTCAAAGTGGTTTTTGGGGCAGTTGCAGCTAGCAAAGCTAAATTTTGATAATGACCTTTGTTGCAGAACTCTGTTAGGCCTATCGACTGGTTGAAAATGTTTCCCAAAATTAAGGGTAACTTTTGAGATTTACTCCGAAATGTAAGAACTCGAAATAACGACTTTTAGTAGAAAATAAGTATGAAAATCTGTCAAAATTGGCCATTTATTTCCATTTTGATCCAATATTGGAAAATAAATCAACAGTCAAAAGAAAAAAATTGAAAACTCCCTGTTATGTTTGTATGGAATTTTCCCATACTTTTTGTACTGGGGCCGGGGTTTGTACGAATTTGTATGGGGAAGTGGTTGCATACGAATATGATTTTTTTTTTCATATTAATATTAAGTAATTAAGTAAGTAACGTGGAAGCAGTTATAGCTTAATGGTAAGAACACGCGTCTCCTAACCGAGGGATGCGGGTTCAAACTATAGGTATACGTATTTATAGCACTAGCTCGGCGGCGAGGGAAAACATCGTGATGACATCTACACATTCCAACATCTATGGACGTTTAAGAATGAACCAAAAATTGGCTGAATTCCCTGTTTCAAGGGTTACGAAGTTCAAATCTGTAGTTGTTATAATGTAGTTAATTAACCAGACACGCTTAATCCTGGATCATGGTCTAATAAGCTAACATATTATTTAAAAAATATTTTTTTTAATCATAATTCAGAAAAAATAATAGTCTTCTTCTATTATTCAATCGTGATTTCTTTTGTCGTTAATATAAGCCTTACGTAGGTACCTACTACACTATAGGTACCTCTATTTTTTTCTCCCTGTAAAAAATTGTGTAAAATAAATAAAAATAATAAATAGGTACTTACGAGGGAAACATCTAAACTTCGTTGTTAATAGACATTGTTAAAACTATATTGTTTTATGTTTGTGCCATAATTTATCTGAAACTATTTAATTTGATTTATTACTCAACTTTCTTGTGATTGTGTGAAACATAGTAGGTAAATTGGTGTTGTAAGCAGGAGTGGGAGGACAGGGTATGCAAAATAACGATGTACCATATTGTGGATCGGTTAAGGTTGAATCATTACCATGCGATACTTTAAGAATCGAGAAGATCGACTTTATTAAGTCTTAAATCAATCCAATCTGGTTGTGGTAGGTGAGCCGGGGACTTCCACGATTTTTAAATGCTTCCACTTTCGCATTATACCTAAGTATATTTAGTCATCTATTCTTTCCATATGACCGAACCACCGGAGCATGCCGCTCCTTAACTTGACTGCGACGGTGTCTTTGACCGACTCTCTTTCTTACACCATCATTCTGAACGTAGTCTGTAAGTAAGCAATACATTGCAGATTTTACTCAACGCACGCATCTCGACCGCGTTTATTTTACTTGCATGCTCTTTTTGCCATAATCAACTCTCGCTTTCATACGTTAGGGTAGAAATCAGGATTGTATTGTGTATAGCGAGCTGGGTCTTCTAGCTTAAGACTTCACTGCCTAGAAGTTTTCCTAACGATCCATTCACCCTATTCCCTTAATTTACTTTTTTTTCTGTATCAGCAGAATACCTTATCTTCTCTTTTAAACTACAATCAACTAAATAATTATTTAAACTATACTTTCAATTAAACAAGTATTTGTCAAACTACTACATGATTACAGGGTCCAAAAAGATAAAAGCCTGGTAGAGTTGCGTATATAAAATATTATAGCCTCATTTTTATTTGGGACCAACTGTGTTTCATGTCTAACATGTCGGAAACGCCGACTATTAATGTATGAAGTGATAGATTTGTGGTTACGTGGATGACAACAAACTGACCACTTGTTACTGGTTTTTTACAATTTTACATTTAACTAAGCTTAACTTCATTCTTGGCTGAATGAGGCTTAAGGCTTTTAAGCTTATCGCTCTTTGAACTTTGCCCTTCGAGATTATGGTGTTTGTGTTTTTTTCGATTGTTTGATATGGCAGTATGATGTGACTGGAGTAATAGATTGAGCAGCTTTCCAAGCCTCAAAATGAATTTCCCCTTTAATTAATGTTAGATTACATAAATGATATATATATCTACTCCATGAGTATTTTCTTGTTAACTCTAAAAATAAATTTGTGACAATTTGATAGTTTTGCGATGTTAATTTCATTAGACTTAGATTTAGATTACCAATATTTATATGTCTAAGAGATATTATTTGCTACGTTATAAAACTGAGTATTATAATAATTGATGACAGCCCATTTTTACCCACATATTTATACTAGAAGATATACTAGAAGAAGTGACTTCATGTGGTATACATGCAAGGATTTATTGTACTATTCATCAATTATGCCCATTATTATTTCTTTAATACACATTTCTGATAAATTTATTATGTTAAATGTGGATAATTGTAACTAATAACTTTAATATTTATGATCCTTAACCTATCCTATCTTTCTATAAATAATAATGAAACAAAAAACAATAATTAAATAATAATTGTTTACATTAGTTTACTTTTTCTGTCTCTGTTATTCAAATATTATATCCACGTAAGTACAGTAAGCCAATCCAACATCCTGTGGTACTCCATTGTGTGTTTGATTTTACTTTAATGTTGCATCCTCGAGATTTAACGTACATTGTAGTCCGTCTTCCGATGTACTGCATTGCTACACTGTTCAAAGATTAAAAAAAAAAGAAAAACATTTCTGGCGTCTAGTCTATACTCTCTGTCAGCTGTCACTTCATTCGTGTTTCGTGTGCGGCATTGCTAACCACGTTTTTTCAATTAGAATCTGTAATATTAGTTTTAACCGGTGATTTTTTATAGAAAGTGTAATAGAAATATGGGAAAAAGAAAAAGTGAGACCGAGGAAGAATATTTAATGCGTAAAATAAAACGATATAAAGATAAATTAAGAGATGAACGCGAAAAACGTAAGTACCCAACCTGGCTGTTTTTTTCTTAACGCTTTGCTATCTTAATGAGATGACACGAGATGTTACCCTGATAGCAAAAATGTGTATTTCCTAAAGAGGTAACACGTGATGTTATCCAGAAATACGATGTTTACTTTCTTAGCGTGATAGTACGCGATACTGTCCTGAAAGTAATGGCGCCATTTTTTTTCTCAGAAAATACTTCTCCGCGGTCATCCTATACATCGTATCATGATACATACTCGTATTATAGAAGTCACACCGAAGATGTGTACAGCGACCGCGAAGATATTTTTTCTCCCGAATCTGAGGAGGTACAACAAGACCTTGAAATTAAGTCAGTTGTTACTACAGTGCCAGAAAACAATATTACACAGCCTGTATCCGAGATACAAGAACAACCGACGAATGACTTAAGTAAAACCATGGAGACTGTGGCTGATATACCTATTGAAGTCCTGGAAATACTCGGAGAGGCCAAAAAATTAGATCCTGAGCTGGGTACAAAAATTCCAGAGGAAGTCGCTGAACGTTGGGGAAAGATCCTGCTTGATGGTTTGGCCAAAGATCAGAAAGAAACACTGAAAGGCAAGATGCTCATACCTGAAAATTTTACTCTAGCCCGAGCACCAAAGCTAAATCCTGAAGTGGCTTCAGTATTATCCGACTCGGCTAAAAACCGAGACAAGCATTTAGAGGCAGCACAAAACCAACTTGGTATAGGTATTGCAGGCCTAGTTAATTTAACAAAAGAGCTTATTCACACCCAATCCATTGATAAGATGGACATCTTGAAAAGAATCTCTGAAGTCAGCCAAATACTACTTGATTTACACCATGAAGATACATTTAACAGGCGAAAGCTTATTGTGCCTCTTTTGGACAAAAACTTTTGGAACATAATAAAAGGTGTACAAAGGGACGACCTTTTGTTTGGCACAAAACTGGGCGAGAATATTAAAACATCGAAAGACATTGAGAAGTTTAGCCAACAAATAAAGAAACCTCTAAACAACTTCAACAATAACCGTCGAAATGGATCCCAACAGGGAAACGTGCGAGGTCCTCCTCGGAAAACAAACAATATGAGTATGACACAAGCTCCGACTCGACTCCAGCCGCAGCCATCAACGTCATCAGCGAGGAGGACCCACCACAGCACGATGGCTCACCGCGGCCGACACCAGGGAAGCAGCAAAGCTTACGACAAGAAGAATCGCCGTTAGAGGTACCTCATTCTGGTAGAATTAGACATTTTATCAATAATTGGACATCTATAACTGATGACCCTGTTGTCCTTGAATATGTGCAAGGCTATAAATTGCCATTCATTGGCAAGGTTTCTCAAAATATAGAACAAAAGAACCCACCTTCTCCACTTAAAGACATGGAGATGGCCATTTCGAAACTTATTCACCTAGGAGCAATATCTCAGTGCGATAATATAAAGGACCAATTTATTTCTCCAGTTTTTTTAACCCCTAAAAGCACTGGTGGTTTCAGATTTATATTAAATCTAAAGGCCCTCAATAAATTCTTACCGATTCGTCATTTTAAAATGGATGATGAAAAAAGTACCCCCGAGCCTGATCAAGTATGCAAATTCTTAGGATTCATTATAAATTCACAATTAATGTGTTTACAACTACCATTAGATAAAATTAAAAGAATTACCGAATTAATGTTTAAATTTCGTTATAAATATAGTGTTTCCATTCGAGACTTGGCAAAGCTTATTGGTACTTTATCATCAGCAGCATGTCCAGCCATTGCTTACGGCCGGGTATATACTAAACGCCTAGAACGCGAGAAATATTTAGCTCTTTTAAAATCGAATGACAATTATGACGCAAAAATGCTAGTTAACCCAATTTTACAAGATGACTTTTCATGGTGGAGTCAGATATCAAATAAGAAGATGAATGAGTTTCATGATGGCCACTTCTATAAGGAAATATTCACTGACGCTTCGCTCACTGGCTGGGGCGCAGCCTGTGATGGCGAAGTTACTAGAGGCCATTGGTCCGCAGAAGAACAAACACAACACATAAATTTCCTTGAGTTGTTAGCTGCTTTTCTCGGTTTAAAAGCATTTTGTAAAAATAATCGCAATGTAGATATAGAAATAGAAATAGAAATAGAAATAGAAATATCTTTATTCATGTAGGCTCCACAAAAGCACTTATGAATAGTCATAATAATACAAAATAAATATTCTACCGCCAGGTTCGGAACGTTGATTCTACCGAGAAGAACCGGCAAGAAACTCGGTAGTTACTCTTTTAAATCGCCATGTATACAATAACAATGCTACTTTATATCTACTTCTACAAATTTATATAATTCAAATATAATGAATGTAATACATTACAATAGGAGAGTAGACCATGCAAGAATTAGAGCGCAGACTGCAAATTCCTGTCATTGAAAAAGTCTTCAATTCTATAATAGCCCTTTTTCATGAAAAATGTTTTCATATGTGATTTGAATTTATGAACGGGCATTTGAATTACCTTATCTGGTAACTTATTAAATAACTTAATGCTAAGCCCCACAAAAGAATTACTGCTTTTATGAAGTCTAAGATGTGGAACGACAAGCCTGTGTTTATTCCTGGTATTCAAACTATGATGGTCAGATTTTTTGGAAAAGAGATTAAAGTTCTTGCGTACATACATAATACAATCAAACATGTATTGCGATGCTACGGTTAATATATTGGCTTCTATAAATACCTCCCTAAGCGAATCCCGTGGTTTAAGGCCATATATGGCGCGGATAGCCCGCTTCTGCAATACAAAGATATTTTGTATGTCAGCAGCAGACCCCCACATCAGAAGGCCGTACGACATTACGCTGTGAAAGTAGCCAAAATAAACCAATCTTGCCGTTCCAACATCAGTCAATTTCCGTATTTTTGTTACGGCATATGCTGCGGAACTAAGTCTTCCCGCTAGAGCAGCAATATGAGGGCCCCATTGCAGTTTAGAATCAATGGTAATGCCCAGAAATACTGTTGAGTGAACTATTTCAATAGGTTCATCACCCATGTACCCACCCATCACACCATATACTTCTCAGAATCGACAACACCACTGCTATTGCCTACATCAATAAAATGGGAGGCATACAATTTCCACTTTTAAATAACATTACGCGAGAAATATGGCAGTGGTGTGAGGAAAGGCAGATATACATTTTTGCATCATACATTAGGTCAAGAGAAAATACTGACGCTGACCAGGCCTCTAGGTATTCTAATGTTGATACAGAGTGGGAACTTAATTCTAACTTGTTCAGGGTTATTACAAGAAAGTTTAATAAACTTGACATAGATTTGTTTGCCTCACGTCTAAACAAAAAGTGTAGTAAATACCTGTCATGGCAGCGCGACCCAGACGCTTATGACATAGATGCATTTACAGTACCTTGGAATACTTACTTCTGTTATGCGTTCCCACCGTTTGCCCTAGTACTAAAATGCTTAAGAAAGATAGTTAACGATAAGGCAACTGGAATAGTTATCGTCCCTCACTGGCCCAGTCAACCTTGGTACCCGTTGTTTAGACGGCTGGTCATCTCAGAAATACTTTTCTTTGAACCTGATGAAAATAATTTATTGTCTCCTTACAGAGAACCACACCCTATGTGGAGAAAACTTACCCTGGCCTGCGCGATCTTGTCAGGGAATCATACCTAAGGCCTGATATTCCAATCGAAAGTATTGAAATTATGATTAAGTCTCTTTCTAATAACACCATTAATCAATATAATGTGGCTCTCAAACGTTGGTATTCGTTTTGCATTACAAATAATGAAGATTATCTAAACAGTTCAGTTCCAATGGTCCTTAAATTTTTGACTTACGAATTTCATAACGGTGCCGGGTTTGGGACTTTAAGTTAATTTCGTTCTGCGCTAAAGCTGATTTTAATCAAGGACCAGACAGAGAATGATTACGTCTCTAGATTTATTAAGGGCGTATTTAAAATCAGACCAAATTTTCCTAAATACAATGCAACGTGGAATCCTAACTTGGTGTTGGATCATCTATCCAAATGGTATCCAAACGAAGAGCTCCCTCTTAAAGATATTTCTAAAAAACTAGTAACGTTACTTGCGTTGTCCACAGGACAACGAATGCAAACGTTATCATTAATTAAGATCAAGGTCATTAAGGTTACTAACACTTGTATAATAATTGCAATTAACGAGATAATTAAAACATCAGCGCCAAATAAACAGAATCCTCGGCTGATTATACCATTTTTTAAGGATAAACAATCCATATGCCCTGCACCAACTTTAATTTCCTATATGGAAAAAGTTAAATCGTTTAGAACCACTGAAAACAATGATAAATTAATCCAAACTTACAAAAAACCTATACATAATTGTAATTCACAGTCTATCAGTCGTTGGATAAAAGAAACTCTCAGGGATAGCGGGGTGGACATTAACATGTTCTCTGCATATAGCACCCGACACGCGTCTACGTCGGCAGCAAATTGAGCAGGTGTCTCAATTGAAATCATAAAAAAGACTGCCGGCTGGACCGGAAATTCAATTTGTTTTGCAAAAATTTATGGTCAACCCCTTGTAACTTCCTTAGAAGATACATGCTTTGCTGAAGGTGTATTTAATTTATAATACTTATGTAAAAATACATTACTTTGTTATGAGATTTATTCTTAGCCTAATTAATTAAGACAAAAGTGTACCTAATTAGAATAATAATTACTTGATTAAGACTTAAAGTGGCTGTGATTAAAAACATAAACGAATTTAAAAAACTTATTGTTTATTTTACACACTTATTACAGTCTCAGAGATCTGTAAAATAAAATACCCGTTTCACAATGTGCTCTAAACATCTACAATGTACGTTAAATCTCGAGGATGTAACATTAAAGTATAATTTATGGTTAATTGAACTTACCTTAAGTGAACTTCAACCAAAATTATACGAGATGTTGCATCCGAAGAGATTTAACCACCCCCCCCCCCCCCTACCCAAGTAACATGCATTTTACATTAACCCTTTAAAATTGTAAAACGGTTCTAGCTCTAAAACAAATGAAGTGACAGCTGACAGAGAGTATAGACTAGACGCCAGAAATGTTTTTCTTTTTTTTAAATCTTTGAACAGTGTGGCAATGCAGTACATCGGAAGACGGACTACAATGTACGTTAAATCTCTTCGGATGCAACATCTCGTATAATTTTGGTTGAAGTTCACTTAAGGTAAGTTCAATTAACCATAAATTATAGGCTGAAACAATATAACAATTCAATCAGTCGAAGACATATTTCAACATGTTAACATGTTAACTTTGTGTACATGTTATAAATGAAACATAACATTTATAACCCATATTTACACACAAAATGAGTAGTAATGGCTATAGTTAAGACATCAATACAAAAGATTCTCATGCCAGCTAATATAATCAGTTCAAAACTATATAAATATTGTCAAGGAACCAAATATCATACACCCAGTATTATTAATTTATAGTTTTGTTCATTTATTATACTTGGTATTTGTCATGGTATGATGATGATTATCCACAACACACCAGCATTAAATCTTTCTTAGGTTTATTCTTATACTGGCAATGTCTCAATTCAAAATACATCCTCTACCTATTAATCCTCCCCATAATACCTCTGACCCATTAATCTCCTTTACTCTTATTAGAAGTAGCCTTTTTTTTTAATAATTAAGTTTTCTCTAATATTGTGCTCGACATCATAGAGAAAACTTAACGGCTTCAATACACGACATTAATATTTTGATATTGGTTTGACATAAAAGTACTAATATCTAAACAGTTTACCACACGTGACTAATTGTTTATTACGTTACTATGAAAAGTAAATACATTAGATGAAATCGATAATAATTAAATAAATAGATAAGTACTTACCTGTGGGATATCACTTGCTTTATGAAAATGCTTAAACAACGCTAAACCGGTTAATGACCTATGGGGTTGCTGTCCTTAGTCCTTTGATTCTGCCTCTTCAATGTTTTGCAGGCCACACCATTTCATTAGACAAGAAGAAAGGAAGCAAACTTTTTAACGAAACAGGTAACGCGGGAAGCTGTTGTTGTTGATAGCAATTTGTAAGTTTGAAAGTTGTCACACTGACATGACAGTATTCAATGTCACTTTTTTATTCGTTCCGAAACCAATATTTTTCGATATTTAGTAAAACTTATACTTCTATTTTTTTTTTGAGAAATCATTTATAAGTTCATTATTAAAAACACATCTTCCACAAAGACTTATAATTCTTACAAATTACATTATGTTTGATTATTCTGACCCACGTTAAATTTGTCCTTCAATATCTTAGGTTTAGTCAAGATCACATCTATTACACAATAAAAAAAATGCAGTCAGTGTTGCAAGTAAAAAAAAGTTTAACCCCAATTTTAGGGTAATCATATATTTCCTTTATTATTTTCATTACGATGATAAATCAATTGATATTCAAAATTATTTAAAATTCCGTTTCGTTTTTCCTTGTTAACAAATAGAGACTTTTTTGTAGAACGTATGGTGAACGGTGCCTGATAACTACAATACGTTTTTATTTTTATTTATTTAATAGTGCTTTTGAATTTTGAAATTAAACAAACAAAACATTCATCTTTAATAAAAATGGCTGCATTGGTAATTGGTAATAAAAATACAATTTAATTATACCTTGTCTTTCTTTTTTATAAAATATTAAAAATACATATTAGACTTACATACAGTATTTTTAAGTCTCTAACTTATAAATTGATGATAGAAATGTGTTCTAAAAATTATTTGTATATATGTATAGCTTTCATAAATGCTGCAGAAATAACATTTCATCAAAAACTAAAATCAATATATTTTACGGGTAACCACTAATGTTGACACTGACAATACTAAGAACAATCGCAAAGTTTTCTCCCGCCGTTATTAGCGTCATTTTGCCTTTGGCGTCACTATTTTTCGTCTGTTCTCAGGTGAGTTGCAAAAACTTTTCTAAGTAAATAGGTACTTGTCGTTATTAGATAAAATGAAAATATATTGTTACAAATAACGGACCAGGAGGCGGGGCCTAGCACTGCGTCATCATGACGTAATCGTCGGAAGGGACACCTAAGGAGCAAAGCACTGGCGCGCCGCTCACTTTTGCGGCGGCATTCGGACGTGACGGACGATTTCTAGTAGCAATAATTGTGTTTAGAATTTCTTAGAATATAAAGTCGATTTTGGTCATTAATTATATTTCTTTTTAAAAAATCAATTCTGCGTCTGACTTATAATAATATTATAATTCGATTTCTACCTATGATGGAGATTGGTTAGCATACATGAGATTTAACCGCAAGTAGAAATATTTTCAAGTGTTTTTGGATTGTTCTATCACTCCGTTTTTGCAACAAAATGGAGGCGTGGCGTACCACTGCAAACTTCAAATAAAAGTTGGTATATAATTATAACTTTTACTACAGAATACAATATTGTAAGAAAGGTTTATTATGTGACTAATTCGATTTGAGAAGTACATACGTGTGTTGGTATATTTACTTGATACAATATAATTCATGTCGTTATTTTTAGTTGTTTTAGACTTTAAATTTAATATTAATTAAATTAAATAGGCTTGCTCTAAGGCGGGTGTTTAAAGAGATTAGTTAGTTGGACGGGTGTTTTAGTCTCGTGTCGTAATATTAATGAGGTAAGTAATAGGTAAGTACTATAATTAGGTACTCTGTTCTTACTTTTTCTCATTGATGTCTTGCGCGTCTATATGAAAATAAACATTTAAGTAAGTAGGTATGTCCTTCCCCAAAATCCCCAATGTGCATTGGAATCATAAGCTAGGTCCTTATATAGATAATATTCCTACATACATATTATATTCCTAGGTAAGTACCATACTTGATTTAGGCAACAATGTTAAATATATATATAATTCATCATTTTAGATTTCTACTGACATCATGCCTGGGCATTCTGCTATCATCCCTGCATCTTCGTGCATCGCTACGGGTAAGTTGCACACTCTCATTCTATGTCCTATTTTCATATTTCTATTTAATATAATAAGTATTTTGAGAGTTGGTCTATTATACTGTGTGGTGTTAACCACTTAATAAACATTTGGTTCTATCTATTGTTTATAGGTATTTTATAGTTCTATGAATCAATATGATTTTTTAATATAGATTATTTATTCATTATATTATAATAACAACTAAATGATATTTTAAAACCTTTTAATTTATAGTTAGAGTTCAATATATAGCGGTGTAACTTAGGGATATTAATACCTATATCATTTTTATAATGAATAATAAGTGGTGTAGGTAGGTTTCATTTCAATGTTCCTTTTGATTATCTACATTAAATAAATTTAATCCAATGAGTTGCAGCTAGGAAATTGTTATATACCTACTTCATACATTTAATAAATAGTGTCATAATTGAATTCCTAAATTTACATTTTAAATAATTATGGTACAATAAATATAGGTAGGTTAGGTTAGTATTATATGAATTTTCCCCTGGGACCTCGACGCTAGAGCCCTCTCGGCGGTGTTTCGCTGTCGGGAGGAGGCGCGTCGGGCCTCAGTCCACGGGGTGACGTCACGCGAGGTGAGCGCCTTGGTAGAGTTCCGCACACTTGCTGTGGAGCTCTGGGACGTGCGACTGGCTGATCCCGGAGCCGGTCTTCGGACCGTCTCGGCGATCCAGCCTGTCTTAGCTGCATGGTTGAACAGGACCCATGGCGCGGTAACCTTCCATCTGGCTCAGGTGCTCTCGGGGCATGGATGCTTCGGGAAATACCTGTGTCGGATCGGTCGGGAGGCGACCGGGTCCTGTCATCACTGCGGCTCCGTTGAGGACAGTGCTGAGCACACGTTGGAGGAGTGTCCGGCTTTTGCCGTAGAGCTCAATGCGCTATCCGCCGTTGTTGGGCGAGACCTCTCTCTACCGGCCGTGGTGTCTGCCATGGTGAGTAGTGAGGAGTCTTGGGACGCGGTGCGACATGACACTGCCGCAGAAGGAGAGCGCCGAGCACCAGCGCGAGCTGGACGATCCCGCCCGACGTCGTAGGCGAGGCCGCCGTGGCGATGGTGTCTAGCCCGGCGGCGCCCTGCAGGGGGGGCTCCGAATACTCCTGACTATCCCTGCCTGTCGTAGGAGGCGACTAAAAGGGCCTTTAGGGTCGTGGGGGATAGAGGAGGTGGTCCTCTAGCCCTCAATCGTCCCTGGAGAAGCCGACTGCAGGTGTTACACCCGGTCCGTCAGGATAGGGTACACAGCTGTCTATGTGGTCGTGAAACACCACCCTAGGTATTCTGGGGGAGAATACCACTCCCTCGAGATGGGCCGCAAGGCGGCAGCGCGCGCTGCGTAGACTTTACGAGATGAATCCCGACAGTGGGGATCCCGTTGGTTTTGCGTTAGCGCCCGAAGAACGACAGCCTTGAGGTTTAGTCGGTAGGGTCTCCGGAGTTTGCTACCGGTTTCGAGCCCGACTCACCCTTATGGGTCCACCCAGGATTCTATTTGGATGGTGCGTAAATGCATTCCTCAAGTAAAAAAAAAAAAAAAAAAAGTATTATATGAATTTACTTGTATTTTTTTAATTGCAAATATTTGTTAATATACATATTTAAAAGGTTTCTCTTTACATAATATTTATTCAAGTGATAGTATCTTGGTAGATTCAGTTAAAACCATATTTTTATTATTTTTGCATATCATATCTATTTATTTATTTATACAATAGAAATCTTGGATCTAAATAATTATAACAAAACACTTTGGCCTTTTGACTATTATGTATTCAATTAACATAAATTAGAATAATTGAAAGTACCTACACTAAAAGTAAAATACAAGTTCTAAATTTTCAAGTGGTAACTTTTTTAAATTTATTTGGGATATATAAATAATAGGAATGAAATATATTTTTGAAGATGGTTTAAATAATTTATGGCTATAATTTAAGCATAATATATTTAAGCACAACTATTGTACAAGTTTAGTTCTTATCGTTGTGTTATTATTTATAAATAAATAAGATATGAAATACATATAAATAAAATAGGTAGGCAAACTAGAATTTACAATGATAGAATTCATGATATTATTTATAAAAGTAAATAAACCTTTTATGTTTAAAGATTTCCATTACTTTAATTGTTTCATCTCACAGTATTATATGGTGAATGATTCTTTATTTAATTTAATTTACATAATTGCTATCCTTTTTGAACTTTTACGATAGGTATCATTATTTATCTGGATCAAAACCCATCAATAGGAGTAAGAAATATGTGCATTGTTTTGTAAACATAACAACCCAATTGTAATATTATTATAATTTATATTTATATAACATGTTAGTAGGTACTATCCAAATGCGAGTGTTTTTATTAGCAAGATTGAATGAATATTACATGTTGTTATAGGGTAAGTTCGCCTTTTCCGCGTCCATCGCCCAATTCGCGTCCATTTTACGGTTCTCCCTTTGAAAACTCTCGAAATTAAGTATACTAACACGCTAAATATCATTACCGCCAATACTTCAATGTATAAGAGGCACGCACACATAGACAAAAGTTCCGTGCGCCCAACCAATCCTGTGTAGAAAAAATAGTAAGAGACTGCTGTTCAATAAGAGAGCGCGGACATGCGGGATTATGACACAAAAATAGTGGGCAGCGGTGCGTTTGAAGGTAAGTCTTTTATTGTTTTATGTGTATAGCCATGGCTGTTTGAAAACGTTGATAATGATAAAAGGAGTTATGTTAATTATGAATTTGCTTTTTTTTTTATAGTTAGCAGTTAAAATAAGGTGGACGCGAATTATTACACTGAATTTATAAAACTTGCACTTTGCGTCAATTGCGTCTTTGCGCAACAATGGACGCAAACTATACCGTCAGGGAATAATAACAAAAGCAAATCGCGTCCATTTTTTTAAATAATTCCCTACAGTTGATTTGTTTGTATTTTTGAATACAAAATGTGTTGTAGGATTTTTTTTTATTGTGACTACAAATTTAATCCCTATTATACTTTGTATGTAATGAGTAATTTCTTAAATTCTTATTTTTTCTGTTTAAGTTGAGTTCTTTAGATATAAGAACGAAGAAGGAAAAAAGGACATACCTACCTACACAGAAGAAGATTTAAGAAAAGCGTTGAATGAAACTCGAGAAAAGAAGAAATCGGTAACAAATATGCAAAGAATATATTTTTCCTAAGACCACAATATTGGACAAAATCAGTAGGCGCAGACCTGATGGAGTAAAGAAACCGGGCCCAGAAACTGTATTTAAATTGGTTTTTAATGAAATAACTATAATTCTTTAATACTTAAATAAATTATTAAAATCCAATCTCTCTTTACATTATCATAAAAATATCACACCTTAATTCCTTTTCTAACATGGTGGACGCAAAGTGGTCCAGCGGTATACAATTGTTCTACAGCTTTTTTTTTTATAAATAACTTCACGCATGTTTTTAATGTTGCGTTTTTGTAGGCAGCACCCATCAAGGGGACCGCTTACTTTTCAGAGGTAATAACGCACTATGTGTGGCAATGTCGGCATGTGCATCCTCTTTATCAGTAATTTTAGATCGCAGTCCGTTCTCTACTTCCGATATAGACACCATTTTGCGTAGTGGTGACGCGTTGTACTTACATTCAAAACCCGCCCATCATGTATATTTAAAACCGAAAGAGTTGCCTTCTGAATTTCGTGTATGAAATTTTTCGGTCAAAATTCGTGCTATGGAAGACAGCTGGATTATTAACGGTTTGTTTCCTAATAACTTGCAGACTTTTGACATTAAGTCGTTAGAATTAGAGAATCTATTGCGAACGGTGGTTTTTAATGCGTCTCACATTGATAATTCTGATAGCTATCTTTTTACGGGGCATAACAACACAATTTCATTTTGGAAATTTAATAACGGGTTTTATCTATTCAATAGTCATGCGGTGGATAGTAGTAATACGTATTCTCATAATACCGAACTAAATAAGGCGCGTTTATTTTCTTATGGTACTTCAAAAAATCTTGCCGAGTTGCTATTTAGGAACCATATGTATGACGGCCAAGAATATACAATTCATAAAGTTAGGGTTTTAGACCATTCGGAAATAGAGCAGGATAGAGTAAATAGTTTATCTCACGTTTACGATGACATGAAGCTAAGTACATTGCAACCGGTAGTTGTTCTTACGCGAATAGAATCTCCGATAGAATCCCAACCCGCTAAGAAGAGAGGCTGGCCTACGAAACGGAAACAACTCTTAGCCACCGCATGCCGCGACGTTAAAAAATCCTCGGCGGGTCAGTTGTCTGCTGTTACTCATGATGAAAAACATAATATTACAAGTCATGATGTAAAACTGAATATGAAACCGGTGGTGGTTTTGGAAAAAATAATTACTCATGATACAAAACATAATATAATAAATCATGATGTAAAACTTAATATGAATCCAGTCGTGGTTTTGGACAAAATTAATTTAAAATCATTAGAACTCGATACCCCTCTGCGGCTTCTAAACAAAGATCGGAATGCCAAGGTAAATAATTGTGAATCTATTGTTCGTCACCGACACGCTGTAAAACGTTATTCGCTTCGGAATCCCCCCGTAAATCGTAAAGCAGTGAAACGATACACACTGAGAAATCCTTCAGTTAACAGGGAGGCCGTTACTAGATATTCACAAAAGAATCCCGATATTCATAGAAAAGCTGTGGAGCAGTATTCTCACGAACACCCGGATGTGCATAGACAAGCGGTCCAACGTTATTCTCAAACTCACATTGACGTTACTACGGAATCAACAAAACGTTACAATGTTGTTCGTAACATCGAGCCCGAGTTGCGTAGATCGGAAAATTTGATAGGGCAAAAACAAGGCGAAGAATTAGGGTCAGTTCTGTTATATTCTCTTAAAAATAGTTCATTTAATAGTTATGTATGTCCTCACTGTCACGCCCGTCTTTTTATTGAGGAGAAAACGCGAGTAAAATGGTGCTGTGGGACCGGAGCGTACAACGTACAAAATTTTGAACCTTTAACGGAGGAATTTTATGCACAGCGCGCGTTTATTGACCGCGCTCGCGCATATAATAATTTATTCGCCTTCAGCGCCTTGGGTGTATCGCACGGCTTTCAACACCCAGACACAGGTATTTCGTTTTTGAAAATACAGGGCCGTATTTACCACAGCGTTTTTGATTTGGCGTACTCTGAATCTACAAATTCTATTGGGTTGTACATTCACGATAGTCAGGAACGGGAGCGCCTCGCCGGTGGGCAAAATTTAGATATAAACATCGTGCAATGTATAACACATTTCATGCACGAGGTTAATCCCTATATCGAGTGTTTTAAACGCTTGTATCGCGAAGCTTCCGAAGAAGCCCATCTTATTTTTGAATCCACTACACGACGCACCCATGGTAATATTTTAGGTGACATGCCATTAGGAGCAGAAATAGCTGCTATTATGAGTACGGAACGAGACCGTTTCATACCCAAAGCTATTGTGATTTGGAAAATTGGAGCAAGGAAACCTCACACTGTGGACCTTTTACATCCACTCTATGAAAGTTTTCAATTTCCTCTATTATATCCTCATGGTAATCCGGGCTGGTTAGCCAATAAAGTAGATAATAAAGGCTCCAAATTAACTCAAAACAAATATGTGCGTTGCTTATTACTGTCAGAATCTAGATTCTCAGAACTTGGCAGACTATCGGAGGAATGGAAAGTAGAAATGTTTTGTAGAATTTCTGAAGAGCGCCTCCGATACATATCTAACATGCAACGTTCATCAAATACTGCTCAGCTTAGATCAGCTCCATTGCAAGAATTAGAATGTAATGTAGAACAGATTAATGCCGACGAGACTATTCAAGGGAAGGGCGGCGTGGTGCCGGGGTGTGTTTATTTGCCCAATTCGTTTACTGGAGGCCCACGATACATGAAAACCAAATATATGGATGCAATTGCGTTAGTCAATAGATTAGGCACTCCATCATATTTTTTGAAGATGACATTTAATCCAAAATGGCCCGAGATTCAACAATCTACTCCACAAGGTCAAAAGCCTAATCCTTTAATTTGTGCTCGCGTATTTAATCTAAAGTTAAGTCAACTTTTAAAAGATCTAAGAACTGGCGCATGGTTCGGTAAATGTGTATATATAATGCATGTCATAGAATTTCAAAAACGAGGGCTGCCGCATGCGCACATTTGTTTTAGGGTAGAAGGCGGTGGCCCAGTTCAAAATACGGACATTGACAAATTTGTTAGAGCAGACCTTCCCGATCCTTCTTAAGCGGAAGGTAGACTACGCAAGGCCGTGATTGATCATATGATACACGGCCCATGTGGACCTCCCAATAGGACAGATTTACCGTGTTGGAATCAACAAAAAGGTAAATGTATGAAATTTTTCCCCAAACGTGAAACATCTACCACTTTTTGCGATGATAGGGGTTTTGTTAATTTGCGACGCAGTAGCGCAAACGTAGGAACAATAAAGCACCATGGTAGAGACGTCACCATTAGTGACTTGTGGGTGGTCGCGTACAATGCCGCTTTACTTTTGAAATATGATTGTCACATTAATCTTTTAGTTTATTCAGCCCGTGCTATAGTTAAATATTTATTTAAATATATGACCAAAGGTCTGGATGAATCACGCGTAGCGGTGATCCCGGACAGTGACAAAAATAACAAAATAGAGCAATATGTCACCAAACGTTACCTTGGTTCTTGCGAAGCCACGTGGAGGATCTTAGAGTTTGACATCACCGCTCGTGAACCGAACGTCAAGCAACTTGCTGTACATTTAGACGGCCATCAATCCATCTTTTTTAAACCGGGCACCGAAACTGAAGCAGTCACGCGCCGAAACTGCTCGGATTTATTAAAATATTTTAATCGTCCTCCCGGTGAGGAATTTGATAATATAACCTATTTAGACTTTTATGAACAATTTATTGTTCACACTAGACGTCCCTTGACCAAAAACGTACAAATCTACCTATTAAACAACGCTAGATATATAACAAGACGTCAGAGGGGCGAGTTAATCTTCCGTTTGTTCTGGGTCGCGCCTAATAGAGGTGAACAGTTTTATTTGCGTCTATTATTAGCTTCTCAACCATGCCGCGGTTATAGCGATTTGTATAAACTTGGCGGTCCACTTTGCAGTAGTTTCCAAGAAGCTGCCAAAGCTCTAGGGATTGCGAACGATGAGTCCGAGTACGAAATGGCCATGCAAGAAGCATCTACTTTCTTGACAGGACCGCGGTTGCGTAGCTTTTTCGTTCTTCTAGCAGTTAACGGGGTTAGGGTCGTTTCACTTTGGGAGACATACAAACGTTTGATTAGTCAAGACATCTTGCAACGATTTCCGGAAAACGAAGATAGAGCGTACAATCTTAGCTTACTTTGTATCGACAGGTTAATGCGTAAACATGGGACGTTGCTTGTCGAACAAGGATTACCGGCGGTCATAGACGATACCACGGAAGTAGGTCGCGAGCGCATCGAATACGACAATAAGCTCTTCACAGCTTTCGTCGCGGATTGGCTTCCGAAGTTGTCGGACGATCAGCGTCACGTTTTCGAATATGTAGATAAACTCTTACGCGACTGGAGTTTTCGCGATACTCACGACACCGCCATTTTCTTAGACGGACCTGCCGGAACAGGTAAAACGTTATTGTTGAACGTAATAACAGCACACACACGCGGTAACTTGGATAGCATAGCTTTGTGTACAGCGAGTTCAGGTATTGCAGCTCAGAACTACGAAGGCGGCATAACGGCGCATAGTATGTTTAGATTCCCTCTGAATCCCGTCGACGATCTTGGTTACTGGAACATCACGAACGGCTCTCAAAGAGCTGAATTGATTACTCAGGCTAATGTTATTATTTATGACAAGGCCCCTATGGCGCATAAATATCTAATAAACTTGCTCGACAGGTCACTCAAGGATCTCATGAAATCAGATAGGTTATTCGGGGGTAAAATTATTATTTTTGCTGGGGACTTTCGTCAAATTCCACCGGTTGTAGTCAACGCAAAGACCAATTCGGACATCATTAATTGCTCAGTCAAATATTCACCTATTTGGCCTAAAATTAGGTCTTTTACATTTTCTACGTCACAGCGATGTAAAAGTGATGCAGATGTCGGGAGTAAATGAATATTTTTGGTTTCTTTTCAGTTAAAATTCGTTATATACATTTGTAAACGACAAAAATAAATATGAATAGAAAATACAATATATAAATTTTTTTTATGGGGGTGTCACCAGGGGTGTCCAGGTGACACTAGGCGTTGTGAAAAGTCTAATATAGAAACTGATTGTTTCTCGTTGTTACGGTAGGAATAAGAGAAGTTAAATTTCATAATAATATTTATTTATAATTAGTTTCATTGTATATTTTTATTACAAAAATGAACAAAACCGTTATTTACTGTGAAAATTGTACCAACATTTTACATGCAAACCAATATTGCACTTTACGCTTAAGTGAATTGTATACAACTGATACATTAATTTAGGACTACATTTAAAAGTGCCATCCATTATCCAAAATTCGGTTTTAAATAGCAATTTCAAGTTTTCTTCGGTGCAGTAAATAATAATTGTTTCACTTTCATAATTGTAATGAGCCATCAAAAATTGTTTATCATTTATTACTTGGTATTCTACTGGAATAACTAAATTCTTAAGACAAATAGGAAGTTTAGGGATATTAAGGTTTCTTGCTCTGTGAATCACTGCTTGGAGGGCAGGTTTGTTAGGAAGAAATGGAGCGCTGGATGGGATAGCGTAATTACATTGCTGTATTATTTGTGAAGGGCGGTCCATGCTTGAAAAAGCTTTGTGTTTTATCATATTCTGCAGTTGACGTACCTAGATTTTTTCCGGTTCTGGCCAATGATTGTTTTTAATAATTTTGTTTGCAACATAATGTTGATTATCACGTTTGACTGTTTTTAGCCAGACATCACACTTATTGCCACATTTTTCGATACAATGCCAATAGTAAACTTCGTCGCGTACTTTGTTAATACAATATAAGAAACCATCTACAAGTAACTGATCCTTTCCTCTATAAGATTTAATAATAGAACAGGAAGTCATATTCATAATCTTGACTGGCCCGTTGGTCGAGTAGTCAGAGACCCTGGCCACGAAACCAAGGGTCGCGGGTTCGAATCCCGCTAGGGATATAATATTTCGTGTGACGAACATGGATATTTGTACTCCAGTCATGGATGTTTATAAACGTATTTAAGTATTTCTATACGTTCACCTTGTATCCATAGCACAAGCTTATAAGCTTAGTTTGGGACTAGGGAATTGGTGTGTCAGTCTGAAGAATTTATTATTATTATTATGTCTCTCGGCACAATCACGGGACAAGCCCGGGCCTTTGAGGCTTGCATGGGGACATGGGTCCAACATGTAGAGGCCTTTTGAGAGTTCGATCTAAATGTGTGATGGAACACCGGCCGGGTGTTGCCCTTAGTTGCAGTATAAAACATACACTCAAAGGCGACATCCGGCTGATGCAGGACTATTGCGAAAAAGGGAAACTAAAAACCGGGGCTATGGAGGGAGGTTCTACTATGGACAGGAAATTGGGCTATGGAGTGAGATACCGGACATCTGCCTCGAAAATTTCTCACAAATATATTAAGTTGGCAGACGGTGACTCGCCGCTTGTTAATCCAAATTGTGGGCCCCCCAACTAGCTGCCATACGGGCGGCAAGGGGGCAACACTAGAAAGCAGCTAAGGTTGTGGAGAGGTGAGACTGCGGGGCGCAAGATCCTTATACAGTCAAGTGCCCCCGGCGTTATGACATTTTACACTTCCAACCTGGAGCATAGGTTCCGCTCTTGCGAATCCACTCTGGCCGGCCGGTCAAGGCAAGCGCAGAGGCGGGGGGTGTGTAACTGTCTGTAAGTGTGTGTATCGCGCATGTCTGTATGGTCCCCCTGGAGGTAGGGTCCGTGGTGTCGCCACCCACCAACGGCTCGCCACAAGCCGCCCTGCGGAGACTGACTGCACTGACGGGAGTTGTTGCGCTTCATGGTGCGAAGCTCACCAACTCTCGCCAGCGGGCGATGGGGGCGTCACGTCCCTACGCCTTTATTATTATTATATAATCTCAACAAAACACCTGTGGAATTATTTATGTCAATAAACGCAGTAATCTAGTAGAAAACGCCGCTTCGTTAAAACTCTCATATTAACTGTAATTTTTGTAACCTACTCTCAAAACAAAAAAATATGTGCAGTTCATTCGAACTTATTTATACCTTGGTACTTTAATATCAAAATGAAAACATAGATGGCGCTGATTGGTGAAATGATTTTGTGATTACAGTAAAATACTAAATAGTTGCTAAATGATAACAAATTTTTAATTGCTCCATACCATTATTTAATATATTTGATTGATTTATTGCACGGAAAAAATATTACACTTTTTTGTCATATACAATATTTAATCATATTTTCTCCTAATTTAAGTAGCATATTAACGGAGGAACGTAGTGTCTGCGTAAAGTGATGTCGGAGTAACATGTCGTCGGGATAGCGTAGTTTCTGAGTAAAGTCATGTCGGAGTAACATGTTGTCGGAGCAGCGTAGTATCTTAGTAAAGTCATGTCGGAGTTAAGTTTTGTCGGCGTAGCGTAGTGTCTGAGTAAAGTCATATCGGAGATACGTATTTTCGGAGTAGCGTAGTGTCGATCAAACGCGTGTCGAGATTCAGTTTTTAAGTCTCTGTTGGGACCACCTAGATCGCATGTACCAACATATTAATTTGGGATATTGATTGTTATTTAACTTAAGTAACATAGTTACTTAACAATATTTGAGTATTTTCTTTCACAATTCGGTATTTTTACGCTATTGGCCTATTGACGAAATAATTACGTTACTGCATAATGTTCGTAACAATATGAAATACTTGAAGACTTGCAGATTTACAGTTGATTTAATGATAAGAAATATTTGGCAAAGGTGTAAGTAACATATCACTTGGCTTGGTAAGTAATCGAGTAGATAGATGATTACTAGTATTTTGGGTCAGTGTCATCATCATCTTCCTAGCGTTATGTCCTGTGCTTAGACGGAGTCCGCTTAGACCATGATCCAGGATGTAGCGAGTCTGATAATTACGTTGAAGCGACTGCCGATCAGACCTTTGTACACCAGACAATTTTTGGATCATGGTTACAAATCCAAAGTTATTTGAATTTGCAGGTTTCAACACGATGTTTTCCCTCACTGTCGAGGTAGTGCATAAATACGTACATAGATTTGAAAAATCCAGAGGTACGTGCCCGGGTTTGAACCCGCACTCCTCGGTTAAGAGGCGCGTGTCCTTACCATTGAGCTACTACCGCTCATTTTGGGTCAGTGTACAAGATTGAATAAATAGTTTATTGTAATTTTATTTAAATATATTTCGTAACGTTTACGTAAAATCTATGATTAATCGGTATGTATACGACTTAATAAGGCTAAAAGATAGTCAGAATTTATACTGGAGATTTTTGCTGATTTTAAATGAAAATATTACACGGAGTTGTATTTGTATTATGTAATAGTAAATATTACGTGGATAGGAAAGGATAAGAAATAAAACTTATGTAATAGCTACGAGCTAGTAAGTAATAAAGAAGAAAATAATGTTAATTTATAGGATAAATTAAAATATTCGTGAGTATTGAATATTGTAGGTTTTGGAATGAAAATGTTAGTGATATTGAAACGATGAAGGCTATGTAAAGGTTCTGCCGGAGTCCACCGCCAATGTAGTCCCACCGGCAGTTGAGCCCAGCCACCGGCGCCAAAAGACTAAGAAGACCAGTCTCGCGGCAAAAGAAGCGGCGTCTTCGCGACAGCAACGGTCGCTACCCGCTGCTCCCCCGGCTATGGCGGAAGCCTGGAATACGGTGGCCAAAAGAGGCGCCAAAAAGCCGGCCAAAAAGGCCAATAACCAAAATTCTCCCCCTACAACCTCAGCGGGGAGAAATAAAAATAAAAAGAAGACTAAGAGGAAGATGCGCGTCCCAAACACCGCAGTCGTAACACTGACCCTCCAACCCGGCGCTGAAGACAGGGGGGTCACTTATGACTCGGTCATCACAGCTGCAAAGCAGCAAATCAATTTAGAAGAGCTGGGAATTGAGGAGCTGCGCTTCCGCAAAGCAGTCACTGGCGTCCGGATGTGGCAGATCCCCGGGAGTGATGGACCTGCCAAGGCGGACTCACTCGCAGAGAAACTAAAGGGCATCCTAAGCCCGGATGCAGTGAAGGTCCAGCGCCCAGTCAAGCGGGCGGATATGAGAGTGTCAGGACTCGACGATTCTGCCACTTCCGACGAGGTCGTTGCCGCCGTTGCCAACCTAGGTGGCTGTGCGCCTGACATGATCAGATCCGGCGTCGTTGATTCCCGCGGGGCCGTGTGGGTGAGCTGTCCCATAGAGGCAGCCAAAAAAGTGACTGAGGCTGGCAGAATCAAAGTCGGCTGGGTGTCGGCTAGAGTGGTCCTCCTGGACCCAAAGCCAATGAGGTGTTTCCGCTGTCTCGAAGCTGGTCACGTGGGCACCAATTGCACGACGGGGGTGGACCGCAGCGACACATGTTACCGCTGCGGCAAGCCCAGCCACAGGGCGCGGGATTGTTCCGCCGAGCCTTGCTGTGCGCTCTGCACAGCGGCTGGCCGTCCCGCGTCCCACACTCTCGGTGGCAGGACGTGTCCCGACGCTAACTCTAAGCGAAGGGGCCCACACAGGCGAGGGAAAGATAAGGAGGCCACCAAAGCCACCCAGCATCCCCGACAGTCGGAGGAGCCCATGGATGCCACTAACTAATGGATCTTCAGATATTGCAGGCAAACATCAATCACTCTGCCAGAGCCCAAGACCTTCTGATTCAGACTCTGGCAGAGTGGAAGATAAGGATCTCTGTCGTGGCCGAGCCATATATAATCCCGGATCGTGACGACTGGGCTGGCGATCTCGATGACTCTGTGGCCATCATCGCTCCCGCCGCAGCGGGCTCCCCTCCCTTTGATAAGATAGCAAAGGGTCGGGGATGCCTTCTTACCATCTTAGGCGGCATCGCCGTAGTGGGTGTGTACTTCTCACCCAATAGAAGTGTCGCAGAGTTTGAGCGAATGCTGGCAGAAACCAGCTCATTAATAGCACAAGCCTCGTCCCATCCGGTGTTAGTTGCTGGCGATTTCAACGCGAAGTCCACCGCGTGGGGGTCTCCAGCGACTAATGCCCGGGGGCAAATTCTGGAGGAATGGGCGTGCTCCCTAGATCTGGAGGTCCTGAATCGGGGTAGCTCTGACACGTGCGTGCGTCGAAACGGGGGTTCAATTGTAGACCTGACTTTCGCGTCCCCCCGCCTGGCACGCCGTGTCAGAAATTGGAGAGTTTTGGAGGGCGTGGAGACATTATCAGACCATCGTTACATCCGGTTTGATGTCTCCAGTTCCTCGACGGGCGTCCACATATGTCCCGCCCCACACCGTCAGTCAGTGGTCCACGCTGGATCCTCAGCCGTCTGAATAGGGACCTGGCCAAAGAAGCAGCAATAACGGAGGCTTAGGTTGCTGGTTCTGCTCCAGTCGAGGATGTTGAACGTGAGGCAGTTCAACTTAAGGGCGCATTAACTCGCATCTGTGACGTGGCGATGCCGAGGGCAAAGCCATTTTCATCTCGGCGTCAGGTCTACTGGTGGCGCCCGGAGATGACCGATTTACGCAAGTCCTGTGTGACCGCGCGTCGCACCTACACTCGGTACCGGAGGCGAAGAATGAGGGACCAGGACGTCGAAAACAGGCTGTACGAGGCTTACAGAACAGCCTGTAAAACCCTACAGACCGCCATAACCAGAGCAAAGGAGACAGCATGGGAGGAGTGGATTGGCCTCCTCGACCAGGACCCATGGGGTCGGCCATACCGCGTGGTGAGGCAAAAACTCCGCCCGTGGTCCCCTCCCCTCACCAGCAGTCTCCAACCCGAACTTCTGCAGCGGGTGATTGATGGTCTTTTCCCTCGCAGGGGAGAATGGGTGCCGCCGCCAATGACCAACACGGGACCTCAGGGCGAAATCTCAACTGTCGTTCCTCCCGTATCTGACTCCGAGCTCGATGCGGCGCTTCTCAAGCTTCGGGCGAAAACAACTGCCCCAGGGCCAGATGGCGTACCTGGCCGGGTTCTGGCCCTCTCATTTGGAGAGCTGGGGCCACGTATTAGGGCTTTGTTCACGGAGTGCCTAACTCAAGGTCGTTTCCCTCAGGAATGGAAGATGGGAAAGTAAGTGCTTCTGCGCAAACATGGGCGTCCAGCTGAGCTGCCGTCAGCATATCGTCCAATTGTGTTACTCGACGAGACGAGCAAGCTTTTCGAGCGGGTGCTCGCTGCTCGTCTCGTCGAGTGTCTCGATCCCGATCTGCACGACACGCAGTTCGGCTTTCGTCGTGGCCGGTCAACAATAGGAGCCATCGCCAGAGTAAAGCATCTTGCCGAGGAGGCTGTCTCTCGAGGTGGAGTTCTATGGGTCGTATCGCTGGACATCTGCAACGCATTTAATACCCTCCCTTGGGAGACAGTCAAAGCAGCACTGGAATATCACCGCGTCCCTCACTATCTACAGTCAGTCGTGGCGAACTATTTTAACAACAGAGCAGTAGAGTTCCCAACGCGTGAGGGATGGGGCAGACGGATAATGACGTGCGGCGTCCCACAGGGGTCGGTCCTCGGACCACTCCTGTGGAACATTGGATTTAACTGGGTGTTACGCGGGGCCACGTTGCCGGGTGTCTCAGTCACCTGCTATGCAGATGACACCCTAGTGTCGGCCCGCGGAAGCACCCATCGGGAAGCGGCCCGACTCTCAACAGCAGGAGTGGCAGGAGTTGTCCACCGCATTCGGGCCCTTGGCCTTGAAGTGGCTCTGAATAAGTCTGAGGCTTTAGCCTTCCATGGCCCTCGGAATGCGCCACCAGAAGGCGCCTCAATCATCGTCGGAGGAACCTCCATCGCTGTCGGGTCGACGATGAAATATCTGGGACTCGTCCTCGACAGCAGGTGGAGGTTCGACGAGCACTTCCGGCGCTTGGCCCCTAAACTCGTGGCTGCAGCCGGAGCGCTGGCGAAACTTCTCCCCAACATGGGGGGTCCAGGCGCGGCGTGTCGACGTCTTTACACGGGAGTGATTCGCTCAATGGCTCTATACGGAGCACCGATCTGGGTAGACGCCCTGAGCCCCCGGAACGTGCCCCTACTACGTCGTCCTCAGCGGATTGTTGCACTCAGGGCGGCTCGAGCGTACAGGACTGTCTCCCACACCGGTGCATGCCTGCTTGCCGGCTGCCCCCCGTGGGAGCTCGAGGCTGCAGTACTCGCGGAAGTCCATCGGAGAAGGTTGGAAGGAGTGGAGTCGGGTGAAAATCCTCGCCCCCACCCTCGCGAAGTCCAAGCGTGGCGGAACGAGGCTCAAGACGCGTTGTTTGCAGTGTGGGCGCAGCGACTTAATAACCCGGGAGTTAGCCGGGAATTGGTGGAGGCTATAAGACCAGTCCTCCGAAAATGGATCGACTGCAAATTCGGCGAGATGACGTTCCACCTGGCACAGATGCTCACTGGCCATGGTTGTTTCGGCAAATATCTGTGCCAGGTGGCACAGCGAGAACCTACGGCGGCGTGTCACCACTGCCATATCGGAGCTGATGACACAGCTCAACACACAAGGGAGCTGTGTCCGGCATGGTCGGTCCCGCGGGCACAATTGTCTGCGGTTATCGGGAGAGACCTGTCGCTGCCAGCCATAGTCCAGGCCATGATTGGCAGTGAGGAGGCATGGGCGGCCGTTGCGACCTTCTGCAGTGCAATAATGTCCCACAAGGAGAGCGCGGAAAGGGAAAGGGAACAAGACCCAGCCTCCCTGGCCATGCGCAGAAGTAGACCTGGCCGGCGCCGCGCGAATTTCATCGCGCGCATGCCGCCATAGTCCTTGGCTAGCTGGTGACGGATCGGGGGGTCCGTCACCCGCATTGTTTAGCCTAGCCGTAGGCGTCCCGATGTGTTCCCGGGACGCCTCGGAGCCGGAAGCTCGAGGGAGCGTACAGTTGTTGAGCCCGATGGGGCAACCGCACAGGAGGGGTGTCGTTGGCGCGCGCTGCGATCTCAGGCCCCCTCCTACTGCGATGAGACGGAACACCGCGGGGTTTTAGTGGGTATACCCCGGCCACTACCATCCTGGCCGGAGCAGGGACCTCCTTTTCCTGAGGTCCCCGGGAGTCCCACACACCACCCTACCCCCCCCCCCTGGGTAGGGTGACGGTGCGTAACGCATTTCCCCGCGTCAAAAAAAAAAAAAAAGGCTATGTAAAGGTTTAATGTTTAAGATAGGCTTTGGTTTGAAATGAGTTTAAGTAAAGTTCAAAATAGTGTGGTATTGTTTTGTTTAAATAGGCACTAAGAAAATTGAAGCAATATAAAGCACCCGGAAAAGACGGCATAACCACGGAACTGCTTAAGGCAGGTGGAAGACCGGTACTGAAGGAACTACGAAGAATCTTCAATGAGGCGCTGTTCACAGGTACAATACCGTTCGACTGGCAGAACAGCATTGTGGTTCTATTCCATAAAAAAGGCTCCAAAACAAGGCTCCAAAACAAGGCTCCAAAACTACCGCCTAATCGCTCTACTGAGCCAAATCTACAAAGTGTTCTCACGTGTGATCACGACACGATTGATCAATCGGTTCGACGAATACCAACCGAGAGAACAAGCGGGATTCAGAAGTGGTTTCAGCACGATAGACCACATATTCACAGTAAGGCAAGTGATACAGAAAACGCACGAATTCAATCGACCACTTTACCATGCCTTTGTAGTCTATGAGAAAGCGTTCGACTCGGTGGAGCACTGGGCTGTATTCGATTCTCTGCAACGCTACCGTGTCAATTACAGATATATCCATCTGATGAAGCGCCTATACCAATCGGCGACGATGTCTGTCCAAGTGCAAAGCGATAAAACAACTTTACCCATCAAGAGAGGAGTACGCCAAGGAGATGTAATATCACCAAAGCTATTCACTAGTGCTCTCGAGGACATCTTCAAAACGGTGAACTGGACGAACATGGTTATAAACGTGGACGGACAATATTTGAGTCACCTTCGCTTTGCAGACGATATCGTCCTGTTAGCACAATCGCCCCATGAACTAGAGAGGATGCTGCGCGATCTCAACCAAGCATCATCACGCATAGGCCTAAAAATTAATTACGAAAAGACGAAGTGGACTGGTCCGACCGATACGTCAACCATATTGATCGAGGGAAAAATAATCGAACAAGTGAGTGATTACATCTATCTGGGACAGAAAATTAAACTTGGAAAGGACTCACTTGATGCAGAAATCGACAGGCGTATACAACTTGGTTAGGCAGCGTACGGAAAACTAAAAGATGTGTTCAACTCAAATATCCCTAAAGCAAAGCCTAAAGACACGGGTCTTTAACCAGTGTGTTCTTCCCGTCATGACATACGCTTGCGAGACGTGGATACTTACTGCCGGGATACTTATCAAACTCAAAGTAGCACAGAGAGCTATGAAAAGGGCTATGCTGGGAGTCTCTCTGCGGGATAAACTCCGAAACGACTACATACGCCAACGCACTAGAGTAACCGATATCGGTGAAATAGCTGCGAAACTTAAATGGCAATGGGCCGGACATATCTGCCGTAGAGACGACGATAGATGGAGCCATAGAATCCTGCATTGGGTACCTCGAACAGGAAGGCGAAGCGTGGGCAGACCAGCTGCCAGATGGTCGGACGACATAAAAAAGAAGGCAGGGCCGACCTGGACCAGAAACGCCGCATCGAGAAGTTTGTGGAGATCCATGCAAGAGGCATATGTCCAGCAGTGGACGCAGGCATGCTGAGAGAGAAAGAGGGAGAGTGGGATTGTTTTGTTTTGTTTAAGTAAGTTAAAGATAGACATGCATCTTGCATAGGATCATTTTAACGATTTGGACTGATCACCCACTAGTTGTAATGTATTCTGATGTATTGATTGCATAGGCTTGTTTGATTGTAAAGTTTTTGTTAGATATATAGAGATATATGAAAGAATGAATATTATATTGTAAACATGGTACTAAAAAAAAAAAATAGACGAATCATCCTTCATTTGATCATGGTGCATACGAGTTATCTCTGTGAGAATAGTTGGAGATATTAATTAAGTCTTAAAACTGTCCCTTAAGTAAAATGTTATTATAAATGAATGAATAAAATTATTAAGTGCGCGCACATATATTAAGGTACCATGATAAAATTATGAAATGATAAAATGATAAAATAAATAATAAATCGACTATAAATAAAAAAATAATTCCTACGTATTATGTAAAATAAATGATTACAATATTTGTCATGAATGAAATATTATGACTTGTATAATAAGTAGCTACTGTACTTAGTAAACATGAGACTGTGGTTGGCTACCACATTTAATTATGTTGTATGAGTATCTCCAAAAAATGAAAAATTAATTATACCACTCAAGGATATGAAAAACTACATGCAATAGTAAAACCGGGACATGACAACAACCGACCCCTTCCAACCGAAAAAATACCCCAATCAGTGAGTCTGTGAGTGGTAATTTAGCTTTATATATAATAGAATAGAATAGACTAGCTTTTGGCGCACACGCTGCGCGTGTGCTGGCCAAAACCCAGCTCTGCGAGGCGGAGGAAGACGCTCCGGGCTTCGCCTTACGCGGAGCTCGGCCTTCGGCCTCGCGAAACGCAACTCGGCCTGCGGCCTCGCTTAGATTACATAGCTGGGTTGGACCGTTCGCAATGGCGTTCTTATTCTTTTTTTGATTCCCTATGTTCCATCAAATGGATCCTAAAGAACCAGGCCTTTGGCCTGGAGGGCACTCGGCCTCCGGGCTCGCATACGCAGTTTAACATGATTTATTTGGCCGCTCCGGGCTTTTCCCTACGCGACGCTCCACCTATGCCTTTGCGGAATCACATCATATGTTTGGCCGCTCCGGGCTGCGCCTACGCGGCGCTCCGCCTATGCATTTGCAAAATAACATCACTTGTTTGGCCGCTCCGGGCTGCGGCATATGCAGCGCTCCGCCTATACATTAAATAAATAAAATAAATAAAATAAAAATTTGTTTATTTTCCACCAAATACATTACATGTCATACCCGATCTATAAACTTAAACTAGGAGACTATATACAAGAATAGGCATAGTTAAGAATGTGACAAGATAAGTTAAGGTTAATTAAGGTAAAACACGTAATATTTGGAAGGACTGGAGCCTAAGCTAGGATATTCCTGTATTTCAGGACTCCAGGGCCCCCCAGCCGAACCATGTACCGTAAGATTGAGATAGTTATAACAATAATTGAGTAAGCTATTTATAATAATAATAAAAATATAGAAAAATCTGGTGAGTTGTGTGAGTGTATGTATGTGTGTGTGTGCATGAGTGTGTGATAGTATGTATGTGTATTTTTGAGTGTGTGTGACTGTATACGTTGTATAATGTATATGTGTGTTACGCATGGATGTCTACATTAGGTTAATAGGGCTTCAGTTTCAACGTAGTTCAGTACCAACAAGTAATTCCTGATAATATTTCTGCATTCATACAGTGTTTTAGTGCAAATGCTTAATAATGTGTTTAGCCTGTTGTACAGATGTTTGCCGAGAAAGTTAGTTTGACGACGAAAGAAGACAGTATTATGTTTGGTTGTTTTATAAATTTTTGGTGGCCTCCGGTTTTTAGACTGTTGTGTGTTCGGTTCGTAGTTTAGTTGCTTGTGTTGGCGTGTTGTGACCTGCATTATAAACAATTGTCTCACGGACATTACCTTGGCATCATTATATAGTGATTGTGTGGGATATAAGTAAGGCTTCCTGAGCATTACTTTGAGTATGGATCGTTGCGCTCGTTCCAGCTTTATGATCCTTGACTTGCATGTCCCGCCCCAGACTGGTATACAATAGGTAAGCACAGATTGAACTAGGGCATAATAGACGGTTTTTAGCAATGTAGGCTTCAGAATGTTTCTTAGCTTTTTGAATACCCAGATTAGCTTCCTCACACGTGTAGATAAGAGATCAATATGTGCATCCCATGATAACGTTTCGTCTAACTGTACACCAAGATATTTGATTTCCCTGACTCTTTGTAGTGGGGCACATGAACAGTCTAACGAGTTGGAGCTGGAACAAGTATGCAGTTTAAGAGTGATGGAGTTAGGTTTGGGCTGGGTGGACTTATTGATCGAGAAGGCGATGAACTTGGACTTATTTACATTTAGTGTCAGGAGATTTTTATTTAGCCAAGATGCTGTTTGTTTTAGACCCTGTTCCGCATACGAGCGTGCTTCAGCCCAAGTCTCACCTCATTTGCAATATAACATCACTTGTTTGACCGCTCCGGGCTTTGCCCTACGCGGCGCTCCGCCTATGGCTTTGTGGAATTACATAATTTGTTTGGCCGCTCCGGGCTGCGCCCTACGCGGCGCTTCGCCTATGGCTTTGCGGAATTACATCATATGTTTGGCCGCTCCGGGCTTCACCCTACGCGTTGCTCCGCCTATGGCTTCGCAAAGTTACATTATTTGTTTGACCGCTCCGGGCTTCGCTCTACGCGGCGCTCTGCCTACATTTGCAAAACAACAGCACTTGATTGGCCGCTCCGTGCTTTGCCCTACGCGGCGCTCCGCCAATATTTGCATAGCAACATCTTTTGATTGGCCGCTCCGGGCTTCGCCCTACGCGGCGCTCCGCCTAAGCATTTGCAAAATAACCTTACTTAATTGGCTGCTCCGGGCTTAGCCCTACGCGGCACTCCTCATATAGCTATGTCTTGTAGACACCTCACTATCTACAAGACATAACATTAGAACAGATAGATACCAGACTATCTTCGAGTTGTCACTCGTAGTAATAACATAAAATTTTAAGCGATTTTATTTTTATAATTGTGGAAACTTAAGATGTAGTAGGGAGCAAAAATAATTGAAAATATTTTTGTTAACCACTGCCCTAATGTACAGAATGCAAAAAATACTCCATAAATTTATACAGAACATGACTACATATATATCATTCTACTATTCATGGGTAAATAACAACATTATCTTCCTACAACAAATATTATATAGAATTTTAGAAATTCATATTCTTAAGTATCAGCAAATAGAACTAAATTGTGAATTTTCGTCTTTCTTTCGTTGCCTATGTATTTATTCACCGTGTGATGTGTTTTCATATTCATACTCTGCATGTCTGAAACAAAATAAAAGGAAGTTAAGTAAATTGGCTTTTTAATATATCTCAATATAGCTATTAAAAAAAATCATACTATTTACTTCAAGTGTTGTATTTCTAGTTTTTAATATGGTACATTTTGTTGGCATGATTTCTAATCTGGCGCTTCGCCGGCCGCTGCCGCGGCACGCTCGCTTCGCTCGCTCGGCTCGCGCGCTTTGTGGTCGCAACACTAACCTAACCTAACCAATGTAAACATGTGGGTGCGAACATACAAGTCACATTTTCAAAAAAAATTGATTCAGAAGACTCCTGGTAGTCTGACCCATAGTTATCATCTACAAAGTGTTATGTTAACGTGCTTAATTAGAGTCCCGCTTAGCCATGATCTTATCCCGCTTAGATCATGTCTGACCTTTGTGTTAGACTAATTTGTAAGAACATAAAAGGATTCTTATTTATACTTACAATTTAACTTTAAATTTAGTCTTATTGCGTTACACTTAGTTCTCAAGTATTTGTAGTTGCACTAAATTCGTTTTCAATCATAATTGAGCTCTCCTTAGTCTGAAATAAATAAACAAATCCAATTTATTGTTTGATATATTTTTCATTTCTAATTCCTTCCAAAAAGGGAAATATGAAGTGTAAGTAGACATGAGAGCACATATATTCTATATATATTCGACAGGTGATATGCATGAAATCCTCTTATTTTTATAAACAGATAATGTTACCAAGATTTGTAACATTTATCCTACAAAATCAGTTATTTTTTTGTGAAATTATTCCATTTCCAAATTACCCATTGTATTGTCACCACACACATTATAACTCTACATATAAAATATAAGTATAGAGTTTGCTTAAATTATGTAAGGAATAATATTTTCTTACATTATTACATTATGTGATGGCTCTTCGTTTTACAGCTTTTAATATTGACATCGATCTGTTATTTTTGGTTCATGTTTGTTCTCCTTACTCGTCTAGAGATATCCATACAAATCTGAAATATACAAACAACATTCTATTAAAAACTTATAATAATAAGTTAACTTTTTTTTTAAGAAAAAAAAATGGCCAGAGCCTCGTTAGTTCCACAAATTCAAATTCAAATTCAAATTCAAAATCTCTTTATTTATATAGGCTTCAAAAAAGCACTTATAAATAGTCAATTTAAACAGAAAAAAGGATTACCACCGGTTCGGAAGGTAGAATCTATCGAGAAGAAACCGGCAAGAAACTCGATAGTTACTCTTTTAAATGCAAAGATTTACAATTTCGTGCTTAATATTCTATAGGTACTTATTAGGTAACAACACTGCAGGTGAACACTTCATTATGAAGTTAAACATAAATGCTTATCATTTAGGAAGTCTTCAAACTTATAATAGCCTTTTTTCATTAAGAACGCTTTAATGCACAATTTGAACTTATGTAAAGGTAATGCTAGTAGACTTTCTGGAAGTTTATTAAACATTTTAATACTAAGACCAATAAATGAATTACCACTCTTCTGGAGTCTATGGTTTGGAACAGCAAGTTTGTGTTTATTTCTAGTATTAAAACTATGAGTGTTTGACTTCTTAGGAAATTGGTCAATGTTTTTATATATATACAAAATACAATCTAAAATAAATTGTGATGCAATTGTTAAAATGTTAATTTCTTTAAAAATATCTCTAAGAGAGTCACGTGGTCTAAGGCCGTATATGGCTCTAACGGCTCTTTTCTGCAATACAAAAATAGTTTGTATATTACCCGCAGATCCCCACAGCAGCAGACCATATGACATTACGCTATGAAAATAACTGAAATACACCAATCTTGCTGTTTCAACATCTGTTAATTGTCGTATTTTCCTGACTGCATATGCAGCCGAACTAAGTCTTCCTGCCAAGGCCGCAATATGGGAACCCCATTGCAATTTAGCGTCTAAGGTGATTCCAAGAAATACAGTTGAGTTAACTACATCAATTGCTTCATTGTTCATAGTGATTTGTGTATTAACTTGCCTTGTGTTTGGCATTGAAAACTTAACACATTTTGTTTTTTTTGCATTAAGTAGTAGGTTGTTGGTAGAAAACCAATAAAGTACTCGTGAGAGAGCGTTATTTACATCGTCAACAAATTCCTTTTGTCTATCAATTTTAAAAATCAAGGAAGTATCATCAGCAAATAAAACTATCTCACATAAATCCTTTGCAAAATAAGGGAGATCATTAATGTATAAAAGAAAAAGCAGAGGTCCCAATATTGAGCCCTGGGGTACTCCCATCGATAATGGGGCACCAGAAGAGTTTGTACCATTTACACTCACTATTTGAAGCCTATCAGATAAATAAGACTTCAGCAGACTAAGTGAGTTCCCATATACACCATAATGACGTAGCTTCATTAGTAAAGTTTGGTGGTCAACGCAATCGAATGCCTTCGACAAATCACAGAATATTCCAACAGCATCCTGTTTTCTTTCCCAAGCTTCGATAATGTGTTTTGTAAGTGCCACTCCTGCGTCAGTAGTGGATTTCCCTTTGGTAAATCCATACTGATTGCTATGTAATAATTTGTTGACTCTAAGGTGACATATTAATTGACTAAATATAATTTTTTCAAAGATTTTACTCAGTGCTGGCAGGATAGAAATTGGTCTATAATTAGATGGGTCACTTTTGTCACCTGATTTAAATAAAGGAATAACTTTACTATGTTTCATTAAGTTAGGAAATTGACCCATATCAACACATTTATTAAAAATATTTGACAAGATAGGGGCAATACATTGTATTATATGTCTTAGTATATGTATCGAAACGCCCCATAGATCTTCGGTTTTCTTAAAATTTAAACTTATGAAAGTATTTAAAATTACCTTATCATTAACATGATGAAAACTAAAAGGAGTATTACATTCTTCTACACTAGATTTCAGGATGCTATTTGCAAGGTGTGGGTTGGAATCTAATGAACGAGTAGTTGCAGTCGGGATATTAGAAAAATATGATTCAAAAGCTTCTGCCACTTCCCCATCTGAATGTAGACATCTATTATCAATGTTTAGAGAGAACTTGTGATTTTGTATTTTTTTTTTACAAGTCTCTTTGTTGATAATATTCCAAGTAGCTTTAATTTTGTCACTAGAATTAGAAATCTTATGCTTGAGATAGTTTGATTTTGCTACTGCACACACTTTTTTAAATAATTTGGAATAATTTCTGACATATTCGATTAATTTAGGGTCATTCGAATTTGCTTTATCATTATACAAATCGAATAGCTTTCGTCTACTAGTGAAAATACCTGTAGTGGCCCAGTCACTAAATTTTGTTTTAGAATTATTAATAGTGACTTTTTTCTTGGTAAAAATCCTTACAAATTCTTTTTCAATTACATTGAATAACATGTTATATGAATCATTAATATCTACACCCCTAAACTTTAACAACGAGACTCTATTGACTATATTTTTCCTAAATGTATCTAGTCGATGTGCTGTGATTGGTCTACAACTGAAAGTAGATGAAGTCGTGACAGCATAGTGCTCCAAGCTAACAATCTGTCCGCTATGGTCAGAATTAATGCAATTAATTATTGACCTATCAATTACATTGCAATTACAGAAAATATTATCAATACAGGTGGCAGATGTAGAGGTAATTCTAGTAGGCTGGGTAAACAGCTCATGTAAGTTATAGCTTTTAAACAAGTTTAAAAACATAATTGAATTTGGAGATGTATCTAAAATATTTACATTAAAATCGCCACATATAATGATCTTCTTATTACAATTACATATTTTTTTCAATACCTCATCCATAATAGACTCAAAAGTGTGATAATTACCAGACGGAGGCCTATAAATACAGACAATAATGAACTGTTCAAACTCAGCAGGGAGCACCACGTGCAGGTGAGGTTGGCACTTGGGATATGTATACAGGATATCTCATCATTTTGGTACCATCAATGTAAGGTACTTTAAATAATTTATAATAAGAAATTGTAATTGTTCATTTACAGACTATTGGCATGGGTAAAATTATGAGTTCCTAAAAGTAGTATGAGAAAAATAATTTAGGTTCTTATTTACATTAAAGTACATATCTTTAAGTGCCACATCAATGAGGTATCTTGTATACTGGATAGGTACAAGATTAGCAGGAAATATGTTTAATAGCTAAGCTGTAATTGAACTTTGAAGTTTCATGCAAAGTTTTGAAAAACAAAAAACACATTAAGTGAGCACATTGTTATTAGTTAGTATGGCCGTCAATATTTGCGAATCAATCCTGTAGCTGCACATCTTATTTTATTTATTTTACAACAGGTAAATTTACAGTTTGATATTGATTGCTATATTGCTTTACCAATATATTAATCACACATGTGAAAATGATCGTGTAAAATAAATAAAACATGATGTTTTGTGTCGCTGGGATAGGTTATTATAGAACAAGTTACATGTTATTGGGGATCAAATTTTTATTGAAGTTTAGTTTTTCAAGATTATTTGTGAGCCATCTTAACTTCCCTGCGACACGTTAATCCCTTTTACTCCCCAACTAACTACAAGCACTAAAAGCAAGAAAGAAATACTATATAAAAATAACAATAAGTACTAACTAATATCTTTACAATTCTACATTGATAAATATAAGATTTATCTAAAATGAAAGCAATGAATCAGCAATTTTTATACCAGCGTTTGATCGATTAGCATAAATGTATGCGTGTGCAAATGCCCTGAAGTTGGAAAGTTTTCAGCAGTAAGTATTATCAAATAATAGTGCATCTTGAATAAATAGTATGAATGTGAATACATGAAAAATATAGTGAAAAATATTACAATGGAGCATTATATCACTTCACCGATATGATGTTATCAGTCCAACGAAGGCACGTCGGAAACACCACTATATGTTGACACGTGATCGAGGGCAGGATTGCTCCCCCCAGCCGACTGACCAGAGGGAGAACAGACGATCCTACGGAACGAACGAACCGAGGAACAGGTGGACGGTTCCGCGTGGACGACGAGCCGGCGCGCTAGGAGGTGCGGTCGGCGCGCGGCGAGGCGCAAAGACGGATAACTTAGGAAAAGTATTGCCTTCTAAGTGGGGAGTATAGCACCGACATGAGTGAAAATCATTGCCGATGTGACGCATATGTGGCATATCCATGGCTAGTCGTCTGCAATCAGTGTCCGAACTGAATGCAGCCGAGTTGCATCTACATGATTCGCGTAACAATGGTACAAGAATACATACAAACCATACATGGTACCGGAAGAAATAATTTTATTGATAAAAAAAAAGAAAAAAAAAAAGGAAAATAAAAAAACGTATTAAATATTATTGCGAGCTGTTGAAGTTTTTGCCGAAATTGTATCAAGAACACGTTAGATTTAGTCCTACAATTACGTATCAGTCTATTACAGGTTTATTAAGTTACCAATATGATAGTTTATAAAAAGTAATAACACGATATTCTAAAAATGCGTTTAATAGTAGAAGTAGTAGTTACAGTAGTAGTAAATGAGTTCAGGTCTTTATTGTTTTAGTATATAATAATGTTATATCGCACACCACGTTTAAACCAAGTAAGTCTGGTAAAAAACGATTGAAAAAATACACTTTTTATTAGTTGACAAGATATTTTGGTATTGTTTAATGTTTTTTTTTTTTTTTAAATAAATGTCAAAGCATTTGTACAACTTAAATAATAAATCATGCCTTCCTTAATTAAGTAAATAAATCACGAATACGAAAAATCATACAAAATTACTCAAAAGATGCATTAGTTTCCCCAAGTAATTTACTTTTTGTTGTTTGAACTTTATATAAATCCAAATAACTCTTGTGTAATATTTTTTACTAATTAATGATAATACAAATAGGAAATGATGAAAATAAAAATGCATGGATAAAACGTGCCTTGGAAATTCACATCACCTACTTCCCACACAAAATTGTAAAGGAGTGTAAATAAAGAGCTAGGAATACAATTCCTGGCAAGACCACACCCAAAGTGCAGTAAAAAAAAAAAAAAAAAAACAAAAAAAAAACATGGTAATGCCTATGGTGCCTTTTATTTACGAAGATGCAAAATTATGTACACAAGAAGAAGGGAAGGGGCGAAATAGGTAATTTTTAAAACACGTTTCATACTTATCATGCTATGAAAGGTGTTTTTTATGAATAATTCTGTATAAGTTGATTCACGAAAATACACAGTGATTTGGACGTGACTGAGGACCAAAGAAAAGCAACGGAGAAAACATATCTGTCTACTGTATGGATTTAACCAGGTTTGGTAATAGAGAATTAAACCACTGGATGATTAGTAGTGCCAGTTACCAGGCGTAGCAGATTTGGTGTTGTCTTACAATCATAAATACTCGGTGCCACAGAGATGCGTTTGACAAAAAGCGACAGTGTTTCGTGAGAAAATTACAATTTAAAATTTTACTATTTAAAAAAATATATTTGTCGATCGAGATCGGGGCATGATATAGTTACTGCAATCGTCGGTTAATTTTAAGAATTATACAAGTATACGTTCCTAAATTACTCGGCGATTTGGACGTGACTGAGGACCAAAGAAAAGCAACGGAGAAAACATATCTGTATACTGTGTGGATTGAACCAGGTTTGGTTACAGAGAACTAAACCACTGGATGATTAGTAGTGCCAGTTACGAGGCGTAGCAGATATGGTGTTGTCTTACAATCATAAATACTCGGTGCCACAGAGATACGTTTGACTGAAACCGCCTGTATTTCACGAGAAAAATTGTTTTTTTTTGGTTTGTTATTTTCAAGAATTATACAAGAGTTATATATTAAATTTCAAATTTACACAAGTTTATGGGGCGAAACTAATCCCTCATACATAGGTAATTATGTATTTTGAACTGAAGGGACGAACTATTATATTAATATTTCAAGGACTACATATATATTATATTTATTTAGTATTTAGATCTGACAAACGACTGAAAAAAACACCGTCTACAATCAACCAGATCACAAGAACCAATCGATCTCTTTGGCTGGCTGAAAGTGCCTTTATATTCTAAGAAAATTATCAAGTTAAAATTTTAAAATGACAGATAAACACAAATAACGTGGGACGTCTATCAAGAATACAACTGGCTAAAAGTGTCTTTGTAAGAAAAAAATCAAACTTCAGTACAACAAAAAATTCACAAGTGATTAAACGAAGGCATGATTTAAGATTACATACATTAAAAGTTGCGAAATGTTAGTATGTGACTACTAATATTAGTACGAAAACACACGAAAATACACGAATCTGGATTTTAGACAGAGATTAATTATTGACTATTTTTTATTACAGAGACCCGCAATCGTCTTTGTGCGATTTTTATGAGGGCGGAACCGCTACTACTGAATAGTTTGAAACTAAACTGAGACTACTCGTATTAGATTATTTTACGTTATTATTTATATGTATTTATATTTTGTTTATAAAAGTTATTGGTATTTAGGATTTGAAAATACTTAGGTAATTTAGATATGAATAACGACGAAGGAAAACATTATGTGCTTACTAAGTATTATCAAAACCATACAAGAATCAAACAATTTAAACATTGGATTAGCTATTGATGTCAATTATATTAAGGAACGTATATAGTTTGTTTTACAATCATTAATACTTAGTGCTATAATAACATGTCTGTTTGTATTGGATGATAACGCTTGTTTCCCAAGAAAATGATAAATTAAACTATAATACCATGGACATACAAACCATGTGACAGCAATTTTGATGAAGTCATGATACTTGATCATGCACTGATTCAAGAGCGTTTTACGTTAAGCGAAACTATTTGCCATATTAAATAAACTTGAACATAATATAGGGGCTATTCGATTTTATTTATCGTTCTTGTATGAATTTATGATGTTTATTGGTGTAATTATTTAAGATACCTATAACCTACGAAAAGCAACGCAGAAAACATGTCTCTAAACTCTTGATCGGGTCAGGTTCGTTAGAAAAACCTTAAATATTGGATGAGCGAATGATGCCAATATCGTGTTGAGGATATGATATTAGACAATTTTGTTAGAAGATTGTAAAACAAATTGAATTATCAACATACATAAGAACATATTAAACTGAAAGTATATTTATTATATTCAACAATGTAAGTAAAAAAAAAAACAATTTCACCAAACAAATACTAAAAGACAGCCCTATAAAACATCAAATTTGGTTTTATTTTAAATTAGTATTAGTTATATGACGTTGGGTAATTTTTCATAATGCATTATTGTGTCTGAATGTAGAAATTATTAGATTTTTTTATATATACAACGAATACACAACGAAGAAAACAAATGCATTTTTTTTTTTGTGAATTAAGCCAATTAGGGCCATTTTTGAATACTGGTTCTATAAAACGAGTTCTTTATTATTTCATTAAATATTTGTCACATCTAAACCTATTTTGTCAAGAGGTGTAGATGTGACAGAGGATTTCAGGAAAACGAGAACGACATTAGATGAGAGTGCTGCTAAATACTACCAAAATTTATTCGAAAAAACTACATGCTGCTTTTCCTTTAAATATTTAGGCTAAGCATTGGAGACAACATATATACAACTCGTGAAATAATTGTGGTCAAAAACAAATCACCTAATTTGCTAATGTAATACTTATAATCTGCTTAGTACGTGTTAATGAATACTACTTATTATAAACAGAGTAAAAGTATTTCATTCAATTGCTCACATAACAAACGAAGACATGAATATAGAGGAGATTCAAAATATTAAGATAAATATAGCGAAATGTTAAATTATTATTATTATCAAATCAAATGATGCTTATTTTCATATAATAGTTGGTTTACTCGTGGTGTGCGCTGAGTAAGGATTGTTTTTTTTATATTGGATGGCAGTAATACAGATTTTATTTTAATTAAGGACGAACATAGGTACTGTGTAAAATACAACAATCTATAAAAATCACTATGATATTATATTATTTGTCTACAATAAAATTTGCAATTCGAAAAGTTTTACATATATGTGAAGAAAGATCATTTATTATTTATTATTTTTTTCTTTTATCAGTGTATTGAATACTCAAAATATAAACGATGTTTATAAATATTTCAGTGATAATCTGAAACTCATATGCCTAGGTCAAGTGAGACCAAGATCATATTTTGGAACCAACCAATTCTTTTGATAAGTTAAATAGTTTTCAAAATGACTTTTCAAACAGTGGTCAAAGGTGGTAAAAGAAAACATTAAAATGCGAACAGTGTTGACATTGGGGATAGATTAGTAATATTACTAATTTATCTTCCTAATATAAAACCGATTATCGAAATCAACGAAATATAAAATGTTGAGAGCATACCGTGTATAATTGAATTGTATAAATCTTTATGGACTTTTAACTTTTAATATAGAATGAATGGTAAACGGAGATAATAACACCAGGGATGAGTACAATGTTCTGTCGCACGTTGCTCTATGAGATAGAACAACGGGAAGACTGTACGGCAACACCAGGGACGAGTACAATGTTCTGTCGCACGTTGCTCTACGAGAGATAGAACAACGGGAAGACTGTACGGCAACACCAGAGACGAGTACAATGTTCTGTCGCACGTTGCTCTACGAGAGATAGAACAACGGGAAGACTGTACGGCAATATCAAGATAGATGGTTTTTTGTCACACATTGATCTACAAGTAATATAATATCGGAAAGAAAATTTTATAAATTTATATGCTGGATATTTTTAAATTTTGTATCATAATTCGATGCATTCCATAAAAGTACTAATATTTTTTTTCTTATAAAAGTATTGTATTCTTAAAATATAATCGATGTATATATATTTTGGTGATAGTTTGAGAATTACATGCCTAAGTCAGATGAGACTAACATCATATTTTGGATCCCACAAATTCTTATAAATAAGTTTAACAATTTTCAAAATAACTTTAAAAAGTGGTCAAAGGTGGTAAAGGAAAACATTAAAATGCGAACAACGTTGACATTGGGGATATATTAGTAATATTACTAATTTATCTTTTTAATAGAAAACGGATTAAGGAAGTATAAAACTTTGAGAGAATACCGTGTATAAAGGTGGTAAATGAAAACATTAAAATATGAACAATGTTGATATTGGGGATTGATTAGTAATATTGCTAATTTATCTTCTTAATAGAAAACGGATTAAGGAAATGTAAAATGTTGAGAGAATACCGTATATAATTACCGTGTATTCCATATTTTTTTATGGACTTTTAACTGTTTAACTATAGAACATAATTATCAAATGGTAAACGGAGATGATAACACCAGGGACGAGTACAATGTTTTGTCGCACGTTGCTCTATAAGACATAACATAGGAAAAGGTGTACGGCAATATCAGAATAGATGGCTTTTTTGTCACACATTGGTCTACAAGTAAAATAATATAGGAACAAAAGTCGTATAAATTTATATGCTGGATATTTTTTTAGTCTGATACGTAATTAGAAGTAGGTAGTTATGCGAATTCGGTGTTATGCGAATACGTATTCCGACTATCCACCGCATGACTATTGAATAGATAAAACCCGTCATTAAATTTCCAAAATGAAATCGTGTTGTTATGCCCCGTAAAAAGATAGCTATCCGAATTATCATTGTGAGACGCATCAAAAACAACCATCCACAATAGATTCTCTAATTCTAACGACTTAATGTCAAAAGTCTGCATGTTGTTTGGAAACAAACCGTTAATAATCCAGCTGTCTTCCGTAGCACGAATTTTGACCGAAAAATTTCATACACGAAATTCAGAAGGCAACTCTTCCGGTAATAAATATACATGATGGGCGGGTTTTGAATGTAAGTACAACGCGTCACCACTACGCAAAATGGTGTCTATATCGGAAGTAGAGAACGGACTACGATCTAAAATTACTGATAAAGAGGATGCACATGCCGACATTGCCACACATTGTGCGTTATTACCTCGGAAAAGTAAGCGGTCCCCTTGATGGGTGCTGCCTACAAAAACGCAACATTGAAAACATGCGTGCAGTTATTTATAAAAAAAGCTGTAAAACAATCGTATACCGCTGGACCACTTTGCGTCCACCATATTAGAAAAGGAATTAAGTTGTGATATTTTTATGATAATGTAAAGAGAGATTGGATTTAAATAATTTATCAAGTATTTAAGAATTATAGTTAATTAAATTTCATTAAAAATCAATTTTGCTGTATAATGTCCGGTTTCTTTACTCCATCAGGTCTGCGCCCACTGATTTTGTTCAATATTGTGGTCTTAGGAATAGCATATTCTTTGCATATTTGTTACCGATTTCTTCTTCTCCCGAGTTTCATTCAACGCTTTTCTTTAATCTTCTTCTATGTAGGTATGTCCTTTTTTCCTTCTTCGTTCTTATATCTAAAGAAGTCAACTTAAACATAAAATATAAGAATTTAAGAAATTACTCATTTAAGAAATTACTCATACAAACAAAGTATAATAGGGATTAAATTTGTAGTCATAATAAAAAATTTACCTACTACACATTTTGTATTCAAAAATACAAACAAATAAATTGTAGGGAATTCATTTAAAAAATGGACGCAATTTGTTATTATTCCCTGTTGGCATAGTTTGCGTCCATTGTGGACGCAAAGTGCAAGCTTTATAAATTCGGTGTAGTAATTCGCGTCCACCTTATTTTAACTGTTAACTATAAAAAAAAAAAAGCAAATTCACATTTAACATAATTCCTTTTATCAACGTTTTGAAACAGCTATGTATCCAAAAAGCACATATAACAGTAAAAGACTTACCTTCAAACGCACCGCTGCCCACTATTTTTGTCTCATAATCCCGCACGTCCGCGCTCTCTTGTTGAACAGCCGTCTTTTTACTTTTTTTTCTACACAGGACTGGTTGGGCGCACGGAACTTTTGTCTATGTGTGCGTGCCTCTTATACATTGAAGTATAGGCGGCAATGATATTTCGACTTATTAGTGTGTTAGTATACTAAATTTCGAGAGTTTTCAAAGGAGGGTCCGTAAAATGGACGCAAATTGGGCGATGGACGCGAAAAGGCGAACTTCCCCTAAAACAATGGTGATATTAATTCAATCTTGCTAATAAAACACTCGCATTTGGTTAGTACTAATATGTTATATAAACATAAATTATAATAATATTACAATTGGGTTTTTATGTTTACAAAACAATGCACATACCTACCTATTTCTTACTCCTCTTGATGGGTTTTGATCCAGATAAATAATGATACCTATCGTAACAGTTCAAAAAGGATAGCAATTATCTAAATTAAATAAAATAAATAATCATTCACCATATAATACTGTGAGACGAAACAATTAAAGTAATGGAAATCGTTAAACATAAAAGGTTTACCTATTTACTTTTATAAATAACATCATGAATTCTATCATTGTAAATTCTAGTTTGTCTACCTATTTATATGTATTTCATATCATATTTATTTATAAATAATAACACAACGATAAGAACTAAACTTGTACAATAGTTGTGCTTAAATATATTATGCTTAAACTATAGCCATAAATTAATAAAACAAACTTCAAAAATATCTCATTCTTATTATTTGTATAACCCAAATAATTTTAAAAAAAGTTACAACTTGAAAATGAATAAAATGCACTTTTAAATTATTCAAATTTATGTTACTTCAGTACATAATAGTCAAAAAGACAAAGTGTTTTGTTATATTTATTTAGATCTAAGATTTCTATTGTATTAATAAATAAATAAATATGATATGCAAAAAGAACAAAAATATGTTTTTGACTGAATCTATCTAGATACCTACTATCACTTGAATAATTAATTATCATGTAAAGAGAAATCTTTTAAATATGTATGTAACCATCTATTTGCATATAAAAAATACAAGTAAATTTATATAATAATAACCCAACCTACCCAAATTTATTGTACCATAATTATTTAAAATGTAAATTTAAGGATCCAATTATGACACTATTTATTAAATTTATGATGTAGGTATATAACAATTTCCTAGCTGCAACTAATTGGACTAAATTAATTTAATGTAGATAATAATCAAAAGGAACATTGAAATGAAACCTACCTACACTATTTTTCATTATAAAAATTATACGATCCCTCCTACGTAATCTATCGTAAGCCACAAAAAGTCAAATTTCGTTTTTTTACAGTAACGTGTCAGATATTCTTCATAGAATCAGTGTATAAAATTTTACAACAAAACTCGCACGTTAAGGCTGTTTTTCCAGTCGTATAATATAGTAAGTAGAAATTGTACGCGATGTAAAGTATCGCATGAGTCAAAGCGACGGTTTACGAGGGGCGCGGGGGACCGCGGCGCGAGCGCGGGCGAGTCGTATATGCCACTTACGATCGTTTGCGCTGGAAAATGCCACATATGTAGATTTTTCGCTCAGAATACGAAAAAAAACTATAGTTATAGAGAGTTATTGTAAGTATTTTTAAACATGGATAAAGAAAAGTATTTTGTGAAGAAGAAAATTTCATCAAGATCAGAAATGTTAATTAATTTAGCTGTCAATAAAATTGGCGTTAATAAAGAAACACAAGAAACTCCAGGTAAACATTACTTTTTATGCATAATATTTTTGGTATTAGTTTAGTGATTACTCGTGATTAATATTTAATTTTAATAAAGAGTAAAACGTTAGTAAAACGTTTTTAATGTATTGATTGCTTCTCTATAGCGAATGAGTGGGGTAAATAACGGTAAGTACTACATACTATAATTTACATCGGAAATCAATATTTTTATTTTGTCGTATGTGATACTTACTATATCTTACATGGGAAACGTTGAGTAAAATTGATATGGTAAAACCACTTACTGTTGTTTACGTTGGTTATTATACCGAATCAAAAATAGTATGTATGACATACCACTATTTACCTCGCCCCTATATTAACATACGATATGTTACGTTTCAGGATATCGTAAATCCTTTCTATATTGTGTAAATGTATGGTTATTATTCTTTGTTTTAGAATCTCCTTTACCTCCTGGACCTGATATAGAGACAATTAACAATGTAATGGACATCTTTGATGGCTTCAGTAGTTGCTTGGTACATGTGGCATAAAGGGCAGGGTAAACTATTTTTGTATTGCAGAAGAGGGCCATTCGGGCTATATATATAATAATAATATAATAATAATAATGTATGGCTTTAAACCTCGAGATTCGCTAAGATAAATGTCCAAGAAATTGTCATATTAACCGTACCATCACAATACATCTTTGACTGCATTATGTATATACGCAAGAACTTTCATAACTTTATCCAAAAATCTGATTGTCATCGTTTTGACACTCGAAATAAACACAAACTAAACAGTATTTGTCCCGAGTTGGTCTGGGACTTAAAAAGAATGTGCCAATTGTGTTTCTTGCCTAGCATGTCGTAAAATGCGACTAATGGTATATCGAGTTTTGGGTATGTGATTGTGTAGGCGACAAGCTAGCCATTTGTCACTACTTTTCCATAATGTTCCATCTAACCAAGCCCAGATTTCGTTTTTGGCTGAAGGTTAAAGGGACTTGCTGTCCTTTTGACTCTGCCTACCCCTTCAGTGATTATGGGCGTGATGTTATGTATGTATGTATGTATGTTCTGTGTCTAAGACTTCACAAGACTAGTGGTTCATTTAGGGGGTTAAGTATAAAATTTATTAACAAACTACCAAGCAATATAATTGAACTGCCTATGCATAGATTTAAATTACATATTAAAGAGCATCTTATGAGAAAGGCTTATTATACTATAGAAGATTTTTTAAGTAACAAATATTTGTAATTACTATTTACCTTTTATAGATTTGTACAGCATAGTAGCTTAAGAATATGATGAGTGTTATTTTGAATTTTACTTATTGTGAATTTGGCGATGAAAAGAGTAACTATCGAGTTTCTTGCCGGTTTTTCTCGGTAGAAGCTACTTTCAGAATCTGGTGGTAAATTTTCATTTGTATGTACTGACGATTTATAAGTGCTTATTTAAGCCTACGTAAATAAAGATAATTCCATTTCATCATTTAATTTCAAACGAGGAGCAAATGAGGTAGCAAGCTGCTTGTTGGAATTTATAGAACACAAAATAGAGAATGGCTCTAATGATTTCAGATTTTTCTCTGACAATTGTGTTGGACAAAACGATGAATAGAATCGTGTACGCGTTGTACTCATATATGTTTATCACAGAATAAATATAACGCATACATTTTTAGAAAAGGGGCATACTTACTCAATCTGAAGGTGATAGCGTTTATGCGTTGATAGAGAGAGGCTCTAAAAATAAAGTATTTACACGCCTATAGAATGGTATAGCCTAGTGCGATGATGGGTGAAGCAAGACGGTCATCCTAAATAGTTAAAGAAATGGACTATTCAGATTTTTTGGATTTCAAACAATTATTACCAGGTCTTAATTGGACTAAAAATATAAGCGGACAAAAAGTTGAATGTAACAAAATTACACAAGTCTGTTTGAAATATGAGAATCTATCAAAAGTGTATTACAAATATGACTTATCCAATAGTAAAAGATTTGCGATTGCTCTGAATACCAATACCTGATCTATAAAACAAAGCGACATAGTTTCTGTTCCCATCCTATATCATAGACCGCTTCCCATACCTATGGCTAAAAAATCTGACTTATTTAGTCTTTGCCAGAGTGGTATTATGTTTTTTACAATTTTTAACATTTAAATAATATTGAAATGTAAGATGTGCAAAGGCTATATTCCGAAATATGCATTATGGCGATTTCTTAAAGCACTTCCAATCCACTTTATTGACCATATAATTTTTTTCTCAGGTTTAACAAATGTTTAACTTGCCGTAATGTTTTAACTATTTTTAACTAAATCTTTCTCGATTTTTGTTAAAATTGAAGAGAGGATCATTCAATCTACATGCACATTTCTTTTTATAAGCTTTAAAATTGTATTGTTAAAAGACTGATTATAAGGTCGAATTCAATTAAATTTAAAGTCAAAACATATTTTTTAGAACTTAAAAAGGTGTTTAAGATAAGCACGGTTCAGTAATTTTAATAATTAAAAGAGAATTGTAAAAGCATATTATAAATATAACTTGTTTTGGCTTTATATTGTGTTTTATTATTTTTAGAAAACAAAAATATTCCAACGAACATTATAGTATGTACTACAAATGGCAAAAAAAAATAATTAAGTTACCACGAAAAGAATAGTAAGTGATACATGCTATATCTACAGACATTTATTATTCGACGTATATTATGGTATGTAATACTTGCGATAAAATAAAAAACATGTAACACGCAGTAAAGTATAGTAACATCAATTTCTCAAAAACCATTAATACAATCGTATTAAATCTAATCACATTATAAAATACATTAATTCATTACTATGCACAGTAAATTTTATGTCAATACCTACACATTATAAAACTCTACACAACTTTGAACATTCAAACAGCTCTCCTGTAAAATTACTATAATGGAGTTACTATAGTTTACGTAGGAGGGGTCGATATCCCCCCCGCCGGGGTCCTCGGTTTGTCGTACCGGGGGGGCTCAGTAGGCCCTGCCATGGCAGGGCTGAAGCGAAGAGGGACCCCGAGGTGAGCCGCGACTGCACGTTTGGCAAGCCGGGCAGTTGCGGCGGTCCGGCCGTATGGCCCGCTGCGGCCGGACCAGGGTTGCCGAGGAAGAGGAGGAGCGGAGTGTTTTCGTTGCTCGCCTCCCTATCCTCGGCAACCCGACAGGGGCGCGCTGGGTCGCGTTGTGGTGGGTCGCGGAGGGATTGAGCGTCTCGATGCTCTCCCTCCGCGACGACAGGGCTCTGCCCTCAATTTGGGTCGCCGGGTGGAAGGCGGCCCCCTCTGGCGAGACGCTCTCCGCGTGCCCTCTGGCTTAGCAGAGGGCACAGCGCGAGAGTGGGCCCACGACGCCGGTCTCGGGGACGATCGGCGTCTGAATCCTGGGCGGAGTAGTTGAGACATGCTGGGTGGCCTGGCATGTCTCGACGCACGCGCGTGCTCGGTGCTGTGCATCCGACGACTGGCGTGGGCTGCACAGCATCGACCACCGCCGCGCGAGGTGAGCCGCGTAGCGCGGCACGCGCACCACCGGAGGAGCTGTTGTATAGTCCCGACAGGGGATACCGGCTCCTCCGGAACTGCGCCGATGGAGGCCACCTTGGGGTTTAGTCGGTTCGAGTCCGACACACCGCCCTCTGGATCCCCGTCCGGAGGGTGACGGCTCGTGGGAGTTCCAAATAAAAAAAAAAATAAAAAAAAAAAAAAAAAAAAAAAAAAGGAGGGGTCGATATAGGTATTAATATCCCTATGTTACATAAACCGCTAATGATTTAAAATGTAAAATATTATTAATATCAATATTATATTATATTGAACTCAACTCTAATTTGAATAATCAAAAGATTTTAAAATATATTTTGGTTGTTATTTAAAAACTAACTTACACACAAAAATTAAATTATTTGGCATAATAAATTAATGATAATGATAGACACATAGTTAGATAACCAACCTCCATAATGTTAGTAACTCTTTAGTGACAGAATCTCCTTATTGTGAAAAGGAATAAATAATCTATAATAAAAAATTATAATGATTCATAAAACTATAAAATACCTATTAACAATAGATAGAACCAAATGGTTCTTAAGTGGTGAGGCTGAAAAATTTGTTACCCCTTAAGCACTGTATTTCATTAACACCACACAGTACAATATATCAACTCTCAAAATATATATTAAATAGAAAGAAGATGAAAATAGGACATAAAATAAGAGTGTGCAACTTACCCGTAGCGATGCACGAAGATGCAGGGATGATAGCAGAATGCCCAGGCATGATGTCAGTAGAAATCTAAAATGATGAATTATGTATTTAACATTGTTGCCTAAATTAATAAATTAAGTAGGTACGTGGGAATATTATCTATCTATGAACCTAGTTTATGATTCCAATGCACATTGGGGATTTGAGGCAGGACATAGGTACTTACTTAAATGTTTTATTTGCATATAGACGCGCAAGACATCAATAAGGAAAAGTAAGAACAGAGTACCTAATTAAGTATATCTAGTACCTACTTACTTACCTCTTTAATATTACGACACCGAGACTAAAACACCCGTCCAACTAACTATTTTCTTTAAACACCCGCCATAAAGCAAAATTACTTACCTACATAATCTTGTCATACCTACCAAATCATTCATTACGTTAACTTCGGTCAGAGGGCTTTGTTTATTGTTTAATTTAACAATGAAGTTAAAGTAGATAAATGATGGAAAATTTATTTTTAGCAAACCTATTTAATATTATGCTTCGCTGCTCAATTTTCGCGATTAATTTACATGTATTACTGTTTCGAACTCTTCGGCCATAACCACGAATTGTTTAAATAATAAAAGTATTAAATTATTAAAATTAAGAAAAAAGTATCTAATTTGACTTCTCTCACTCGTTCACACCGCGCCGCCATCCAGACGCCATGACACTTTCACTTTCATTATCTGATTTCGTGCAGAAGCGGCCGGTACCAATTAAAGTATTTTTTTTACAAAAATCAAGATATTTGTTTGTTTTGTGTCATTAGTTCGTTAAATTACAAGTGTCGGTGATTTTTAATTGTGTTGGTGTGTTGTGTTTGCGGTTACATCTTCAAACATGGGAAAAAAGCGCAAGCACAGTGACACTTACAGTAACGAGCGTATACTAAAGAAATTGCAAAGGTTAGAGAAAAAATTGCGGAAAAAACGTCGTCGTTCAAGTTCTAGTACGTCGGAATCGTTACCTGGTGAGTAATTAGTAAATAATTACATACTGTTTAAGATTAATTTCGGTCTTGTCACCTGCGTACGGACATCTAACGTATAGTACGTAGTTACCTTCCTTATTTGTTTTAACAAGTGTTTTTTATGCAATGTGGTTCATGGTCATGCATGAAACTTATAAACAATTCGTTAGGTTATGAAGCGTGTTACGCGCGGAACCCTAATGCTAAGCGCTGACGCCAGATGCACTTCGAACGCGCGTGTAACCTGGATTTCATCATCGTCGCGTAAACTGCTGACATCGCGGCGCCCGCTGCCCGCGACCGCCGCGCCTACGAAGCCCCAGTACATACCTAACATCGGACTTAGCTATAAGTTTTACTTTGTAATTTTATTTTATTAAATAGTTTTAATTTAATTTCGGTTTTTTTTCGATCCTCCGGCCGTGACCTTCGTAATTGGCGCAGTCGGTAGGATTCTCGAAATCAGTTAGGGAATTCTTACATCGATCCCGCCGCGTGCTCGAATCCGTCGTCGCGTCGAGCTGATTAAGCTATCGAGCCTAATCGAGAATCCAGAACCTGAAGACGCAGCCAGAGGGCATATCGACAGTATCCAGACATTGATACGCTGAGAACCGAAATGTTGTAAGTACCACAGAATTATCTTGTGTTGCTCTCCTTGGTCCTAATTCCTAAGCTCACATCTTAATTGCACTATTTTAATTTAGTAGGTTAGTCTATAATATTTTCACGATTTTTCATCCAAGACATAACGCTAGGAGCGGGTCTGCATCGAGGCAGTCTCGCCAGCAAGTTCTAGATTCATTTAGAGATAATTTAGGGTTAGATATTTTATTTGAAGAGCCTACAATGTCGCACGATCCCGACACCATATTCAAGGCCCTAAGGGTTGTCCCAGAATTTGATGGGAACCCTAATACTTTAACTAGATTCATTAGATTATGTGATCAATTAGTTGCCGCATATATAGTGAATGGCCCTAACGCCGAATTGAACAACCTTTCTTTACTTAACGGCATATTGAATAAGATTACAGGAAATGCCGCTAGAACAATAAATTCCAATGGCATACCTGAGAACTGGTTAGGCATCCGCTCAGTTTTAATTAATAATTTTTCTGACCAAAGGGACGAAACGGCCCTCTATAATGATTTGTCACTACAAACCCAAGGTGCGAGTTCGCCTCAAGAGTTTTACGATAGGTGTCAGACTCTTTTTAGCACGTTAATGACGTACATAACTTTACATGAGACAGTGTCTACGACTATAGAGGCAAAACGTAGCTTGTACAAAAAATTGGCTAAGCAGGCTTTTGTTAGAGGTCTTAAAGAACCCCTGGGATCTAGGATCAGATGTATGCGCCCAGACTCTATAGAAAAAGCACTAGAATACGTACAGGAGGAATTAAACATTATGTATCTCCAGCAGAGAAATGACAGCGTATCTAAGAACCATATGCATGCTACGTCACCGCACACTATAGTACCTAAATCGCTTATGCACGCTAACATGACCCCTCCAATTCATAGACCATTTAATTTCCCACCTATGGCACACCCTGTAGTTAATTGGCAACGACCTATTCAACCCCCTGCATACCTCAAGCCTAACATGGTACCTCATCAGCATCCCAATCGCATGCCTACTCGCACGCAACAAATGTTCCGCGCTTTACCACCTAATTATAACGCGAACACTAACGTATTTAAATTACAGCAACGTAATGTACCTTATGTGCCTAACAATTCGGGTCCGCGTCCTATGAGTGGCGTTAGTAATTTCGTGTCGAAACCACTTCCTCCATCAGGTCATGATTGGAGAAAATTCGGGAATCCGCCACCTTCGAACTATTTTAAGACGCGCGATGTAAACGTCAATGATTGCGTCACCTATGACGATTATTATAATTCATATTATCAAGAGTGCTACGAACCCGATCTGTGCTACGAATACAATAGCGACTACGGTAATTACGTTTACCCCGATCACGTAAGCGATTGCTACGGTACCGCGCCTCAGTGCTACGAACCTGACTTTTATCAAGATAGTGTAGTCGATGAACAGCCTCAACCTTCGCAATCATCATCTTCTCAGGAGGATTTTCGCGAAGCCAAGACGTCAAAAAAGTTAGGATAGAACTTAACATACAGACGCAGCGGCAGTTAGCTTATATTCATATAGATAACCCGCCATTAAATTTCTTGATAGATACCGGCGCGAACCAATCTTTTATAAGCCCGGAAGCGGTCGAAAAATACTACTCTCACATTCAGCTTAACTATGAACCGTTTGAAGTTACGAACGTGCATGCTACAAGTAGAAACAACTACTCTATAACGTTACCTTGTTTTCCTGAATTTAATCAACAGGATGATATTAAGCTATTCATTTATAAATTCCATGATCATTTCGATGGACTGTTAGGTCTAGATTTGCTAACTAATTGGGAATCAAATATAGATCTTAAAAATATGACGTTAAAAACAAATTCATCTGTTAATCCACTTCGATTATTTAATTCTCGTAACGCGAATTTATATGAAGACATTATCCCGGCTAATTCATCTAAATTAATTAGAGTTCCAATCAATACATCCGACGGTGAAGTTTTAGTAACCGAACAAATAATTTGCAACTGTATAATACACGAATGTCTTACAACTGTTAATAATAGCCGTGGTATAGTAGAGATAGAAAATCCAACTAACAATGACATTATTTTATCGTTAGACCGGCCCGCTCAAGCTAGTATGTTTAATATTGAGTGCATGCGCACCGAACAACCAACGTTCTACGTACAAGATTCCAATCGCGTACAAGACGTCATATCTAGATTACGGACGGACCATCTTAACGAAGAGGAAAAGGCCAATATCGTATCTCTTTGTTCTAAATTTTCTGATGTTTTCCACATTGAGGGCGAGCCCCTTACTTTCACTAACAAAATAAAGCATTCGATTAGAACAACGGACGAAATCCCAATATACACGAAGAGTTATAGATATCCTTTCGTACATCGTAAAGAAGTTAGTGACCAGATTTCTAAAATGTTGGAACAGGGAATCATTCGTCCTTCTGACTCAGCTTGGAGCTCACCCATTTGGGTAGTCCCAAAGAAAGTAGATGCTTCGGGAAAGCAAAAGTGGAGAATTGTAGTCGATTTCCGTAAGCTCAACGAAAAAACGATCAATGATAAGTATCCCATACCGAACATAACGGATGTTCTGGATAAGTTAGGGAAGTGCCAGTATTTTACCACCCTGGATTTAGCGTCAGGTTTCCATCAGGTAGAAATGAATCCAGAGGACATTTCTAAAACGGCATTTAACGTCGAGCACGGACACTTCGAATTTTTGCGAATGCCAATGGGTTTGAAGAATTCGCCATCTACCTTTCAAAGGGTGATGGATAATGTGCTCAGAGGCCTCCAAAACAGCATTTGCCTCGTATATTTAGATGATATAGTCGTTTTTAGCACCTCGCTCCAGGAGCATATGACCAACCTCGAGAAGGTTTTCCAGAGATTAAGAGAATCAAACTTTAAAATCCAAATGGATAAGTCTGAATTCCTTAAACTCGAAACGGCTTATCTTGGTCACATAATTAGTAGGGAAGGCATCAAGCCAAACCCAGATAAGATCGCTGCTATTCAAAGATATCCCATTCCAAAGACTTCTAAAGAAATAAAACAATTTTTAGGTCTCATTGGCTATTACAGGAAATTCATACCGGATTTTGCTCGCATCACTAAACCAATGACACAATGCTTAAAAAAGGGTAGGAAGATTACACTCGATTCGGAATACACTAGTTGCTTTGAAAAATGTAAATCTCTGTTAACAAACGATCCCATATTGCAGTACCCCGATTTTAATAGGGAATTTATATTAACAACAGATGCTTCCAATGTTGCCATTGGAGCCGTACTTTCTCAGGGTACTGTAGGCTCCGACAAGCCTATCTCGTACGCTTCACGTACATTAAACGAGAGCGAATTAAATTACAGTACGATCGAGAAAGAGCTTCTCGCGATCGTTTGGGCTACCAAATATTTCCGCCCATATTTATTCGGACGTCAATTTAAGATCATGACTGATCATAAACCACTCCAGTGGGTTATGAGTCTAAAGGAGCCCAATGCACGGCTTACCAGATGGCGTCTCAAGTTATCCGAATACAATTTTACGGTCATTTACAAAAAGGGAAAGCTTAATACTAACGCAGATGCTTTATCCCGCGTAGAAATCAATAATGAGGAGATTAGTTCCATCATAGCTAACCCTACTAACCAAGAAAGATCGTTAGCTGGCTCCTCTACAGCCACAGTCCATACTAACCAGGAAAACCCAATTCTAGAAATACCCATCACGGATGAACCCCTAAATAAATTTAGTAGACAAATCTGTTTAACGATTGTAGGTGACATTAAAAGACGGCCAACGGTCTCAAAGCCTTTTGAAACGCATACGCGTACTTCCATACAGTTATCAGAATCTAATTTAGAAAATGATCTCGTGAACGCCATAAAAGAATACGTTAACCCCAAAGTAAAGACAGGTTTAATAATTAACCCTTCACTTGCCATGTACACTATTATACCTATTTTACAAGAAAAATTTAAATCATCCGCGATGAACTTAGTGTTAACGAAAACCGAGATTGAAAATGTTAAGGAATACTTACGCCAACAGGATATAATACGCCACTATCATGATGGGAAGACCAACCATCGCGGAATTAACGAGTGCTACTCAACATTATCCGTTAGATACTACTGGCCTAAAATGAAAGAGGACATTACCAAATTTATCAATGATTGTACCATATGTGGTCAAGCCAAATATGATCGACGTCCTATTAGGCAACAGTTCAATATAGTACCCCCTGCTACTAAACCGTTTGAAATAATACATATGGACCTATTTACTACAGACAATGAAAAGTATTTAACATTCGTAGATGTATTCTCTAAGTATGCACAGGCTTATCACTTACGCGATGGTACTGCTCTCAGTATCATTCAAGCTTTACTAATCTTTGCTACACACCATGGACTCCCACTAACAATTGTAACTGATCAGGGTACCGAATTTACTAATCAAATGTTCTCCGAATTTACTAAATTTCACAAAATAATTCACCATAAAACGTTAGCACACTCACCAAATGATAATGGCAATATAGAACGCTTTCATTCCACTTTATTAGAACACTTACGTATTTTACGTTTACAACGTAAAAACGAACCCGTAGTTAACTTAATACCATATGCACTTTTAGCTTATAATAGCTCAGTGCACAGTTTTACAAAGTGTAAACCCTTTGATTTAATCTTAGGACATTTTGATCCTAGAGATCCTCTTAACGTAGATTTAAATGAATTATTGCTCCAGCAATACATGCAATCTCATAGATCACAGATGCAAACGGTATATGATATAATTAATGAACAATCTCTTAACAATCGTACAGCTTTAATAGAACAACGCAATAAAACCCGCGAACCAGAAGCAGAGTATGAACCAGGACAACAGATATTTGTTAGGAACCCCTTAGCCAGCCGACAAAAATTAGCTCCCCGTTTCACTCAAGATAAGGTACTAGCCGATTTACCCATACACATATACACTTCTAAAAAACGCGGTCCAATAGCCAAGTCTCGATTAAAGCGTGTCCCTAAGAGCGCCAAATTGTTGCAGGTTACTGCTGATCCCAGCTCTCCACCTTCTCCAAGCTCAGGAGATAAAACTCGAAAGCCTGGATAATGGACCAGGAATATTACCTTTTAAGTTAGGACCCATGGACTTAATCACTCACTATCATACTTTCCTACAATATATTGACTTAGACAATTTTGAAGATCAAATCAACTTAGTTTATTCACAGATTACTTATATACGATCCCAAATAGATAATGAAACTACTAGTTTATACGAACATCAGTTAGATCACCTTAAGGATAGAATAGACTCTGCAAATTATGAACTTAAAAGTCTTGAACCGAACCGTGCCAAACGAGGTCTTATAGATGGCTTAGGCTCTATAGTAAAAAGTATAAGCGGTAATTTAGATTATACAGATGCAAAAAGATACGATGATGCCATATCAGTCTTAAGTCAAAATCAAGATAATATCAGCTCTGAATTAAATAACCATATAAGTTTAAGTAAAGATTGGATGTCTCAAAATAGTAAAGTCATTACACAGATAGTAGATAATCAAATAAAAATTAACGACACATTGCATACAATTTTAAAGACTATAGGAACTAATGAAGAGTTATATGTTAAGTTAACCAGATTTGGACAACTGCTGACAATCATCAGTGAGAACATAGATGAATTGTCAGAAAGATTACGTAAGATAGAAGATATTTTGGCTTTTACACGTGCATCAGGCACGCATCATTCAATATTAGGTTTAGATGTACTAAGTAATATGTTAGATAAGCTGAGATCTGTTTATGGTGTAGACATGATCATAGATTTAGAACATAGGGATTATTACAATATAATAAGAAGTGGCTCATACTATGTAGGAAAACGTATAGTCATAGTGTTTAGGTTTCCTATCAAATCCCCTCGTCAATATGACCTTTACAAACTTGCAGTTCTCCCTAATAAATTTAATCAGGTCCTCCTTCCTCCCTTTCCCTATATAGCAACTAACGAGAATATTCATGTGTACATAGAGGCTGAATGCCCGAAGTTAAATAACCGGTATCTCTGCGAGGAGCAACTCAATCACCAGATGCGCACAGAACCAGACTGTATCCTGAAACTAATAAGACATCAGGTTATCGACAGATCCTGCAAAATCACCACAATCCTACTTAACAAGGAAGCCATGGAAAAGATGGACGACCGTCACTATGTCATCGTGTTCCCGCATCCTACGAAGATACATCTTACCTGCGGCCGAGACGACTACAGCATCCTCAACGGAAGTTATCTCGCAACCATCCCTCATAACTGCATACTGCGCTCAAATGAGTTCACAATCATCAACGTGAATGACAAACTGAAAGGAAGACCCATCAAGATCATTCAGACTTCACTTGAGATGACTACAAATAAGACATCTATGCCGACATACGAGATAAATTCTATAAATCTTAACGAGCTTCACAAGCTGCAGAATAGAATAGAACTACAAGAACAGATCTCACCTAAATCGGTACAGATGCAGTCAATATACCACACGACTATTCCACTCTATGGAACCCTGATGGGTGCAGTCATCACCTTCGTTATCATCTTAATTCGACGCTACATCAGTCGCAATCGCCGTGAGCCAGAGCAATCTAATAATCACCCAGGCCCTGCATCAGAAGCATCTGAAGATCCAAATCAGCATCACGCAACTTTTTCACTGAATGTTCTAAAATAGTTGCGTGTCTACGGGTGGAGGTGTTACGCGCGGAACCCTAATGCTAAGCGCTGACGCCAGATGCACTTCGAACGCGCGTGTAACCTGGATTTCATCATCGTCGCGTAAACTGCTGACATCGCGGCGCCCGCTGCCCGCGACCGCCGCGCCTACGAAGCCCCAGTACATACCTAACATCGGACTTAGCTATAAGTTTTACTTTGTAATTTTATTTTATTAAATAGTTTTAATTTAATTTCGGTTTTTTTTCGATCCTCCGGCCGTGACCTTCGTAATTAGCGGTATGAAGGTGTATCAATTTGTAGTGATGCGAACAGTACATACTGGGACTGTTACCTTCACATAGAATTCTACCCACATTACTAAGTAATCTGTGGTTTTTTCTTTATTGATACCTTAAAGTGATGCGAATGATTTTCGGGATCATTGCCTTCACAGTGTAATGATTTTTATCATTATTTTCAGTATCTGATCATACAATTCAAACTCTTGATCTGCATGATGAATCGGATGTAGAGTTGGTCCTAGCAAACGAAGTTGACCAGAGCAATGATCAAGTACCTTTGGAAGAAGCCTCCGGACAAGATTATACCTCTAAGTCTGCGTCAACTCACAATAAATGTGGTCCACAACCTTCTACATCACTTATAGATACTGGTAATGAAAAGATAACCTCAGATGTTGTTCAGCTCGATGAAGAGATCTTGACTTTGCTTGGCGATGCTCCCAAAGATGAATCCCCCTCTGGAAAAGATATCCATAAAGATATTGCAACTAGACTGCAAGATGTATTACAGCATGGATTAAAGAAAGAACTTAAAACTAAAATTAATGATGAATATCTCATACCTGCTAACTGTCAAATGTTTAAAGCACCTATTTTAAACCCTGAAATAAAAGCTGCAGTATCTGACATCTTGCAGAAAAAAGATGCCTCATTGGCAGCAAGACAGACTCAGGTTGGTGTAGCATTAACAGCGTTGACTCGAGCTATGGACATCTTAGTATCTGAAAAATCTGAGGTGAACCAAACACTACTTAAATATTTGAGTGATGCAACCCGTCTTTTATGTGATTCCCATTTCATTGATACTAAAATGCGTCGAAATTTTTTAATATCTGCACTGAACAATACATTGAAGGACACTTTAAAAGAGACAAAAAGAGACAAGAATTTATTTGGTGAATCATTACCTGATAAGTTAAGAGAAACTAAGGCTGTAACAAAGTCCAATCAAGACCTAAAATTACCCAAACATAGATCGTATAATGCTACTAAAAATGTTCCACTTACAAACGCTTCCAGTAATTTAAACTGGAAACACCCGCAGCCGAATCTACATCCAGCAAATCGAAAGACTGCATCAGCGGCTCCTCGGACTGCGGGCTCTGCACCGATAATATCCCGCCGCTACGAAGTCTCTCGCAAACCCATGCCACGTGCACACAAAACCAGTGCCCAATACTCGAACCGCAAAAGATCTTAGATGACCAGGTGATTAAGCTTTCAGGTAAATTGCAATATTATATTAACACATGGCGTAGTTTAACTCATGACCGAACACAGTTATCTTGGATCCAGGGGTATCAAATACCCTTTTCCTCAACTCCGTTTCAAACTTGTTATCCGAAAAACAGACAGAGTAATATTAGTGATTTGATAACGCTTCGCCTTGAAATTGGTAAATTAATTGAAAAAGGTGCAATTTCACATTGTAACCGAGTAGATGGGGACTTTCTGTCTAGTATCTTTTTAGTGCCTAAACCTAATGGGGAAAAAAGGTTTATCCTTAACCTTAAAAATCTAAACAGGTTCATACATACCTCACATTTTAAAATGGAAGATTTGAGAACTGCAATAAAGTTAATTACACCTAATTGTTTTTTAGCAACCATACATCTTAAAGATGCATACTTTTTAATTCCAATTCATCCAAAACATAAGAAATATTTAAGGTTTGAATTTGAAGAAAAATGTTATGAATTTAATTGCCTTCCTTTTGGCTTAAATACTGCACCACTAGTGTTTACAAAAACAATGAAACCAGTTATGGAACATTTACGTTTGCATGGTTTTTTATCTACTATTTATTTGGATGATTTACTACTTATAGGTCAGGATTTTTTAGAATGCAAAAGGAACATAAATGTCACAATAACATTATTATTAAAGTTAGGTTTTTTGATAAATTTTGACAAAAGTTGTATTGAACCTAGTAAAACTTGCAAATTCTTAGGATTTGTTTTAGACACAGAAAACTTGTGTGTTAGGCTATCACAAGATAAAGTACTAAGGATTAAGAATGAAATTCAAAAAATGACAGAACTGAAAAAATGTAAAATAAGAGAATTTTCAAAGTTTGTTGGAACGTTAATATCTGTGTGTCCAGCCATAGAATATGGTTGGATGCACACCAAAATTTTTGAAAGAGAAAAATTTATTAATTTATTGGATCATCAAGACTACAATAGGATTATGACATTAGACAAAAATAAATTGAACCCAGACTTACAATGGTGGTATAATAATATAGATAAACGTTCAGGTCCCATACGCAATACTTGCTATGATTTAGAAGTGTATTCCGATGCATCCAAAACCGGTTGGGGAGCATGTTGTGGTGACAAACGTGCAAGTGGTTTTTGGACTGTAACAGAACTAGGTTATCATATAAATGTTTTAGAAATGTTAGCTGTCCTACTTGCTTTACAAACTTTTGTAAGTGACTTAGAAAACATTCAAGTTTTGTTAAGAGTGGATAATACTACTGCCATTTCATGTATAAATTGCATGGGTAGTGTTCAATCCCTCATCTGAATAAAATCGCAAGGGATATTTGGGACTCTTGTGAGCAAAGAAATCTTTACATATTTGTTTCTTATATAAAATCTTCTGATAATTCTATAGCTGATTTTGAATCTAGATAAATTAAATCTGAGACGGAATGGGAGTTGGCACCATATGCAGTTTCTAGGATTCTTCAAACATTTGGTGAGCCTGAGATAGATCTATTTGCAAGTAGATCTAATGCAAAATGTAACAAATACATTTCGTGGAAATCTGATCCATATGCATTTTGCGTTGATGCTTTTACAACTGATTGGTCAATTTTTTTATTTTTATGCATTTCCACCATTTGCAATGATTTTAAAAACACTTAACAAAATCATTTCCGATCAATCATATGGAATAGTAGTCGTCCCTTACTGGCCCACTCAGCCATGGTTCCCAATATTTAAAAAATTATTAACATCTGATATAATATATTTTGAACCAAATAGTAATTTATTGATTTCCGGCGATTCCAGGTTACACAGCCTTCACAAAAACCTTACCCTGGCTGCAGCAACTTTATCATGGAAGCTTTACTAAGAAGAAGTGTACCCCCTTCCTCCATTGATATAATGTTTAATTCACTAGCTCATAATACTAAAAAGCAATATGATTGCTATTTTCGAGAGTGGTACAAATTTTGTAATAATTTAAATATGGATCATTTTTTAGTGTCTGTTCCAAATATTCTTTATTTTTTAACTAATCTTTTTAATTTTGGCTACAATTATGGTAGTCTTAATTGTTGTAGGTCTGCTCTGTCATTTATTTTAGGATCAAATATTACTAATGATGACAGAGTTAAACGATTTATGAAAGGTGTATTTAAATCTCGCCCACCACAGCCAAGATATGATTTTACTTGGAATACAGGTATTGTGTTTAATTACCTGTCTAATTTATATCCTAATGATCATCTCACTCTTGAACTCTTGTCAAAAAAGTTAATTACATTAATTTCATTGATTACTGCACACAGAGTGCAATCTCTGTCAAAGATACAATCAAAAAATATAATCTTTAAAGATGATTGTATTTATGTAATGATTCCTGATGTAATTAAAACTTCTAGACCTAATTCATGTCAGCCTTTATTAAAATTACCATATTACAATGAAAAACCAGAACTATGTCCAGCACGTGCCTTATGTAGTTATAAAACAAGGACTGAATTGTTAAGGAAAGATGATATTAATTTTAATTTTTTCATTAGTTATAGAAAACCTTATAAAGCTGTTACTAGTTAGACTTTGAGCCACTGGATAAAGGACGTGTTGCAGAAGAGCGGTGTTGACATAACGATTTTTAGCTCACATAGCACACGTCATGCGTCTACGTCTAAAGCTAAATCACACGCACACTCTATATTAAATACTAGTATTTAATTGTTATCTATTTTATAATTTTAAATATTAAATATAATTTCTAATTTATTACTTGTAATATATTATGAAAATATATTTTTCTTTGATTTGATAGTTGGTATTTTCTTTTCACCTCTAATATATTTTGTATGTCCTGCAATAATGTGACAATTTGACGGAGCTTGGATTTTTGTCTCTTTAAACATCTACATGTAAATTAATCGCGAGAATTGAGCAGCGAAGCATAATTAATGATAAAACAAACTTACCTGTACGTGAAGTTCTATCATAATTATGCGAGCTGCTCAATTCGAAGCGATTAATGGTCACCCTCCCTGGCATCCCGCCCTTTGCTGACGCAAATAAAAATCTGCGTTCCGTCAATGTTGTCGCATTAGTCAATTAATGTGTTACAGAAAACTTTAAACATAATGAAAGTGTCATGGCGTCTGGATGGCGGCGCGGTGTGAACGAGTGAGAGAAGTCAAATTAGATACTTTTTTCTTAATTTTAATAATTTAATACTTTTATTATTTAAACAATTCGTGGTTATGGCCGAAGAGTTCGAAACAGTACTACATGTAAATTAATCGCTTTGAATTGAGCAGCTCGCATAATTATGATAGAACTTCACGTACAGGTAAGTTCGTTTTATCATTAATAATTATTATTAAATTCAAAGTCTAACAATTAAAATAGCATTGTATCAAGTAAATATACCAATACACGTTATGTACTTCTCAAATCGAATTAATCACATAATCTACCTTTCTTACGTTATTGTATTCTGTAGAAATGTAGCAAACGTTATAATTACATATATTTAAATAGGTACCAATTTTATTTTAAGTTTGCACTGGTACACCACGCCTCCATTTTGTTGCAAAAACGGAGTGATAGAAACAATCCAGAAACACTTGAAAATATTTCTACTTACAGTTAAATCTCACGCATGCTAACCAATCCCCATCATATGTAGAAATCGAATTATAATATATTTTCATTTTATCTAATAAATGTACTGTTAGAGTATTGAATAAAACGATAAAATACAGAACAAATACTGTATTCTACTTTAAACAGACAATATTTTACAAAACAATCCGCACGCCGCAATGACAGTCGTCGCCTGTCAGTTCTTCCCGCCGTCACGTGACCTGCGCGCGCAGGCCGCTCGCCCCACCGCCGCTACGCGGCAACGGCGTATCCGCCGCCAAGTTTACAGTCGACCATCCTGCGCTAACAATACGACCCCGTATTACCTGGAAACAACTTGTATTAATTCCAATTTACCGAACCAAGGTCCTGACCGAGCTGGCCCCGACCGAACTGGTCGCGACCGAGCTGGTCCCGGCCGAACTGGCCTTGATCGAACTGGTCCCGACCGATCTGGTCCCGACCGATCTGGTCCCGACCGAACTGGTCCCGGCCGAACTGGCCCCGACCGAACTGGCCCCGGCCGAACTAGCCGCGGCCGAACTGGCCCCGGCCGAACTGGCCCCGGCCGAACTGGCCCCGGCCGAACTGGCCCCGACCGAACTGGCCCCGGCCGAACTGGCCCCGACCGAACTAGTCCCGACCGAACTGGTCTCGTCTAACCTATCCTTACAGAACTTGTCTTCATCAAACGGATCCTGACCGAACTGGTTTGTACCAAATTATTCTGAACTGGTATTGACTGGACTGGCACCGATTTAACTGTTCCTAACTAAGCTGGTGCCGATCAAACTGATCCTTACTGAACTGGTACTGATATAACTGATACCAACTTAGCTTGTACCGACCAAGCTGGTACCGATATAACTGATCTCAACTGAACTGGTACTGATCTAACTGATCTCGACTGAACTAATATCGATTGAACTAGCATCGATTAACTGTTCCCAACTGAGCTGGTACCGTTCTAACCAATCTCAAATTTACTGGTATCGTTAAAACTGATCCCAACTGAACTGGAACCGATCTAGCTTATTTTGATTAAACTTATAACGATTTAAATTATCCTGATCGATTTAATACCTTTTTTTTTTTTTTTAGTTGGGGAAACTTCCACGAGCCGTCACCCTCTGCTCGGGGAAGCAGAGGACGGTGTGTCGGACTCGAACCGACTAAACCCCAACGTGGCCTCCAGCGGCGCAGTCCCGGAGGAGCCTGTATCCCCACTGTCGGGACTATACGACTGCTCCTCCGGTGATGCGCGTGCCGCGCTACGCGGCCCAACTCGCGCGGCGGTGGTCGATGCTGTGCAGCCCACGACAACAGTTGTCGGATGCACAGCACCGAGCACGCGCGCGCGTCGAGACATCCCAGGCCACCTAGCATGTCTCAACCACTCCGCCCAGGATTCAGACGCCGATCATCCCCGTGACCGGCGTCGTGGGCCCACTCTCGCGCTGTGCCCTCTGCTAAGCCAGAGGGGCACGCGGAGAGCGCCTCGTCGAAGGGGCCGCCTTCCGCCCGGCGACCCAGATTGAGGGTCTAGCCCTGTCATCGCAGAGGGAGAGCATCGAGACGCTCAATCCCTCTGCGACCCACCACGACGCGACCCAGCGCGCCCCTGTCGGGTTGCCGAGGATAGGGAGGCGAGCAACGACAACACTCAGCTCCTCCTCTTCCTCGGCAACCCTGGTCCGGCAGCAGTGGGTCTACAGCCGGACCGCCACAACTGCCCGGTAGCAAGTCGTGCAGTTGCGGCTCACCTCGGGGTCCCTCTTTGCTTCAGCCCTGCCACGTCAGGGCCTACTAAGCCCCCCCGGTACGACAAACCGAGGACCCCGGCGGGGGGGATCGATTTAATACCTTTTTTTTTTTTTTTACTTGAGGAATGTATTTACGCACCATCCAAACAGAGTCCTGGGTGGACCTATAAGGGTGAGTCGGGCTCGAAACCGGTAGCAAACTCCAGAGACCCTACCGACTAAACCTCAAGGCTGTCGTTCTTCGGGCGCTAACGCAAAACCAACGGGATCCCCACTGTCGGGATTCATCTCGTAAAGTCTACGCAGCGCGCGCTGCCGCCTGGCGGCCCATCTCGAGGGAGTGGTATTCTCCCCCAGAACACCTAGGGTGGTGTTTTACGACCACATAGACAGCTGTGTACCCTATCCTGACGGACCGGGTGTAACACCTGCAGTCGGCTTCTCCGGGGACGATTGAGGGCTAGAGGACCACCTCCCCTATCCCCCACGACCCCAAAGGCCCTTTTAGTCGCCTCCTACGACAGGCAGGGATACCTCAGGAGTATTCGGAGCCCGGGGTATCGGGTCAGGAAACCTCCTCGTGTGCCTGGCTGTCTTGCCGGTCCCTCAGAATCCCCGTCTGGGGATTAGGGGGGAAGGGCAAGCAGTCGGGCCAGGTTTACCCCGGGCAACGGCGGCTGGAGACGTCCTATCGGATCTCTCCAGTCGACGGCAATGTCCTGACACCCGTGCCCTCCCGTCCCTCCTTTTTGAGGAGGTTCGTGGATGGGCACTCTTTTCGGGGGGGATCTTTGGGGTTTCTTTCTTTGTGTTGTCTTTTTTGGTCTTCTTCTTCTTTCTTGTCTTCTTTTCGCCTTCAAGTGGGAGCTCTACCACTCAAAAAAATGAGCAATTTCACTATGAAGGCAGTTCGTGACAAACAACTACCCCAGGGCGGTACCGGCCGGGAGGCCGGAGAATCCGCCGGCGCGTCTTCCAGCGCGTCCAGCTCCGCGTATTCTGGGGGGGGCAGCAGCTGCTCAGTGGTGAGCTCACCAACCCTGCCAACACCATCGGCAGGGTCAAAATCTGGGTCGGGTGGGGCGGTTAGGCGCAGTCTGCGCAGTAGCCGCTCCAGCGCCGGCAGTACAGCCAGGAGCAGGAGTGCGACGACTCTTGCGTCAGCGCCGGAGTCTGACTCGGGCACGAGCCAGATGACCGTTGACCCTCAGTCGGAGGGGGAAGGCGGAAGGCTCTGGCGCAAGAGAGGGCACGCCAAAAAGGCCAAGGTGGCCAGTGACGCCGGTTCCGCGTCGGATGGGAGCGGGTCAGGCTCCTCCTCTAGTGGAGGCCCGGCGTCAAAGACGAGGAGTAGGGGTCGTTCGCCGACCACCGGCGAATATGTCGGGTTGGCGGCGGCCAAAAAGAAGTTTGCGCAGGACAAACGCGCACAAGAGCGGGCAGAGGCGGAGGAGCGTGGGGAGCGGGAAATAGCCGCGATGGACCACAGTCTCCGCGAGCTGCGTGAGAGGGCGTCGCGCCCATCGGAGTCGTCTCATGACGAGGAGGATGAGCGCGACATGACGGCTTCGACCCTGAAGGAGCGTATGGACGGCTCGGCAGCGATTGTCCGAAAGGTCATCGCTTGCTCGGGTCACCTGAAGGGTACGAGCCAGAAGGCCCTCAAGACCGCAGCCGAGGAGTTCACGAGGACAGCCGGCGAGCTGTACTCAAGGACCGTCTCGGAGGAGACAAAGAAGCTCCAAGCGGAGAACTCCCGCCTGCAGGCGGAGCTCAACCGCCAGGGGAAAGAGCTGGCCGAACTCCGCGAGGAGATGGCCAAGCTGCGCGCGAGCCTCACCGGGCAAGCGCCCCGCGCCGTTGACGCCGGCGGAGACAGCAATGTCTTCGCCTACGTCAACGCGCGGTTCGAGGCCTTGGAGGCACGCCTGCCTCCCGAGCGTCTCCGGCCTCCCCTGGCCGCTGACCGCCGCCTAGCGAACGCGCCGCCGGTACCAGGACCGGCCGCGCGACCTGCGCCCGCTCAAGCGAGCAAAGGGGCCACTCCTCAGGCCCCAGCTCGCAGCACACCGGCTGCAGCCGCGCCGAAGGTCCAGGCTCCAGCGCCTTCGAACCCCAAGTCCCGTAAGGGGAGGAGGGGCAAGAAGGCCGCGAAGGGCAAGGCAGCTCCTACTGCCCCGCCCCCAAGGGAGCCTCGTCCCCTGCCACCGGCTCCCGCGTCCATGAAGGACGGTTGGACCACCGTGGTGAAGAGGGGAAAGACCACGAGGCCTTGGAGGCACGCCTGCCTCCCGAGCGTCTCCGGCCTCCCCTGGCCGCTGACCGCCGCCTAGCGAACGCGCCGCCGGTACCAGGACCGGCCGCGCGACCTGCGCCCGCTCAAGCGAGCAAAGGGGCCACTCCTCAGGCCCCAGCTCGCAGCACACCGGCTGCAGCCGCGCCGAAGGTCCAGGCTCCAGCGCCTTCGAACCCCAAGTCCCGTAAGGGGAGGAGGGGCAAGAAGGCCGCGAAGGGCAAGGCAGCTCCTACTGCCCCGCCCCCAAGGGAGCCTCGTCCCCTGCCACCGGCTCCCGCGTCCATGAAGGACGGTTGGACCACCGTGGTGAAGAGGGGAAAGACCAATGGTGCGAGGCAACAACCCGCTGCAGCAGCAGTGAGGCCCCAAACCAGACCCCAGCCGAAGCAGGCGAAGACCCCGAATCTCCGCCCCGCGCGTTCGGCGGCTGTAGTTCTTACGCTACAGCCCGATGCCGAGAAGCGGGGCGTGACGTACAGTGGCGTCATCTCCGAGGCAAAGGCCAAGATCTCCTTGGCAGCCTTGGGGATTGAGTCGGTGCGTTTTCGTCGCGCAGCAACCGGTGGCGCCATTTTGGAGCTGCCGGGTGCGCAGACGGACAGTAGGGCGGATCTCTTGGCCGACAAGCTGAGAGAAGTCCTCAAGGCGGAGGACGTTCGAGTTTCCCGGCCTGTGAGGTGCGCAGAACTGCGCATCTCTGAGCTGGATGACTCCGTCACCGCCGAGGAAGTCGCAGCTGCCGTCTCCACCGCTGGTGGATGCTCGGTGGAATCCATTCGCATTGGCGAAATCCGCCGAGCCCGATCGGGGCAAGGCGCTGTGTGGGCACGTTGTCCTGTGTCGGCGGCTAAGAAGCTGGTGGACGGTAATCGTCTGCTGGTGGGCTGGTCGTCGGCGCGGGTCCGGTTGCTGGAGGCCCGAAGCCTGCGCTGTTTCCGGTGTCTCGAGAAGGGACACGTACGGGCACAGTGCGGGTCAGACGTCGACCGTAGCAATCAATGCTACCGGTGCGGCTGTCTAGGTCATCTGGCACGAGCCTGTAACGCAGCGCCACACTGCTCGGTGTGCTCTGTGGCCGGCCGAAAGGCTGACCACATGGTCGGGGGAAAGGCCTGCACTGCCCCCCGGCCAAAAAACCGCGATCGGCGCTCTGCCGCTCAGGCTTCGGCCCAGCCGCAGACCGCCCACTCCGAACCACCTCGGGACGCGGAGATGTCGAACATCTCGTCTCCGTAAGATGGCCCTTAGATTCCTTCAGGGGAATCTCAACCACTGTGCCAGGGCTCAGGACCTCGCGGTCCAGAGTATGGCAGAGTGGTTGATTGCCGTGGCGGTTATGGCCGAGCCGTATTTCGTCCCCCCGATTGGGTGGCGGACATCGACGGCTCCGTTGCCATAATCACCCGACCGGTGGTTGGCGCTCCCCCCTTTCGGAGAATCGAAAGGGGGCACGGATGGGTTGCGGCTGAGTTGGGGGACACCCTGTTTGTCGGGGTGTATTTCTCCCCCAACCGGTCTCTCGCTCTTTTCGAGGGGTTTCTCTCCGAGTTGGAGATCGTGTTCGGTCGCAACCGTTCGCTCCATGTGCTGGTTGCCGGTGACTTCAACGCCAAGTCCTTGGTGTGGGGGTCTCCGGCGACAGATGTGCGTGGAGAAGCGCTTGAGGAGTGGTTTGTCGCTTCAGGTTTGACAGTCTTGAATCGGGGTTCGGTTAACACCTGCGTGCGCATGCGGGGCGGGTCCATCGTGGACTTAGGTTTCGCGAGTCCTGCGCTAGCACGCCGTGTTCAGGGCTGGAGAGTGTTGGTCGACGTGGAGACGTTGTCGGACCACCGGTATATCCGGTTCGACGTCTGTCCGCAGCATCCGACGCTCCAGACCAGTCCAAGCCGTTCTATCCGGCATAGAGACTGTCCGAGATGGTCACTGAAGCGACTCGATCGCGGTAGGTTGGAGTGTGCATCCCTCGTCCAGGCATGGATTCCTGCGCCGGATGGGCCTGTGGATGTGGAGAGTGAGGCCGGTTGGTTCCGGGAGGCGCTGTCGCACATCTGCGACGCAGCCATGCCCCGGGCCGGGCCAGATTTTCCACGGAAGCAGGTGTAATGGTGGTCCGCAGACCTCGCGGGCTTGCGCTTTGCGTGCGTGAGGGAGAGACGCCAGTACTCCCGGTACCGGCGCAGACGCGCAAGGATTGCAGACGAGGAGGCGCGCCTTTATGACGTCTACAGAGAGGCGAAAAAGGCGCTCAATCGACAGAGCCAAGACCAGGGCAAGGGAGGAGTTTCTGGGGACGTTCGACGCTGACCCGTGGGGACGGCCGTACAGGGTGGCGCTGAACAACCTCCGCCCTTGGGCACCCCCGGTGACGCAGAGTCTCCCTCCTCCCTTGCTCCGCACTGTGGTCCAGGCACTATTCCCGCCTTGCGATGCTGAGCACACTCCGCCGGTGATGGCGCCGCCAACAGGCGAGGTGAGCGCAGCCGAGGTCCCGGTCGTGTCGGACGTCGAGTTTGACGCGGCCGTCTCGCGCATGCGGGCCCGCAACACGGCCCCCGGTCTAGACGGCATACCCGGCCGCGTGTGGGCACTCTGCCTGCCGTGGTTGGGGCCGAGACTGCGTGGGCTGTTCACGGCCTGCTTGGAGCGGGGACGTTTTCCGCGTCAGTGGAAAACGGGGAAGCTCGTGCTGCTGCAGAAGGACGGTCGTCCATATGACTCTCCTTCGGCTTACCGCCCGATTGTGCTTCTTGACGAGGTTGGGAAACTCTTCGAGCGCATAATCGCGGCTCGCCTGGTTGGTCACCTCGAGGAGGTGGGCCCGAACTTTTCTAACAACCAGTTCGGCTTTCGGCGTCATCAGTCCACGGTTCACGCGATTCTCCGCGTGAAGGACATCGGACAGTCTGCGATGGCGCAGGGTCAAGTGGTGTTGGCGGTGTCACTCGATATCGCGAACGCTTTCAACACCCTGCCGTGGACCTGCATAAAGGAGGCACTCCGACACTTTAGGGTGCCCCTTTATCTGAGGCTGATCCTCAATTCGTACCTGGAGGAGAGGTACGTCGAGTTCCCGGGGCGCGACGGTTGGTCGCGGCACCCCATATCGCGCGGTGTTCCACAGGGTTCGGTTCTCGGGCCGCTCCTGTGGAACATCGGTTACGATTGGGCGCTTCGCGGTGCCAATCTCCCGGGTGTCGGCGTAACGTGTTACGCGGACGACACCCTGGTGACAGCGAGAGGGAACTAGTATAGAGAAGCAGCCATCCTGACCACTGCAGGCGTGGCATAGGTCGTCGGTCGCATCCGACGTCTAGGGCTCCTGGTGGCCCTAGAGAAATCCGAGGCCATTCTATTCCATGGGCCTCGGAAATCACCTCCAGCCGGTTCCCATATCTGCGTCGGGGGGGTCCAGATCTTTGTCGGGTCGACCATGAAGTACCTGGGATTGGTCCTCGACAGTCACTGGAACTTCCAGGCGCACTTTAGGCAGCTTTCGCCTAAACTTATGGGGACTGCAGCCGCCTTGGGCAGACTTCTGCCCAACATAGGGGGGCCGAGGGCTTCGTGCCGGAGGCTCTACCTCGGGGTTGTGCGGTCCATCGCCCTGTACGGCTCACCCGTGTGGGCCGATACCCTGACAGGCCGGTCTCTCGCGCAGCTGCGACGTCCGCAGCGCGCGATGGCGGTCAGGGTAATACGGGGCTACCGCACAATCTCGTTCGAGGCGGCTTGTGTGCTAGCTAGTGCCCTCCCCTGGGACCTTGACGCGAGAGCCCTCTCGGCCGTGTTCCATTGCCGAGAGGAGGCGCGTCGGTCCTCAGTCCACGGGGTCACCGCTCGCGAGGTGAATTCCTGGTTGGAAGAGTTCCGCGGTCT